>PVIW01000765.1:0-401314 GCA_004026585.1 Noctilio leporinus | reverse complement strand
GGAATTCTATATAGCAGAAAGAAAGAAGGAACTTGTACCCTTTGCAACAACATGGATGGAACTGGAGAGTATTATGCTTAGTGAAATAAGCCAGTCAGTGAAGGACAAATATCATATGATCTCACCCATTATGGGACAATAATGAGCAAAACTAACAACAAGCAAAACAGAACCAAGTATATGAATACAAGGAATAGGCTTTCAGTGGTCAGGGGGAATGGGGTTGGGGGGAGGGGGAGGCAGAGGCAAAGAAGGGGAGCAGTTTAGACAAGAACCTAGTATAAAGGAACCATGGACATGGACAACAGGTGGGATTGACTTTGGGGGGAATTGGGTGGGTGGGGAGGGGGACAGAGGGGAGCAAAAAGGGGATGGATGTAATACAACAACAATAAAATTAAAAAAAAAAACAGCCTAAGATGATACTGAGTACAGGGCAGCCAATTTGGAGGACACTGCAGACAAGCCACAGGGGTATGAGAGGCATCTGTGCCCAGCCTGACATATGGAACAGAGGATTCTGTTTGATTGAGGTTCCATGTTTCACAGATGAAGCTTCAACTAGGATGCTCTTTGCAATGCCTTCCTTTTCCTGAGTCCCTCCCTAACCACCCCAGGTCTCCTTCATGGCTTCCCCCCTGATTTGCACCACCACAAATATGAGCAATTGAGCATTTAACAATCTACGGTCTTACGTTCCTCAATGCTTTCAAGTGTGAAATTCTGCTCTCAGACTTAGAAGTTTTACTATGGCCATAATACTTGTTGGTTTGACACCTTGCTGAGCAATCGCTGAACAGACCATCAGAAATTTATACACAGGCATTCTCACTATGTATTTAGGCTGGAATGATTATTCAAATGTAAATTTCCAGTAGTAGACCTCAAATAACATTAGCGTGATCTTTGGATTCAGTGTCTATTTAGATAGCGTTTGAGCATATAGTTAGTACCTGTTTAAAGGAAAAACATTTTGTCCTGCACTTAGCAGTCCATTGATGGTTATTTATAGCTTGATAATGCTTTACGCATTGGGTTCTTTCACATGAGAAATCAGTGCTCTGAAGTAAACACTGGGGAAAATTTTGCTCAGTGGGGATCCAGCGCTGAAAATGAAAGGGTGAAGCCTTTGAAACCGTTTCCTTTTGTTGTTGTTGTTTACATGGTAAAATCTGGCCTTGTGTAAAAGTTTCCCCAAAACTCCAGCTAAAGAGAGGTCAGGCTCTAAGTTAATTCCACATCACAGACCAGAGATAAAACTGAACATTCAACCTCACCACATTCCTTTCTGACCCTCGTCCAAAGCATCTCAAATACCCGCTACCTCTTTAGAGTAATATCCACAGGAAAAAATGGGATTGGCTCAAAAAAAAGTAATTTCGTGCATGATTTCCATGGGAAATGTTTCAGAGAAGAAATTCAAAAACAACTACCTAAATTACGTCTCTGTAACAAAATGGGACAAAGAGAAGTTAGGGGGGAAAATCCCGTATTTATGCAGGAAGCACAGCTGTTTCCCTAGAAACAGGTTGAGCGGTTATGCAAATAATATGAGTTAGTAGAAATCTGAACCAAAGAAGATTTGACAGAGGAAAAAAATGGCTAATTGAGATGCAGATATGTTCTGTGGTGTTCAACAACATAAACATATATGAAAATCATGGGATGTGATAGTCATGGTATCAGAAGTCTAGGGTGCTGTGGAATTGTGGGCGGGCCCAGCTTCTGGGAGCCTTTGGTCATTGGATCCTATGCAAGCTGCTCAGGGTCAGTGAAAGGGAAGACAATGGAGTTGGTGCCATGATGACTCCCCAGGAAGGTTGACACAGGATAGGCGAACCTTATTGTATTTCCCTTCACTCTGTTATGCTCCATAGGCATTGCTTTTTTTTTTTTTTTTTTATTCACAAATTGAAGGTTAGACCCTTTGCCAGCCACAGTTCTGTCTTTTGCCTTTTAGACATTGGTATCTGTGTAGTTTTGTGCTGACTTGGGTCTGTTTCCTTCCTACCACACGTTTCTCCTTCCACACAGCTCAATGGTGTTTCTCTTTTCTTCTCTGTCTGCTCCTGTCTTCTAAACAAACACACACACACACACACCCTGGATACGGCAGCAGTGTACTCAGGTGAGGGAACTGAGGCTTATAAAGTAATTCAGTCTCAAACACAAAGAACGCCACTTGATTACTAACCATGTCACCTTGCCTAAAGACCTTTCTTACTAGACCGATTTCTCTGTAAAGAAAGAGGTATTTTCCAAGCTAAATGCAGAATGAAACAAGGACAGAGAACTCAAATTACTTTATGGAATCATCTTATGCATATTATATTGTCTGTATGCATCTATATGTTATATAATATATATCATATGTACAATATTTCAGTGGTCTGTGCTTTTTTATGATTTTATAGAATTAGACTACATGGCATCTAGATTATCCTAGATTCAAATGTCAGCTCTACTGCTAACTAACAGTATCACCTAGGGTAGGTTATTTAGCTTCTCTGAGCTTTTCTTTACTTAACTTTTTTTTAAAGATTTTATTTATTATTTCCAAAGAGAGAGGATGGGAGGGAGGCAGAGAGGGAGAGAAACATCAATGTATGGTTGCCTTTCACCTGCCTCCAGCCATGGACCTGGCTGGAAACCTGGCTTGCAACCTGGTTATGTGCCCTGGCTGGGAATTGAACCAGCGACCTTTGGGTTCAAAGGCCGGCGCCTTATCCACTGGGCTACCAGCCAGGGCTACTTAACTTTTTAAGGACACTAATATAAGAACCAATATATCTAAAGAGCCAATATTTGTCAGATGCCCAGCACATTGTAAGCATTCAATAAATGCCAGTAGGTGCCATAGCTGTTATGACCCCAAACATACTCATGCTCATTCGAGCACCAGAGCCTGAGTTGACATTAAACATTTACTGTTTTCCTTTGCAGCATGAAAAATGGGACTAAAATCCAGGATTCTTTACCACCTGTATATACCCTCTTCATTAGTTCAGATCAGCTTTGAAAAATATCTGAGAATGCCCAATGCTCTAAAAATCAACATTTACAAAATTAAATGTATTGGGGTGACATTGGTTAAGATTATATAGGTTTCCAGTGTACATTTCTAGGACGCATGTTCTGTATGTTGCATCATGTGCCCACCACCCAAAGCCAAATTTCATCACCACACATCTGATCCCCTTGAGCCTACTCTCCCACCCCTCTTTCCTCTGGTAACTACCATGCTCTTGATTGTCTATGAGTATCAGTTTTATACCCCACCTATGAGTCGAATCATATCGTTCTTAGCTTTTCCTGGCTGACTTAGCATAATATCCTCTTTTTTTAATTATTAATATATTTTATTTATTTTGCTATTATAGTTGTCCCAATTTCACCCCCTTTTCCTCCATTTCCTCCAGCAATGCCCCCCTTAGTTCATGTCCATGAGTCATGCATATAAGTTCTTTGGCTTCTCTATTTCCTTTGTTCTTCTTAACATCCCCCTGTCTATTCTATAACGTCCAATGTGTACTTTTCTTTCCCCTTTCACATCCAGACAATTTACCGTTTAATGACTGCCTTCTGTCAGCTTCTCAAATCATATTAATATAAAGCTTTCCTTTCATTATTCCAAAATGCCGATGTTAATTCATTTGTTTAAAGAATTACTCTTTCAAGTAATTATGAGTTGCAATATTCCCAAACACATGTAAAAATACATTTACACCCATACATATTTTTACACATATTTAAAGTACATACTGGATTTTGAAGAGTTACTACAAAAAAATGTAAAATATGACAATAGCTGACATAATTATTACATGTTAAATGATAGTATTTTAGATACAGTATAGCAAAATTAAGCAGATGTTTTTCTTCTTTAATACTTATTTTACTCTGGAATGCTATTTTTGTGAAATACATCACAGAAGATGGCAGAGGAGTAAGTGGAGCATAATTTTCTCAAAGTGCATCATCTTGTTGCAATTGGCAGTATTTTGTCTTTTCTTATGGCTGAGTAGTATTCTGCCGTGTATGTGCACCTACCTCCTTTACCCAGTCCTTTATTCAGGGACACGTTGGTTGTTTTCATGTCTTAGCCACTGTGAATAATGCTGCGATGAATATAGGGGTGCACGTATCTTTGCAATGGAATGTTCAAAGTAAATAACAAAACTAAAATCGAGAGCGTGGTTGGACTCTGGAGAAATTTAAAAGTTGTGTTCAATTTCCTGGTACTCTATCTTGAAAGCCATCTAAGTTAGTAATAGACTACAAGACAGAGCTCTCATCTGCCTAGTGCTCCCCACTGAGGGAGAAACGCATCTTCCAGCACTGGATGCCAACATGGCAAATAATGAGATGTGTGCTCTTTCCACTGCCAATAAACTGAGCAGGGAAATTGGCTGCGGATGTAACTGCATGTCCAGGACATCAGCTGTCCTAGGAGAAGCCATTAACATTTTCTGAGTGTCTGCTATATGCCAGGCACTGTGTGCCACAGGGGATGCAAATTGAAATGTGAGATCTCCTGATCTCCAGGTGCGCACAGCCTTTAGTAAGAATCACAGCACCTGTCCATCGAGGACAAAATATCAAGGGAAACAAATTCCATGAAGACGAGCACAGTGCTAGGAAAATCCAGAGGTGGGAATAAGGAATACAAGCTGTGCTGGGATGCGGATGGGCTAGGAGTAAGGTTGAGACACTTCTCTAAACTAAAATTACTGGCGGGAGGGGAGAAGTGGACATTGGAAGCCCTCCTATATGTGTTCTGAGAGAGGTATGAAGAGAAACCCAGATGGTGCCATTAGACAGAAAGCTAGTGCAAAATGATAAATTATACAAGCACCTTAAACATGCTGTGTACTAATTCATGACTTCACAAAAATGCATCCAGACTAGCAAGTCAGTCATCAAGATTCATTCATTCTTGGGAATAATGAAGACTTTAGTGCCGTCCTAAGTAAGCAACTATCTCTAGGGTTAATTTTGGTCTCTCCATAGAAAGCAGTGTTAATGTTTTAATTCAAAGAAGTAAGGCTTCCCTTTAAGTGGTTTTTCTGCCCTGGCTGGTAGCACAGTGGATAAGGCGCCGGCCTGCGAACCCAAAGATCGCAGGTTCGATTCCCCAGCCAGGGCACATAACCAGGTTGCAAACCAGGTCTCCAGTCAGGTCTGTGGCTGGAGGCAGGTGAAACGCAACCATGCATTGATGTCTCTCTCCCTCTCTGCCTCTCTCCCTTCCCCTCTTTCTGGAAATAATGAAATAAAATCTTTAAAAAAAAATTTTTTTTTAATGGTTTTTCTTTAGCAACCCCTCATTTTTAGGATTTCAGACAATAACTCACCAATGAACAAAATTATGTTTGCCAAGTCTGTTGCTTTAAAGAAAAGTCAACAATTGTGAGAAACAATTTTCACAGCAGATTACTACAAAATGAAATTTTAATATGTCTGCCTCAGTTAAATCTCCCAGGATAAATTTGCAAAATTGCCTCTGACTTTCATTATTTTCTTCCTTCGATAATTGTCCTGATGGTACAACCCACTGAGGATTGACATTATAATAATAAAGGAATTATTAAGAAAGTCAAAATGTGACTTCGTTAAGGAAAATAGTCAATATCGATAGGAAAGGATCTTAGGTTCAAATGGTAAGACATGAACAGATATGAAATTAACAAGCCTCCCTAGAAGATTTCAGTTTGATCTGGTTAGTCGTTTGTTGAAAAGAATAAAAGCTAGAACATATTAGAGAGTGCTAAAAGCTACAAAGCACCTTGAGAATGTGGGGAATGATTATTATTTTATGAACGTTATAGAAAGTCAACAAATACCCTTTGAGAATTGACTAAGAAAACAGGTGCCATATACTACAGAGCTCCCACTATAGGTAATTCCTTAGTTTGGCAACAGAAGATTAACTAGTAGGGAAGAGAAGTCCGGATCTGGGCCTAATGTGAGCTTTCTAAGGTACTAACAAAAGCCATACTTTCATTTATTTCTCATTCTCTTTGTGCCACACAGAGAAATATTGAATTGCCCAGTGACACCAGCATCAAATGGTAAGAACGGAGCCCAGATATCTCATTGTTTTCTTGTTTCAACTCCTGTGCGTTTATTAGTTGCAGTGATATAAGCCTTATATTAATATTTATATTTTTAACACATGACCAGTAATGAGTTCTACCTTTTAGTTAGAGTATACAAATTACTAATGTCTTTTTTATATCCCAAAGCTGCTTTTTCAAGGGCTGCCCCATGGCTGAACATTTGCAAACTCTGTTGACCTTGAGGTTGGATTAAAAAAACAAAGGCATGAGATGGTTCTAATTCTGATGAATTTATATTCGTTTGGTTTTAAATAGGAGTAGGACAGTTTTCTATTTCTATCCAATTTCCTCCTGTGTAATAGTTAATACCTTCCTTGACACCTCACGTGATCTTGACTGAATGAGCACAATAATGCAGTGACTTCAGGAACTAGGTTACCTGTGACTCTCTGGTTCCTTTCGTGGGTCTTAACTATTAGTGCTGAACCTGGACTTCCCAAAACCCAACTTTGTGTACTTTTTAATAAATGCATGGCTTGCTACATGGCTGAATTTATCTTTCTTGATAACTTTCTGGATTTCCACATATCCTAGTGTTTTCACCTTTGAACATTTTTTTTTGTTTTTTTTTTTTTTTGCTTAGATTTTCACTTTAATACAATTTGGCATCATCTGTAAATCTCAGGAGTCCAGATGCCTATAAAAATATCATTCAAATCTTGAGACAAAATTCAACACCAGCTGGGGTTTCTCAGACTTCCAGAAAGTTGTTTATGACTGCGCTGTTTTCTACCTCTTATATTATTCTTTCTTAACCATGCCAAACTAGTCCCAACTCCCAATATGGCTATGTACAGTCTTTTTAGTTCTTCTTAAGTTTTTTGGAAATGCTAAATAAAGTACATGGGTTGTCCCATTTTCTCAAAGTTCAAGAAAAAAGGTACAATGTTAGTGAGGTTCAATATTTCTTCATAGGACCTATAGGTTTATGCATCCACCCCGTATTTAACTGTGGATCCTGCCAGATTTCCAGTCAGAAATGACAGAACTTGAAATTCATCCTCAAGACTTTTAAAGTCTCTTCCAGAAAGCTCCTTATAGGTAGAAATCTAGAATTCTGTAAGCACAGTGACATTTGTCCAGTTAATTATGTACTGTGGCCCCCTGTTCAACATTGACTCTTGAGTTCTGTTCACATTGTTAAGTAGCACAATTCACTTTTGTTTACAACTATTGGTCATACAATGATACAATGATCCCGTTGCATTGGGAGGGGTCTTTCCTCTAGTAGAGACATCACAGGGAGAAGCCACAGTGTTATGAGTAAAAGATAGGGTAATAGAACTATGCCAAAAACACTGACCCGGTTGGTAGTCAGGACTCTTATTTGTAGACTTTGATAGAAATATTTATGTATGTATTTGATCAGAATTTTCCCTCTGTGGAATGGAGTTAGTTGGAGGACAAAAATCAACTTCCATCCAAATTTTATTTACTTAACAAATAAAATAGCAAATTCAGATGCTTAGAAAGCATGATAGGAAGAGGCACCACCGTCTACAGCTACCCAGAAGAGAAAACAGTTTCTGGGCCTAGTCTGCATGGTTGTAAGGAAAGCTAATGCTAAAATCTAAACATTAGAATATTCCTGAATGTGTACTGCTTCTTCTAACGGTCCAGTGAAAAGAAAACGAGTATGAGCTTGCTTTGCATCTGGCTCATATCAAATTCATGCAACCACATTTAAAAACAAATTATTTCTCTATAAATACAGTGAGTGCCCCCAAAAGAGCCAACCTTATCATTTCTCAGTCACATTTAGCTCCTAGAAAGAAAATTATCTAGCACCTAGGCCACAGAGCCCAAGTGGCTGAAATCGGAATTCTTTACTAATATTTATAATTACTTCATGTTGCTATTTAACAACTAAGAGGGGCTGAAGAATCGTAGCAGAGGTAATTTAAATATCTATTTGATTATGTGATGGTTCAGCTCCTCCTCTTGTTACCCAGCTTTGTTGACTGTGTAGTCAACAAAGTTTACTTGTCACGTTATCAGAGAGGTGTGCCAAGAAGATGACAAAAACAAAAAATAAAAAATAAAAAATGTCTGTTTTCCTGGCAAGCGTTCAGATCTCTTGCAGATCTAGCTAACGGTTCTTATTTTCTCCAAGAACTTATTTTTTTCAAAATTGAACTTTAGAAACAGCCAAGATATTTAAGATGGGTTTTCCTATTTACTACTCATAAATTTCCCTTTTGCATTCCTGAATTTTCTTTGGGATATTATTTAAAAATATATTATAAATATGATTTCTGCCAAAATAGTTTAGAATTGTTTTCAAAAGCAATTTATTTCTCTTTGAATTTCTTGAAAACCCATGATAGTCATTCCAATGGGTGATGGGAAATATTTCACAGAAAGATGTCAGTTTCAAGCCCTGGCTGGTGGCACAGTGGATAAGGCACTGGTCTGTGAACTCAAAGGTTGCTGGTTCCATTCCCAGCCCGGGTACATAACCAGGTTGCAAGCCAGGTCTCCAGTCAGGTCTGTAGCTGGAGGCAGGTGAAAGGCAACCATACATTGGTGTTTCTCTCTCTCCCTTCCTCTCTGGAAATAATAAATAAAATCTTTTTTAAAAATTGGCTGCGAATATAATCACATTTCAGTCATATAAGGCATCTTGAAAGCTCCTCTCAAAAACATCTGGATGAAAAATATGTGCCTAACGAAACTTGCTTGCATTGATCTAGTTCATATCACCAAGCTTGCTCCTCTATGAATCTGTGCAGTTACCCACAGAATAAGGTTAAGTCTACACAGATCATCCCTTAGAGGAATGAAGGATGAGAGATAGGATGCATTTAAATGATTACATTAAAGGCAACTTGATATTTAAGCTCACAGAGACAGTTCAGTCTTCACATTCAGGCTAAAAGCAAGGCATCACAGGGACCACAAATTCTGCCCTTCCTGGCTGAGGACCAATGTAGGTGAGGAACAGTTTTAAGTTGCACAAGCAAAGTAGCAAAGAGATTCAACTCCTTAATGACCAACATTCTTGGGATGGACAACCTTCTCAAACTAATAAAAGACAAGAAATGAGACAGCTAGGAAGCACGGGAATGGCTGGCTAGCAATGCCTGCTCTTTCCTGTTTCTTCCCTGTTCATGATGCTTAGTGATGTGGAACAGCCACCAGCCTTTGAGGAGCCTGAGAATTAGTGCCCTGGATTCAACCTTCAAACACGTTAAATAACCCGTTTGATTTGATAGCTGCCACAGGCAGCCCCTTTCGGATCTCAGCGGGATGCTTCCTAAGCATGGCACGATTCCATTTTAATGAAAACCCACACCATTTACAAAGGACTGAAGAGAGAATTCTGGCTTATGTCCTGCTGTGGCTCACATGGGAAACGCAGTCATTTCCCCGTCAGTCCATTGAAGGCAATGAAATTCACCCTCGAGGTGAAGGCAGATTTTCCCCATGACCTAGAATCATCCAATTCCCAAATGTCCAGAATATGAGAACATCCAAATGCCCTGAAGAGTCATGGAGTGTCATTTGAGTGAACTGGTTTCATTTTCAGTTAATTCGCAGGGGTTGGGGTTGTGGTGGTGGTTATTTCTGGAGATAGCACCTGAGGTTTGGTTAAGCATTTGGTTTTAGGCTTACATATAATGAACACAGTGACGGCCTCCCCCTCATACTCATTTGCAGTGCACAGGTCATGATCCATTTTGAATAACACGTTAGTGAAGAATTTATAGATTTCACATGTTGATTGGTTCTCTTTGTTATGACTCAGAGAAAACTACTGACATCATTATCCACTAACTCTTCAGACACAGAGCAATGTGATTTCCAGTCACTTACATGAGGTCCTCATAGTTGCCTTGAACCTGTTGCCCTTGTTACTCCAAGTTACCTTAGCCAACCATCCTGCTGACCAAGGCCTAAGAGCAAGCATGCATGAAACCCATATTTATCCGCTCACCCCTAAATGCTCTGTTCCTCAGAGGTCCATCTTTGGTCCTTCGATCTTCTCACTGTACCTACCACTCCAACAGGGACCTCATCTCCTGGGTCTTTAATCAACAAACTGCCAAAAGAAGGTCACATCTACTCTTTGAGTCACTGAATACTGAAGAATTCCAGATCTGTATGTCCAACAGCTGAACATTTCACTGGGTTGTTCTATGAACATGTCAAACTTAACATGTTCATACTTTGCCATCCTTTCTGCATCGTCTCCATGGAGGGAGTTGGGGGAACAAGTGTTGGGCCCTTCATCCTGAGGGCCTTTCTGACAAATGCTCCTGTGTTTCCCTCTGGAGGAGGCTATATTGGGAGACAAGTGTAAGTGTCCCCAGCACTCAGGATCCCACAGACTGTGACATGTGTCCTATTGTCATGCTGAACCAACACAGGCACATGTGAAGAAGCACTTACAGAGGAACCGTGGTGGTGGAGGAAAGAGAAGCAGATTCTTGAATGGGCTGATTTGGTTTGAATGTTAGTAAGCTATGCAACATTGGGCCAACAATTTGAACTCTCTGACCCTACAATTCCTTCTCTATGAAAAAGGCCTAAACAAAAATTGCCTTGAAGTATAGTAAGAAATAAATGAATATATTGAAAGCCAATGACTACGCAGTAGGCTCCCAATTTACTAGTATTTCCCTCCAAGGTAAAATATATTTATCATATAACATAAAAGTAATTGTTATCTATAATAAGTAATTGCTGTTTTAAAATATAAAATCAAAATAACAAATCCATATCAAAATGCCTTTATTGTTAAAAAGAAAATAACAATGGCTGATTCAAACTCACATCACATTCAATATTGAAAAAGCAATTTTTCTCACATAGGTTTTAAAATCTATTTTATACGCTTAAACTCTATAAAGCACCCATAACTGTGAATCAATGAAAAACCTACACCCAATAAGAAATTGTAAGAATATTCAATATTCTTACAGTGTAATATACTTTCTAGAAACAAAGCATCCCCCAAATTTCAACATCTGGTTAAGCAACTGAAAATCTCTGTTGTCAGTTTTATTTATTCAACTATGCATGTAGCCAAGGTGAAGTATACAGTTGTAAAGTATTATCAAAGCTGGGTCAAATGCCATTTAAAATGTAAAATTGATCCTTTTCTTTTTTATTTACAAAATTTCATGTGCCATCTGAACTCAGATCTTCCATTCAGAATTTAAATACCACGCAAAGGCTTTTCAGCTGATATGAGCATCATAATTTGTCTTACCAAAGATTTTCAGATGAAAGGTGAATAAATATTATAAGTTACAGGATATGAATTCTAGGGTCATATCATGTGGCTTTCATTCCCACATGTCTTATTCCTACATGATAGCTTATAATACTTGAAGATTTTGCTGAGGATTTTCCCTCAGCAAAATCTTCAAATATTGTATTTTTAGCTTTATAGTTACTTTTCCAATTTGAGGACACAATTTCATAAAAATTGCATTAACACTTTTATAAAAATCTCACGCAGTCATGTTTGACCTTCATCTTTCATTTTATATTGTGATAGAGAGCTTCTGTTGAAAGGCAAGATTACAGTTCCACTTGAAAGATAAAGATTCCGGGCAAAACAATCCCTTAACACACAGCAGACACTTCTCAGATTTATTCCTGAACTACTCTAAAACATGGCTTAAAGCAATTTATAATATTAATCTTCCTCTCCCACCACACACACCAAATTAAAACTACAGCAGTGGAAGATGAAAAAAAATTTAGAAGAAAAAGGAAGGTAGATACGTCAGCGATGAGTCAGGTGCGAAAAAATGAATGAAATTATCAAATTTAGCAATGAATTTCCTAGAAATCATATTTTTAAAAAGCAGGAAAGGATAATGCAAGTTATAGATTTCTTTCTCACTGTTTTTAGGAAGAAAAAAGTCAAGTTTATCTGCAAAGATAGTTTCCTTAATATATTATTATAGAATAAATGCATTTCATGGGGCCTCTCCTAGGTCATTCAGAGAACATGAAGCAAATATCACTGATTATAATTTTGCAAAAGTTAAAAATAGTAGGTAAGTCATCATGTCTCTGTCTCCTCTAAAGGCCTCTATGTCATTATATCCAGCCAGACCTCATAGAGGTGTTTCTTTTGGGAGTTAAGTACACGTAATTCAGGTTCTTGCCTGAAGATCTGCTTCTAAATAAAAGTGTTTAAACAGCTCTGCTCCCAAAACTGACTTTTCTAATTTCTGGAAACTGAACTCACCTCAGTCGATTTTACCAGTGGAACATTTACTGTCAGTATATTAACCTGTCTTTTTCCCCACTAACATGAAAATATTAATCATCGAAACCCAGGACAGTAATTGGAACACAGTGGGTATCTGGTCAGTGTTCTCTGAACTGAGTAAGAAACTTCAAGGAAACTAGAGTTAGTGTGTATGCTTCTAAGACTAGCAGGTGCCAAGCCTCTATTTTTTAAATCAGCTTAAGAAGGGTTGCACTGTAGTCCTAGTGAATTGACATCTCTGGGCTCAAGGTTGTAAATAGGCATCCCTAAGAACCCACAGTGAATCTACTGCGGAAGTAGGAAAAGTCTGAAACAGAAAAGAGAAGTGGGGAGCACGGCAGAACAAAAGGTAGAACTTCCATGGTGGGGATGAGAGACCCCAAGGGATGTCTTTGCAGGTTGTGTCCCTGTGCCCCTGAATACAGGGACAAGGGCTGCAAAGTCACCAGGGACCCAGGACTCTGCCTCATTATCTCTGCTTCTCTTTCCTTCTGTGTTTCATTTCTCTCAATCTGCAGATGGGCTTCCTTTGCTTTTCTCTGCACATGCCGATTATCCAGCCCTTAGGTTGCCATCACCTTAGTGGCACACACCACACCACACACACACACACACACACACACACTGAAGTTCAGGAAACTCCACACAATCTCGGGGACCAGGCTCCAATCAGCATCCACCGCTGATGTGACAGCGATGAAGCGCTCACACCCCAACATCTGGGCTGCTTATTTGCACTTGGCCTAATGACTATCCTCTCACCCAGGCTGGAGCCCTGCTGTTCACTGGGCTCCTTTCAGTCCTGTTCATAAGGACGCACCCCAACTCTTGTTTCTGGATCCCACTGGGCATCACTATCCCCTCCATGTGCCCAGCAGCAGACTCCTTACTCTTGTCACGTGTCTCTCACCACAAGGCTTGGCCACCTCACCGCTTCTCTTAGCCTCATTGACCCAGGCCCCAGCCCACCTGAGTCCCTACAGGACGGGCCTTGTCGCCTCACAGGGCCAGCACCCAGAATTCTCCCTTATCACTATCCATTTTCTCTTGGTTTCTCTAATCACTTCCAATCAAACTTGTGGGGTTGCCCTAGTTCTGATAAGGGTTCTTTTATGTCAACATCACCCAATTAAGAAACCAAATACCAAAGAGAAATTGGGTCATGTCCTGTTCTATCCGGTATGCCCCGTCATTCACCAAATCTGCCTGCTTCTTCCTCTCTGTTCCCTGCTCCCCACATCTCAGAATCTGGGCACCCTAACTACTCCTACCAGAGCCCTATACCTATGACAGAGACCATGGCCTTTGCCGAATGCCAGTTCAGCCTCAACACTTTCATCATAACATTCCCTGCAAACATTGTCAATGGCTCCAGATTTCCCCCCACACAAGAATTAGACTCTTTGGGCTAGCTTCCAAAGACCCTCATAATCTGACTCAACTCTATTTTGTTCCTGTCAACTGACCTGGTTTTCTGGTTAAGTCCCCCGACGTTCCACTCTTGACGCTAAACCCTGCGTTTTTGAAACTCAGCTCGTCACTGATTTTTACCTGCTTCCCCAGAGACAACTTTTTCTCCCTCCTGACTTCTATATACAATCAACATTACATTCGTTCCCTGCATCTTTCTTTAATGTTGTTTTCTTCTATTTCACGTTTGTTCATTTCACATTTGCAGTTAAGAGCAGGGTTGTGATGTTTGCTTCTGTGTTTTCTTCTATCATTATTTCAAGTGCTGAACATGATGTTCAATAAGGCTTTAGCATTTTAGAAATAGTCACTGAATAATGAGTTAAAGCTTTTCAATAGTGAAAAGTTAGAACACATTTTAAATAGTTCTGTGAAAGATGGCTGGGCAAAACAGAGATGCTGGCTGCAAACTCACCAGAGAAGACGCTAGGTATCTTGGAGAGGAAGCTCTTGACAGTTCGAATGGGAATTCCGTTTTTTTCATCTTGCATGCGCGCAATGACGTCTTCCATCTAAATGACAGGAACAAAATCATTGCAACCTTTCCAAAGGTGAATTTTTCAGAAAAGCCAGTTCTCATAACAATTTTGTATACCAGTTTTGCCCCACTAAAAATAATGCAATTCGTACCTTGCTAGACTTTGTCACATCAATATTTTCAGTTTAGTTAAAACATGGTAGAGAAAAACAACAAGAAAAGTGGCTATTTTAGGCTCCATTAGCCACTAAGAGGATTTGGTGCTTTGAATAACACTTCTCTTCTGGTTTCCAGTTCTTTGGTTGTAAAGGTTGAGATAAAAGAGTGCTTACTTTTGAAGCTGTTAGAAATGGTCGTCATAGTAAAATTCACACTTCATTAACATTGTTATCTCTACTGAACTTACTGCGAAAGAAAAGAAGCCCTAAAAACAATTGCTTGGATTTCCACTTCAAGCAAGAACGCGTCTGTGTTTTGGTTTAGGATAAACTTCTAAAACCTAGAAACACAACACGGATTGCCAGCAATTGCTGCCTCCCTTCCTCGGGTATTTATTGTGGTGTGAGGCCCTTGCACACAAAAACATGTATACGCACACTCTCACACACATATACATGTGCAAGTATATGTGCACATATGCACACACACACAAAATTAAATGTAACAGCACAGCCTTCTGCCCACTTAGTGAATTTCACTATATCTTTCCTTCAATCTAGTTAGTACTTTCACTTCTGCCTTTGAAAGATTTGCACAGTTTAAAGGGCTGTGCTCCACAAAGTCTAATGGGGGACTTGGTTCTGAAAAACATTTATTTAAATCATAGCCTCAGGCTTTACTTATGTGCTTCTAAACCAGTGACATGCATATGCAGACACACACTCAGGCTTTAGGATGGAACTCAACATCCATTCATTCACTTACTTATCCCCAAAACAGTTACTGATCACCAGCTCAAGGCTAGACTCATCACTGGGCATTATGGATGTGAAAACAAATATAATACAGTTCCTGCCCTAAAAAAATTCAGCTATATTGAAAATAATGTTAAAACTTGAGTAAGGTTTACAGTTTAGTTAATAGTGTTGGAGCAATGTCAATTTTCCATTTTTGATAATCATGTTATAGTTATGTAAGATGTTGACATTAAGGAAAGTTGTGTGACCAGCATACGGGAATTCTTATACTATTTTTGCAGCTTTTCTAAAATTCTAAAAATTATTTCAAAATAAAAAAATTTAAAAGTCATACTCTACTTCCAGTTAAGACAGTGGCATAGACAGACACGGCTTGCCTCTTTGCACAACCACATCAAAATTACAACTAAAATATAAATAACAATCGCTCATAATTTTCAGAAATTGAGCTGAATGGAAGTCTGAGATAAAGAGAGAATCTTAAATACAGCAAGAGAAAAAAAGTTAGTTACCTACAGGGGAGTTCCCATAAGACTGTCAGATGATTTCTCAAAAGAAACTCTGTAGGCTAGAAGAGATTGGCAAGAAATATTCAAAGTCCTAAAATGTAGGGACCTACAACCAAGATTACTCTACTCAGCAAAGCTATCATTTAGAATTGAAGGGCAGATAAAGAGTTTCCCAGACAATAATAAACTAAAGAAGTTCATCATCATCAAACCAGAGACATGATTTTCACAGTAGAAAGAGTAAATAAACCCCATGTAAAAATAGGATTTGTGTTCCAGACTGAAATGTGATCATAAAAATGTATTTAACTGTTTTTAATCTTTATTCAGATGTGATTTAGCCATGAACTGTACCATGGCCTAAAATGAGTGAAACAACAAACCAAACATCAAAAGAAAACAAACAAACAAACAAACAAAAAAAGCCAAAGGTGAAGGACCACAAAAGAACCCGGTTTCTAAAAACTATAATCCGGCACAAGGTCCACATATAAAAATACATCTACCATATTTACTGAAGTTCCCTTAAACAGCAAATCAGACTGTATTCTGCTAGTAAGCATGGTTTTTACACACTCGATCATCTGCTTTCTCATGATTAGCAACAGAAAATTACATGAGGAGAATGTTTAAATCAGACAAATTAATAGAGCAAGTTATACAGCAAAAGGGGTGAGAGGCTATGAAAAGTATCTCCAATAAATGTTTAAAGTCTTTAGGACAATTTAATTAACGCCAACATACTCAGTATCTCAAGCATCTCAAAAGAAGGTGCATGTAAATGATCTATTTACTGTCTATGTATCTGTCTATCATCTACGTTGATAAGGATGCCATTGAGTTGTAAAGAGTTTGCACGTGTTTCAACTCTCCTCAGCCTGCTCATGACTGAGGAGCCTAAAATAACTGGACTGTGATCAGGAAAGCCAGCCATGCCTTTGGTGATCTCTGCCTTTTTTGAGTCTTATTTTCCTTACCCTTCACATTAGAAGCAAATGATCTGTAAGACTTCTAGCTACAGAATTATTCAAGTCTGGAAATAATCATCAGTGTTTAGAACTAGGCAAGCCCCATCACTTAATTCAAAGAGCCAATTCCCAATCAGAGATAAATAGATGAGCCTACAAAATTGAACAGGACTTTCACAAATGTATTTCCTTCCAATTGCCAGCACATTTTAACAGTAGTGCAAATTGTAGACGAAAACAGGTGAGTTACTTTATTACTCTTTTTTTTCACCTGTAAGAAAATAATACTGTATATCTTATTACACGTGATAATTAATGAAAGAATGCTAATTGAATGTTTGTTTGCCATAATGCTGTCATGGTCATTGTCATCATCATGATCATCAAAATAAGTTTCTTTCTTCATCACTAGACTAAAAAGCCACAGACTCTTTCTTTCTTTTATAATCCATTTGGCAAAGATAGCTGTGGTCAAATGCCAAGTATTTATTGAATCAAGAAACTATCAGTAACAAGTAGGCAAAGATACATATAGAAAGCTTTCTCTTAGTCTTCTTGTAGAAGACTGGGTTTGTGTTGTTCTCTAAAAGAAAGGGATTTGATTAGAAGAAACATCAGGAAGAACAATTTTTGCATATAAGGACTATTAAGTAAACTCTGAAAAAATAATAGAAGAAAAGGTGAAATGAGATTGCATCCATTTTTTTTAAAAGATTTTATTTCATTATTTTTTAGAAAGAGGGGAAGGGAGAGAGGCAGAGAGGGAGAGAGACATCAATGTATGGTTGCATTTCACCTGCCTCCAGCCACAGACCTGACTGGAGACCTGGTTTGCAACCTGGTTATGTGCCCTGGCTGGGGAATCGAACCTGCGACCTTTGGGTTCGCAGGCCGGCGCCTTAACCACTGTGCTACCAGCCAGGTGCATCCATTTTTGACAGGATGAAAACATCTCTGCTCTCATATTTTCTTGATGAACTTACCTCTTAAAGTTCATTAGCAGATCAAAATATTGCATTCGATTGAGATGAAATATTCTTTGCCAAAGCAATCTTTTATCTATGCAAACCAATTCTCTTTTCCAGAAAGAGTAAAACAATTGTCTGTTGCAAAGTAATTTTTGAGAATATCTACAGCTCAACTTGTTTAAAACATTTTTATACCTCTACTATGGAATCCTTCATTTTGTAGTGACTGTTACTATCTTATAACTATTTTCCTTAGATGTGAACTTCTTAAGGGATGGAACCTCACACCTCATCCATTTTTGTGCTGCTAATATAGAAAGTGCTTGCCCATACAGGAGGTTCAAGGAAAAACGGGAGAAACATTAATTTTCATTTATGGCACATGTTTTATTTTTCTGAGATATCCAAAGCAAAACATTCAAGTTAAA
Source organism: Noctilio leporinus (assembly GCA_004026585.1). NCBI lineage: Eukaryota > Metazoa > Chordata > Mammalia > Chiroptera > Noctilionidae > Noctilio > Noctilio leporinus. The sequence goes on along the minus strand of PVIW01000765.1, from coordinate 383,225 downwards.
TTGATTTAAAGCTTCCTCTTCATTTGCTTGAAATGTCTTTTATCTTTTTATCTAACCTTTGGTGAAAAAACAGTGGAACAATAGAGCTTCCTGTATTATAAGCTAAAGCATTCTTATTTCTTTTTCGCTTAATGCAGAGATTCCCCTGCTCGTTTATTAGAGGATTATTTTCCTTTCAAAACATGAGAGTAAACCAGTAGCTATTTGTGAGGCTGTCTTCCTGCTTGTAGATGGTGACACTCAAGTTCATGGTCATGTGTAAGCTCTCAAGATGAAAGACGCTATTGAACTCCAACACACAGCACTTTTTCCAGGAATTCATAATTAGGCTTTTCATTAAAATAGTGTAGATGTCACTTCAGTGCTTGCGATGTATTTCAGATATGACTCAGGTTACACAGCCTTCCCCCAGTGCACTCAGCGGGATGAAAGGGAGAGCACATGACACAGCACCATCTTCGAGGAGACACTAATTATTCAAGAGAGGCCCGCCAGACCGGGAACTCCCAAATCGTGATGAGAACAAAATCACTGCCTTGAACCCTTCCTTGTTCCCTCATATCCTCAAGAATGATGACAGTCTAATTAAATTTACTTGTTGCCAGAACTTGATCGTAATATCAGTAATATTGAACTCATTAAACCATAACTTTACGGAGACACCCTGATCTGAAGTGAAACATTTACGTGAAGTTAGAAGTTTTGTACTCTGTAGGTCTGAAAGAGAAATGGAGCAATTACAACTTCAAAGAAAGTTTTCCAGCTTCTCCTTGCAATCTCCCAGGTAAGTATAGGTGTTTGGAAACAAAAGTGAGAGACTGCATGGCCATAATGAATAACTTTATTTCCCTCTGTGCATATACTTTCAAATCATCGTATGCAACCGCCATTTTATTTCCTTTTTATTGAATTGATCGGGGTGACCTTGGTTGATAAAATGATATAGGTTGCAGGTGTACAAGTCAATAACGCATCATCTATATATTGTATTGTGCGTTCCTTCCATCGCCATTTAACCCCATTCCCTCTTCTACCTCCCCCAGCCCCCTTTCCCTCTGGTGATACCACACTGACTGTTATCTGTGTCTGTGAGGTTATTTTTTTTAATCCCTTCATCCTTTCCACCCTGCCCTGCAACATTCCTCCCTTCTGACAACTGTCAGTCCGCTCTCTGTCTCTATGAGCCTTCTTCTATTTTATTTGTCAGTTTACATTGTTCATTAGATTCCACATGTGAGTGAAATCATGTGTGTGTAACCATCATTGTAAGTGCTAGCTCTCAAAATGAGAGTAATGAAAAAGAAATTAAAAACAGGAGAAATAATCACTAAAAAGCATCTTGAATATCTTAGACAATTAGGTGGTGGCATGTATTACATAATTTAAAATCTGCCTATGCTTCCTTTTTCTTTGAGAAGCCTTTGTAAATATGAACATGATTTGCACTTCTGAATTTAGCAGTAAAAACATAGAATGGAGAGCTGGGCTCTAATGAAGATTAAGTAAGAATAATGAAATTCAAATGTGCAACCCAAACTGTTTCCTGCTACAATAATTTAATTAAAGCTGCTTCTAATTTATGTGAGTTCCCTCCATGCTACAGTTGATGATAGTATCTTAACTCAGAATTACTCTTTTCATGTGAAAAGCCCACTGTTTTGATGAATAGTTATGACTAAAAAACATAAGTTTGTAAAATCTAGTTGCATGTTAATCTGTCCTAGTTCATCTTGAATACAGGTTTATCTTTTCAAGGGTAATAACACATTTGGAAACACTGAGATTTCCTGCATTGGAAATTTTAGAGAGATAAGGTAGGAAACATTATTTCTGACTTATGAGTGTTGTTTTACTTTGTTTTTAATGTGTGGTTGCCTCTCACAGGCCCCTGGCTGGGGACCTGTCTTGAAACCCAGGCATGTGCCCTGACTGGAAATCAAACCAGCGACCCTTTGGTTCATAGGCTGAATCCACTCAATCCACTGAGTCACACCAGCCAGGGCTGTTTTTCCTTGTTTTTAAATAAAGCATTTTTTCTCATCAATCTCAAGCAATATACCCTCTACTTAAATAACAATTAATTGATGACTTAATTAAAAACTACAAGGTCTGTCCCAAACGTATTGAACCAACGTCAATATAATTTAAGCAGTGCGTGCGGCTGATACTTAGGGACAGACCTTGCACCTTACTGTACTTGTTAGAATTACTGGAGTAACAAGCGACAGAATTCCAACTTGACTTGTCACAGACAAGGGAATGTGTTGAAAGTGCTGTGGGATTTTTCATTAACTCAGAGATCCGAACAGGAGGGGGTCTCTGTGGAGACCCCCACAGAGAGGTCGTTGGGCATTCGTATGGCCTTTCATCTCAACTCCGGTCCTTGTGTCAGCCTAACTTTTCTCGGCTCTCAAAAGCACAAAGCAGAAAACATAGTTGTCCTTACCTTCTGAGTTGTATAGTTTATATTCCAGGAACCCAAAGAGAAACAGAGAAATCGTTTCTCCCTCTCATTCCTATACCTGAATTTGGTGGGAGAAGGGTGCTGGCAGGCAAAACAATGCTGTTCATAATGAAAAACCTTTTGAAAGGCAGAGAAATTGAGCCATAAAATAGGGAAAAAATATATAAGGAAAGCAGCGTAAATGGGAAAAAAGGGGGAAGGGGGTGCTGATGAATAATGAGAGAGCCGAAGGAAGGCAAAAGTGATACAGAGGGAAACCATCGGACAGACGTGCAAATCAACATGGGAATTCTCACAGATGCTAAGAGGAAAACAAGAAAATATCATGCCCAACAAGCTACTTGGCTGGTTTACATGTAATTTTTGGCCATGGTAGCGTTTGCCCACGCAGGAGAAAATGTCAAAGGTGTTAAATATTGGCTAATATCTATTGCAGTCACAGTTCAAGTAGGACTCCTGCCAATGTCTCCTGAAACACTGGGCAGAGGCTTCATGAGCAAAAGAAGCAGCTGAGCCTAGCGGGTAGGCAGGAGAAGTGGATGGAAAAGGCATAAATGATGCAGAAGGTGCAAATACCTAAGTCTGATTCATCCTTAGCTGCCAAATGGGTATGAGCAAGACGCTTGCTCAGAACGATGAACAGTGCTGGAATCCTCCGTTCACCCCTACATCCTAACTCTGGGAGCCTCTCTGAAAGCTGCCCCTTTAGTGATGCTTGAGCCCATTTCTACCTTTGTCATCAACTGAATTCATGTATAGCCTGCGTGATAGTCTCTCTGTCCTGGGCTCCCACCCATGGGCACCTTCAGCCAATCCTTCCATTGAAGAATCCCAGGATCAACTTGGGACCAAGTCTGCCCATTTCACCTCTTGTGTAGAATTCTGATGGACCGGAGGACCCCATGAATTCGCTGCAAGTTAAATGGCATTCAATTTTCATAGTGAGATCCTCCCAAAACAATCACTCCCCTCTCATAACTTGTCTTTCATCGCTATGGCTCATGGTCCAAATGCTCAGCACTCACTCACCACCTTCTCACAGACTGTCCCTTCAGAGTGGTGTCCCTCCTCTTCCACCTGTGGAATTTCCAAGCTTACGTTCTTACTGAAGTAGTTTCTCATCTCTTCCCCAGTCACAGCTCCCTTTGAACTTGACCTGTAATTGTTTAAATATTTACTCCCACTTTACTTTACATCACATATGTGTAAGTTAATTTTATACCTATTTATCACTCACTGTCAATTATAACTATTTTGATGATGAGACCTTTGCTATTTTGTGATCTGAGGCATGGACCAGGAGGAATTGGTGGCGTGAGGCTTCTATTTTCCAGTTTATATATTTTCATGCTGTTTTTACATGTGTGTATGTGTGTGTTTATCCATGGGCACGAGTTACTTTTATAATTATTTTTATTTAAAAATTGGATTTGAAAATTCACACTTTAAGGGGATTCAAGTGTTACACTTTAAGTCCTTTATTCAAATGTCTGTTGCCACACATTTTGGGGTCAAATGTCCCCAACTGTCAGTTATAATATCCTGTATGTAAACATTCTGCACAATTGCCAGTGGTCTTCAATAACCAAACTGGTCCACCTAGAAACTGCCTTATTTTTCTTCATTTTTAAAAATCCAGAGCTAATGAACTAAATGATTTATATTATTTTTAAATTAGTCATGCATCATTATAACCCTAGTAGACATAATGAGTCATGTTATTATAAGCTCTCTCTCAGGAGAGCCCAGAATTCCTGGTAAATGAAGCGTCTTATGAACTTTCACATTGATGCAGGGGCATGATTTCAGATGGGGTCTTCTATTTCGGCTTCTGAAGTTAACTTGGAATTCAGTAACCTCCAAGGTTCAGCAAAGGCAGAGAGGCCATTCATTCTCTTAAAATAAGATCACCGATGAATACTTAGAAAACCAAGTATCTAAAGACAGTCCATGGTTTGGTGAGAAAAGGCCAGAAAATGCAGCTAATGCCCCAGGTTTACTCATCCTTGGAGACTGAGCAGGAAGGACCAACATGAGTTACCAAGGGCTCTCTACTGAATGTGCCATTTTAACCCTGTTTCACTGAAGCGGCAGAGGCATTCCAATAGTCTCCCAGAGGATAACAGCTGCACAAAAGCTTTGGAATCTAAGAATTGCCACTTCGGTCCTTTTATTTCATCCATAGCTTACATATTTGTTGGTCATAAATTCATCCAGCACCCACTTAAGTTGACTGAGACCAACAGATTTCACCACTGGCAGAAAGCAAAGCTGTTCCATCAAGGTGTTTTGTGGTTCAGAAAAATGCCACATTTGCTGAAGGCCTAGAACACTGTCATGATTCTATAAATACCCTACCAGTTTCATTCCTGAGAACTTTTAAAACAAAAGATGCTTACATTAGCTTTCTGGGACTTTGCCCTTCGCACTGTCCCTTTTGGCTAATGAATCTCCACCTGTCATTAGATTTGTCCCTCTTTGCTCTCAGGGATCATTACACTTTAAAATCATCTATTATAGTTTAAGAACATTCATACGTACTGCCCACACAGGGGTCACCTTTGAAATATATTTGAGCTCTTAAAAAATTATATCAAAATTATCAGTCATTAAACGCATTACTGGATTACAAAACATCTGAATGGCTCCAAAATTTTTTGGATAAATCTATGAATGACAGAGACATAAATAGCTACAAAGAGAAGATGGAATTTAATCAGGAGGTATTGGGTAAGTTACAGCTGTTACATTTAAAAGTAATTTAGTTTATAATTCGGTTTTATCATAGCTACTGTCAAACTATAAAATCTGCTGACGTTTACCATCCATGTATTCAGAAACACCCATGTCTGTGACCAAGAAGTCATTAAGGTAACTGTAGTGAAGTTAAACACGCACACTGACGCAGCCGGAAAGACAATAAAAGCCTGAATTTATTTTACTCCCTCCCAACCTAATTAAAATGTTCTTATATCATCAAGCCTACATAAGTTATATTTTTGGCTAGCGGATTAGATGGGAAGCAGTGTAGAAATCAAGCTAATGGAAATATAATAAACATGACAACGTGAATGCCACGCTTCATTTTCCAGCGAAAGATACTGTCATCCACCCATTATTCGTACTGTGATAATCTACAGAGATTCTTAGAGAAGGATTTAAAAGTCCTCATTACAAGGTCTTGCCTCAATATAAAAATTTCAAAACAACTCCTGGCATAACGTGGAAACAATGAGGACAGTGGAAGGCAAAAAGTCAGACAGAACTGGAACTGTCTACCACAGTGTATTTGAACACATAAAGTTTCAGAAATAGCAAAGTGTCTAGAGACAATGCAAGTGACTTTGCCATTCACTCCAAGTGTGAAATGATGAAATGAAGCTAAATTTAAATCTAAACTAAGTGGCATATTAGTTAAATTATCTTGGGGAAGTCACCCATGTTAAGCCTCTGTGTCTTTATTCATTAAATGGAGATATTACTTAACTCTCATGTTCAATGAAGACCAAATGACGTGTATGTGTATGACAGTCTTCCGCAAATGACTATTATTATGAATATTACCCTTAATCACAGAGTATGTGTTCCAGGGTCATCTTAAATGGAGCTGAATCCTGATTTCAGAAGATCAAGCACTGAATGATAAAGTAAAATGTACGTAGTTATGATAACAAGGAACTGGTCCTTTTGATCTCATACTGTTTTAGTTTTCTTTATTTTTTTGTCCCTTCTGTCCGGTTAGATTGGTTAAAGCTATACATGTGAAGGTACACTCTCCGAGTCCGGTGGCTATAAGGGGGATTTCAGCTACAAATAGTCAAGACCAGAAGGGAAGGTGTGTTGACTAAGGAAATGGAAGAGTGTTCTAATCAAGTTAGGAATGACCCGCTTTCTGAGTCAGGGAGGCAAGATATCTGTGTTCACCTTGTGATGCAGCATTTCCAACCTGGTAGCTCTTGGCCCATCATGCTTGAAGACCGAGAACCTGAACATTCTGGGCAGAGCCCAGGAGCCAGAGCTGACAAGTCCTTTCCAAGGACTAAGAAAAGAGGCTTGTTCTGGGGTCGCATTGATGAGCAGGCTCACTTGTGTTGGAGCCTCCTTTTGTAAAAATGCACAGGACATGCCCAATGAAGCTATGTGCTCCAATCCCCACTCCTCATAGCCTCGCTCCTCAACAGGATTTCATAGTCAAGAATGAAGCCCTTCAAAACACAATGTTGGTGACTATCTTCTCAATTCTCTCAAGGTTGGTAGAGGACGAGCAGCATTCCCAATGCATAAGCGAGAGGTTAATTTATCACAGACAACGGACCGATAGACAATCAGGGCTTAATATTCTCAGAAAATCCAGGTTGAGGATGCTATTCTGGATTAACTGGGGGTGTGCAGAGCACTATTTTGAGAACCACCAGGAGCAGCGGTCCTCTCCTTTCACTGAGAAAAGCCAGGAAGGTTTTGGATTAAATGTAGGCAGGTGGGCTAGAAAGACTTATTTTTAGTGATGTGATACCAAGATATATCTTAAGTAACTTACTTTATGACAACTTCTTCTCTCACTGGAGGCTCAGACATATCACTGAGATAATTTTAGGGCCGTTTTATGAGGCATGGTTAAAAGGATGACCTTCAGTTACCTTAATGTGCGCTTAACCTCGGTGGACCCAGCCTGCTTAATCTGAAAATTGATATCTTGTCTGTGACTCTCACTTAAAAACTTTTCCCCCAAAGGATTATACCCTGAAGGTACGGCAAAGCACTTTAAAGGATGAGAGCATAACCATCCCGGTGGCGAAGGCTTGTCTGGTTCCAATCCACACGCTGAGAATCTCTATGTGAGGTGAGCTGGCTATTTGCCTTGTGTTTCATGCTTTGCAGAGTTTTGAATTGGTTTTTACCACCGCTGAGCTGACCTTTTGCTCTGTGCGATGGTCTTCAGTTGGCTTTCATAGGCTGATTTTTAAATTTGAATTTTCTATCATTCTTTCAAGATCGATGAGTAAATTGCAGAAAGACCCAAGGAAAAAACGTCGCCTTTCACCGTACCTTTGCGGGTGATGCCAATTCAAGGCGTCACAACGTTAGAATGGATTTTATTTCTCAGAAACATTTGAACAGCTATATTGATCTTTCCAGCCCACTGAACAGTTGACTGTAAAGAAGAGGAAATTCAATGTGACTTTTCTGTGCAAAACTGCCACCTTCTTCCTGACCCATCTATGAAAGAAAGCGCTCTATGCAGGGCTTTGTGCGACTATCCATTCATTTTCATTCTGCTCTACTCTCGAGTGAAAAATTAGGATACGCAGTGGACTAGGTCATACAAATCCCTAAGCAAAGCAGGTCCAAGCCTGGACGTGCAAATGTTACAACTCCTAGTCCGATGACTGTTTCTTTGCTATCCCCCATGATTTTGTTTTTCGTATGAAAACAAAATTCCCATGCACAGGAAATCAGAACTCCTGGCTGCCCTCTTCCTGACAATGGTTTTATAACTATTGCATAAGAAAATGGTGGCTAGGAGGGTTCATGTTACTTATTGTGTCTACTCTTTCATAGCTAAGCATGGATGTCAGAAGTCATGACGGACTTGGCAGCGTAAACTGTGATTGGCATGGGAAGGTTCCACCACACTAGGGAGGAATCCCAATCTGAAATCCTGCTTGTGTCCTGCTCCTGCCCGAAGCACATGCTCTGCCCTAAACATGTAATGTCATAACAATATATGTTACATATGAGTCCAACATAATTAAGGATTATTTTTAACTGTTTTGAAGGACCAGTCCTTATATCAATGACATTTCCCACCCTCCAGAGTCTACAAGATGTGTGCGGTTTACAAACCGTTAGACCTCAGAGGTCTAATTTGACCTAAAATTCATGAACTTAAGTGCAGGAAGGAGCCACATCATAACAGCATCTCAGAGGCCAAAACTATTTCCTATAATCTATTAAGTGCTTTCTTGAATGTTATGCACATGTGTAACACCACATGATGCTGAAAATCAAGTTGTATCCTTAGGAAAACATGATAGGATTGATTGAATGCATAGACAAAATTTGTAATTATTTTTTTCATTCATGTCTACTAACTTAGTTCCTAACTGCACTGCATTTCTTCCAGTGATATGAAACCTGTCTCGAAAGTATCGAAACATATAATGTTTTAATTATATCGACATTGGCTTAATACTTTCTGGAGAGACTTTGTACTAACACTGCCCAGTCCCCTGAAAGGCTGGGAAAGACCTCAGTGTCCCTCATGCACACTTTTAAGCCCTTGTTGGGATGTATCTTTCATTACACAGCACTTTACTCCTGTAGCCAACATTTCTTTTTTATTTTTCTTTAATATTTTATTTATTATTTCCAGAGAGAGGAGAAGTGGGAAAGGCAGAGAGAGACATCAACGTATGGTTGCCTTTCACCTGCCTCCAGCCATGGACCTGGCTGGAGACCTGGCTTGCAACCAGGTCATGTGCCCCGGCTGGGGAATTGAACCAGCGACCTCTGGGTTCCCAGGCCAGTGCCTTATCCACTTAGCCACCAGCCAGGGGCTGTAGCCAACATTTCTTATCTCACTGTATGCATCATGTGCTATGTCACACATGTGCTACCAAGACAATGGCAAAGATACAGTATATGCCAAGCAAGGACAATAGCAATTAATTTCAGACAGTGGCCCAGCATTACACAAAGGGAGGTAAAACATGACATGGCATAAATTATGTAGCACACAGCTGTCTGAGCGGAAGCAAAGATTCCAGGCAATGAGAATCGGAAGGAGGAACAGGGAGCTGGGATGGACTGGACTTATACAGAAGAAAAAAATATTGCACCACATTCTATACATATATGGATTTGGATATGGATCCTTTTGGGGTGGGTGACTGTTAATGATATGTCCAGCACACTTCTAAAACACAGGTGAGAAATAATAAAAAATACTCTATTTATTCATCTCTGATCCTGGTTCCTGGTCCAGGGCTCTTAGAACCCTTGAAATTTCCTAAATGATAAGAACACTAAGAACATTTTTTGTTCTATTTGTTATTCAGCCCTGGCACCTGATGAAAGGCTCCTAACATCCGCCTCCCCCCCCCCCCCCACGCGCCTTGGAATGTCCTGGGTTACAGACTGTGTTTTATTCTAATGAGGTGACTCTTAATGGCTCCTGGCTGGGGGCTGGTTACAAGACCAAGCCATGGCTGGAAGCTTGAATTTTAGCCCCTCCTCTCATTGTCCAGAAAGTGGAGAGGGGCTGTTATCAGTCATGTCCAGGTGAAGAAGCCGCCAGGAAAATCCCAATAGAGCTGAGTCAGGCAGCTGCTAGTTTGTGAACAGATCTGCATGCTGGGAGAGTGACACATCCCAGGTCCATAGAGACGGGGCTCCTGCTCTTCCAGCGCTTCCAGACCTTGCCCTTATGTTTCTCTTCACCTGGCTGTTCATCTGTGTCTTTTACCCTATCATATCCTTTATTACAGAATAAACCACGAAGTATAAATGCATTCCTAAATCCTGTGAGCTACTCTAGCAAATAATCCAAGTCACAGAGGAAGGTGATCATGGGAGTCTATGATTTGTAGCCACGTTGGGGAAATTGTGGGTCACCTGGGGACCTACTACCTGTGATTGGCATCTGTGATGGGTGGTAGTCTTGTGGGATTGGGCCCTTAATGAATAGTAGTGTCTTCCCTAACTTCACTTAGTGTCAGGATTGAATTGTCAGACCCTCAGTTGGTGTCCCAGAGATTTGCTTGGTGTGAGGAACAAAACACTACAGTTTTAAAAAGTGTTGGGAATATGGCAGTAGCATGAAAATACAGGAGACACACAAAGCAGTATGTATGTTTCCTACACAATACATAATTTGACATTCCAGTGGTGACATGCTCTTTGTGATACATGGACACACACATATATGTATATGCACATGTGGATATATGTTTATATATATGGATGTGTACATTTCTACAAGTATATATACATACATATATGTATTTGTATAAATCTATATATCTCACATCTGAAAAGCTTCTGTTGGAATTTCTATCCAAAAATATCAGATGTGATGATTTCCTGTTCAGTAGAAGACAGTTGCTAAAGAGGGAATGCAAACTATGTAATGGAAGGAGAACAGGGCATTTAGAACCAGAAAATCTGGAATCAAGGTATGAGATGGGGGCAGGGGAGCCAGGGTTGTTGTTACTCACCTACAAAACAGAGCATGTAATAACTGCCAACTTGCCTGGCTCATGCATTTTGCAAGTACCAGGTAAGATAACGCACATGAAAGTACTCTGTAAGCTCACACAGGCGAAGAGATGTAAAATATACACCCTTTGTATATTTTATTAGTCGAAAGTTCTGCAGTGACTCATTGGGAGAATTCCATAGAGTGCATGTGATAGTTTGGCTGTTGTTTTTGAACGGGAATATTATAACTTAACATAAGCCTACAGATAACATTATCTAGTTTTATTCTCACAATGAAAGCTACGGCATAGGTATTATTATTTTATAAGTGAATAAAAAGATGCAAGAAAGTAAAGCCCCCACAGTTAGTGACAGAATTGTGACTCAAACTTTGATTTATGTTAACACTAGGATTGCTATAATGATACCGCTCTGAATCACTAGAAAACATGATACTTTAGTGTGAAAGTGGAAGAACCTAGTTTCCAGTCTTTCTTTAATGGGGCGGTTGATTAGGGATTTGGTGTGATTGATTGTACACGCCTTTCGTATGGAGATGGGCTCTATGAATGATATATGAAGGACCAAGAATTTCACTTTTTAAGAGGAGAGAGCTCTATCTGCTCACATACTGGAACAAGTACTCAGATGAAGCCCTTGGAGATTTTAAAAGCCCTAATTTATCTTTGTCTTCACTTTATCTTTTCTTGCTCTCACTCTTTCTCACTCTTACACACACACACACACACACACACACACACACAATTTTGCTTTAGTCTTTTCATTATTTCATTGTTTGCCAAATCAGATTTCTATTGACCAAACAGTAAGATCCTTTGTGTGGATTATAACTAAAGACATTCCCACAAAAAACATATAAAGGATACTCAAAAGCAGCCTGGAGGTTGCTGACAGCCCTGGATACTAAGATTCTCACAGTCATTCACAGGGCCGTGGACAATGAACTCAGGCCACATTGGGGGTGGGGTGGGGGGAATGACCATCCCCACCAAAGTGTATTTGTCATGTGTGCCTTAGCCTGGCTGCCTGTTCCTTTGGTCAGCCCTGGTCCCTTATTTGGGATCAGTTTCCTGTGGGAAGTATAAACATTCTTCACCCTGCTTTCTAAGGGCCATGTTGAGTCCTTCTAGCTGGTGGTAGGTATTGACTAGCATTGAAGACCATGAATTTGTCCTGTGTAGGAAATTTGTGCTCTTAGAAAGTGGTATCATGTGACACCAAATCTTTTGTGATCTATACTTGCACTAGCCTAAAATTTGCATCCCATTGGTAATTTTTTAACTTTTATTGTAGAAAAATTTAAACAAACACACGAATAAACAGAATACATCAGATCCCCATGTATTTGGCTGTGATCATCATGAAGTTCTTAAGTCATCTTTAATTTATTAATTATTTTTTATTCCTCAGCCAAGGATATTTTTTTCATTGATTTTGGAGAGAGATAAAGAGAGGAACATCAATGTGAGAGAGAAACGTGGAATGAACCTGCGACCTAGGTGTGTGCCCTGACCAGGGATCGAACCCACAACCATTTGGTGCAAAGGATGACAATCAACCAACTGAGCCACTGGGCCAGGGCCCAACTCATCAAAGGAATATAAGCATCTGTTTAGAAAAAACATACACTGGTTCTTTAATGCATATAAATTTCCCATGTAAAAAGTTACTGGGCTGGCCCTGGCTGGTGGCATAGTGGATAAGGCACTGGCCTTCGAACCCAAAGGTCGCTGGTTCAATTCCCAGCCAGGGCACATAACCAGGTTGCAAACCAGGTCTCCAGCCAGGCCCATAGCTGGAGGCAGGTGAAAAGCAACCATACATTGATGTTTCTCTCCCTCTCTCCCTTCCCCTCTCTCTAAAAATAATAAATAAAATCTTATTAAAAAAAAGTTACTGCACTCATTTGTTAGTCTTTGGTTGCTGGCCTCCCACTGCTGTGGATACCTTGCAGACCAGATATGGCCTTAGCAAAAGAAAATGGTCCATATACTACTAAGTAAAACTTACACTCTACTTTTATATACATTCTTTAATTTGTTTTTCATTCGCATGTAATAAAGATATTGGAATTATTAGTAACTGCCTTTTACAGATGATGGAAATACCTGAAAATTGGAGTGATAGACTCAAGTTTACAAGCTGTTAAGCAAATCCTCTAGTGAGGTGCATTTCAGAGCATGACAATAGAAAGTGATACATCAAAGCAATATGCTGCTAAAAAAAAAACAACATCAACTTTCTCTTCAACTAAAATATAAATGTCCTTGGAAATTAGGGAAAATGTCCCTTTGGGGAAACATGGGGAAAAGACTTACCCCACCCTGAAAAATTCCCACTTGATGGCAAGCATTGAGAACAGTCCTTTGCACTTCAACCATGGCTTTGAAATGCTCTCATACCGAGTCCTGGTTGTCCTCATGCATTTGCTGGGAACTGCTGCTAGAATTTATAGAATGTTTGAAACTGTACAGAACCTGCATCTTTCAACCTGTACGGCAGTTGTTGAAACAAATGTTGAACGACTCTCTCTCTCTCTCAATGCCTCACTAAAGCGGTTGGTATTTATTGTGACTCTACCCGTCGAAATGTTCAATGCCTATCGATGGGTTGGGACAGGAAGGAAGGTGAGGAATGACTTCCCAGAGACAGAACCCTTTGAGCTGTGCTTTGAACACCGATTACAAATCAGATAAACTGAGTGGAGGGATGCAAGCAAAACCACCACATTCAGAGAAAGCTTTGAATTCATTGAGTCAGAACAGATAGTGTGTGGAGCCCTAATCCTCAGGGTCAAGTTGAAGAGTGTTATACATAGGCTTGAGTGGAAATAGGACTGGGGTAATGGGAAACAACCAGAGGAAGAGGAAAAGCTGCAATATAATTCAAATCAGATTAATCTAAGGTCATTATGGAGAAGCCAACAAAGGCAAAAGGGACCCTGGGTAAGAAATTAGGAAATGTCTTGAGAAAAACATTCAGTGCTGGGAAGACTCAAGACAGTGTAAAGCTGAATCCAGGCAGAGGATATGCTAATAACAACCTTTTTATCATGTGGAACAGCGATAAAACTCTTCCTACAATGGTTTCAAACTTTTCACATCAATCTACAGTAAGATAAACATTTTTCATTTTGACTTAGTACAAACACACATATTCCTACATAGGTTTAATTGAAACAGAAATTTTATGAAAACAATACTTACATTCCTATGGGTAATAAAGTCTGTTATTTTCCATCTTAATCCACTATCTTAAAATTTAAAAAAATACTAGTTACAACTTTCTCAGTGGGATTCACAACCTACTAATGGAAAGCAATTTAACTGGCAGTTTGTAATGTACTCTCTACTGCATACATTCCATGAGGAAATAAATATAAGCAAGTAGTTTCTCTCCTTAAGATCCACCCAATCAAATACTTACACAAACAGAAAATGCCCTCTGGCCACTATCTTATTTCATGTAATTTAAAGGCAAATCTCTTATCTTTTTTTTTTTTAAAGATTTTATTTATTATTTTCAGAGACAGGGGAAGGGAGAGAGGCAGAGAGGGAGAGAGACATCAATGTATGATTGCTTTTCACTTGCCTCCAGCCATGGACCTGGCTGGAGACCTGGCTTGCAAACTGGTTATGTTGCCCTGGCTGGGAATCGAACCAGTGACCTTTGTGTTCGCAGGCCGGCGCCTTATCCACTGAGCCACCAGCCAGGGCTAAATCTCTTATCTTTTAGAAAAAGTTTTCTAACCCAGTATCAGACATTTTGATCTTAGGAACCCTTCCCACTTTCATGATTGAGAACCCTAAAACATTTTTGGTCAAATGGGTTATATCTATTAATGTTTAACATTTTTTAAAATTACAACTGAGGAACTTGAAATATATATGTGTGTATACACATGTGTTTCATTAAAATTATTATCTATCACATGTTAACATAAATGTTTATCACAAAAATAACTATGTTTCCCAAAACATATTTAGTGAGAGGGGTGGCATTAAGTTACATTTTTTCAAATATCTGTAATATTGAGCAGAAAACAGCTAGATTCTCATATTTATTCTTCATTCAATCTGTTGCATTATGAAGAAAAGTACTACAGGTTTCTTAATGGTTAGTTAAGCTGCAGAACATAAGATTTTATCAATTGACTGTCCATCTCTGTGGCATTAAAATCCATTGGTCTATCTTGCACTTTGAATGCAGTGTAATACTTTGGTCATTTGGAAAACAGTGATTCACTGAGTGATGCAGATTTCTCAAATGCTGACATATTTCATTACCAAATATTTTTTTTAATGACATTTATTAATAACACTTCCAATCTAAATTCTTTAGCTATGGGGAAGCTGCCATGTTCACACTCCCAAGTTTTACAGAATTCTAACTTTCACTCCAAAGCCTGAACTACACTATCGGCAATGAATACTGTCTGTTGGGTACCCTGAAGCTCACTGTCCATTTTAGGAGATGGGACAGGGAGGCTGAGGAGTGGTGGTGTGGAAGTTAGGCACATCTTCCATAGATTTAATCATCACATTTCCCACCACAGGCTGGATTTGGGAAAATGAATAGATGTGGGTATTTTACATACACAATTAGATCTCAGAAGAAGGCTGTAATCCCAGGAAAGTGTGCCCACATGAACAGTGAGTGCTCTGTAGATTATCACCCCATGAGAGACAGCATTTCTTATTTCCCTAAATAGCCTCACCTAGCTTCTAAAGGATACCCGGGGAGCAGAACACTAGTAATATAAACATTTCATAGATGGTGTCAAGAAAAGGAATTCAGTGGTCAAACTGTTTGTGTAACATGGGGTCAAAAAGGGTTTTGAACAGATGTCTCCAGGGGAAGTCTTCTGGTGGTCTTTGTTCATTTACACTAAGGATCTGTAAAAGAGAGGATTATAATATCCCATGCTTCTAAAAACAATGAGGTACTAGACCCTTATTTTGTAGAATTTCCAGAGCCAATGCCCAGAAGAAGACATCTGAGCTGTGGATCAGTCTCAGTTAGGGTGAGAAAAGAACAAAAGAAAAAGGAACTAAAAAAAGTTCCCTAAGGAGAAGAGTAGAACTGTCATTTGAAAATCGGTCTGAAAGTAAACCCTATAAATGGTGCAGCCATCCATAAAGTGTGATAAACTATGGTTTAACTTTCCAGTATAAAAACCTGGGGTGAAAAAAATAGTTATTTGGAGCTTTTGGATGACCACACTACTATAAATTTCTAGTCACGATCAATTTGCAATGTTTGAGGTTTAGGGGAAAAGGTTAAATGCTGGTTGCCCTGTTCTGCAACTGCTAATTATTTTTCTGAAGGTAATTACAGATTTCTGCTCAGGGCTCCTTTATTATTTTTTTAAAACTCAGGCATGGCCTCGTGTTTGGCCAATTCTGTGTTATTCAAATACAGCTGCCAACTTAAATAGGTTTGCACCAAAGTAATTCAGCCACTTGGCATTTCCTCTTGCTGGCGAGTTGAGCAAATAAAGAGGAAACAGTTGAATGAATATGTGATCTTTAGTTAGCACTGTACCTCTTATTTATCATTCTGATTGCTCTCTGTCATCCACAGACCTTGTGTCTAGTACACATTACATGCTTGATAAATGATTGCTAAATGAATGAATAAAAAAAAAAAATAGCTCTTACATTTGTGTGATCGCTGAAAACAAGGCCTCTTGGAACCCAGTACATCTACTCTCAGGTGTGCCCTGAACCCCAGGGGACATAAAACAGGGTGGCCTCATTGGGCCTCTGTGGTGACTTACCCCATGGCCTGTCCTGCTGTGACCTTCAGAGACTTAACCTCAGCTACACCCTTGGATCTGAGACCTTAAGTCCAGCCTGGGTCAAGAGTGCCCTCTTCTTTCCCATTTCTCCATGTCTACTTAACCTCCACACTCTGTTGATTCTACCTCATCAATGCCTCTCAGCAAATGCTGCTCTGATCTGTCTATAGGGTCACTGCCTTAGGTCAGATCGTTATGGCTGGGTGCAGTAGAGGGGATGCACCCTTCTTCCCACCCCAATAATCCCCAACTCCCTGGCAAGTGCATTCCCCTGAAATCAATCAATCAAACGCTTTGGGGCCTTTAGGTTTTGACACTAAATTGACTTGATGATACTTCCTCCCAGAATGATGCAGATTTATCTCCCAGTCATGACAGCACTGCTGGGCAGCCCCAGCCTGCCTGTCTCCCACTCCCACCTAAGAAGGGGCTTGCCCTCAAAGAAGCAGGGGACCTGTGTTCCTGCGGGAAGAACCTTGACCCCCAAAAGAAGACTAAAGATGGAGCTAAATCTGGGATGCTCGGTTATCCTCCCTCAAGTCCCCGACCAAATTCATTACATGACTTTATCAGGTCAAGCATCAACACAGGGGAGGTGACAGCTTAGAGAAGAGTCCCAGAAGTGAAGAAAAGGCACTTTTCACTACCGAGCTTTAGAAAAGCAACAGGTGTGAGGGCAGCTAGTTCTCTCTTTAGATTTTTATCTTATTGTTATGGAAGGTGGCGGCAACTCAAAGAAAATAAATAAATAAACAAACAAACAGTTGTCCCGTTAAAACTGTAACATTAAGTGGGAAGCAGCGATAATTATTTGAAACCCATTTCAACCCCCTGCCATGCGGTGTCCGAGAACTGAGGGGTCCAGATTGTGTCATGAGATTCTCAGTGAAAGGGTCAGAGCCATTTGGTCCCCAGCAGAACCATGAAAGCCCCTGGATGCTCATCTACTCATATGGACACACAAAACACACCCAGGGCCTCCTAAGGGAGCTTGGGACAAACCAATGGGAAATTGCAGGGTGTCGAAGGTAGAGGTGAGAGCCAGTAAAACTGGATGATCACTCGTCAATTTATTTCCTCCATACCATTTGACTGATGAGGAGGCCCGAAGAAATGTGGTGTTATAAAAATGTGGCCTGTCTTCTTCAAAAACTAAAGCATTTGCCTTCTCCCAAGAGATTCCACTGAATATATCTCTGGGGATCTTAAATGCGCTTGCTGTGGTGTTGGTTTTTTGCCTCATGAACCATAACCTAGATGCCAGCTAGGGTTCTATGCCCTTGAAGTTCATGTAGGATTGCTTCAACCCTTCATCTGAGAACATTTTAAGACATCATCAGGTCTCTGCTAATCCCTTGCCTGGTCAGGCTAGTCCACACACAGGGTCCTTATTCTGTGCCCACACTGAGCTCAAACTCAGCACATATGCAGGTTTCCATAAGAATGTTACCCAACTTCAAGGCTTTCCAGAACTTAATTAATGTTTGAGGGGATAACGGGGTGATGGCTACATCCCACCGCAGTGGTCCAGCTTCTCCAGGTCTCTGTCCCTCCTCCCAGTCGCTCAGACACCCCCGGTGTGCACAGCCATTCACTGGCCTATGACAAACTGAGGACTTGTCCTCTGCCTCCTAGAGAACTGTCCACTCCACATGCTGCCTTCAGCTTCTACCTAAGCATGTTCCACAAGGCATCTTCCCAGTTTTCTATTTAAGGAAAGTTCTCACAAGTGATCCTCCTATGTTTCAAAACTAAGTTAGACACATAGTAGGTGCTTCAAATACAACAGGTACGTATACAACATTTATTGCTCTGTGTAGGGGCCTCCTCACTGTGACCCAGAACAGATGCAGCCTGAAGCTAAGAGAGAGTCTCATATCCTCGCCTCATCTATAAAAGATTAGGATGGGTATATCCTAAAAATCGCTTTTACTGCATCGATCGTATTTCCTCTTAGGAATCTAAAATGCTTTTGGACATCATCTCACTAATTCTCACAGCTTTAAAGTAAGGGGGAAATGCCCCTGTGCCCAACGTGTAGAAAGAGGTGAGGTATAGAAGTGGGTCAAGGACCCCAAAGGTTGCCTGTCGGTCACATGGAGCAAAACCACGACTGGGGTCCGGGGCTCAGCAACCTCATACTAAGGTCACAGCCAATACTGCTTCGCAAAGAGTTTCTGAGTTTTATACCTTCTCCTCTTAAAAATACCAACAGCAGAGCTTTTCCTACTTGTACTAATTGAGGTAGCACAGCGCAGGGTTCAAACCACAGACTAGAAGGAGACTTCAGAGGTAGAAATCTCAGTGTGGCTACCTCTAGCTTCTGCACTGGGGGAAGCTAGTCAACATTTGAGTGCCTCAATCTCAGCATCTGAAAAATAGAAACGATTCATAATAGTATCCTCCTCACAGGGCTATTTTGAAGACTCAGTGCATTTACAGCCTCCTACCCCCACCCCCTGTACACCCACTGTAGAGCTTGGGAAAGTGCCCGGACAGAGAAACACCACATCAGTGTTAGTTATAATTACTTCTTTGCACATTGTACATTCTTTGTTTAGCAACCCTGAGTTGATTTGTGTCAGGTGACAGCATTGTCTAATTACGGAAACCAACATTGCAGAATCCTGAGATATGCTTAAATATAATGTATATGCATTCTATTATGCCTTTCCCTTCATTTTCTTTGCCTTCTTTTCTTTTCTTTTCTCCCCTTCCCTTTCCGTCCCTTCCTTTCCTTTCTTCCTTCCAGAGCCTACTATATGACATAATATGATACCATATTAGATTACGTATGGTAATAAAAATAAGTTAGAAGGTAATTGTGACTTGAAGATCTTATGGTCTCAGACAGATATGCACATAAATGCATACATTTCGATTCAAAGTAATATTATAGAGGGAACCCAGATGAAAGAGCATCTAATTCTGCCTGAAACTATCAGAAGAGCTTTCCCTAAGGAAGAAATATTATAGCTGAATCTTGAAGAAGAAATGCAGGTTTGCCAAATAAAAAATAGGGGAACATTTCTTGAATTAATATATTTTTTAAAGTTCACATGCAACAACTGTAAAAAACAAAAAACAAAAAATATACCTCAACCAATTTACTAGATCATAAGGCCCTGTCTCAACACATCAAGGATTCTAACAATACAGAAAGTATAATTCTATTCATCTAGAAATCAATTATGAAAAGTTAATTTACATTAGATGGCCATTTACAAAATAAGAAAATTCCAAGGTATTTTATTAAATAAAATAAAAGTAGAGGTAAGTATTTAAATAATTAGACTACATTTGATTCCCAGCCAGGGCACATAACCAGGTTGCAAGCCAGGTCTCCAGCCAGGTCAGTAGCTGGAGGCAGGTGAAAGGCAACCATACATTGATGTTTTTCTCTCTCTTCCTCTCTCCCTTCCCCTCTCTCTGAAAAATATTAAATAAACAAATCTTTTAAAAAATATTTTGATAAATAAATAAATAATTTGGTTACAAATTAGTAGTAATACTGTTGATCTAGGGGTATATATTTAGATGTATAAGCACAGTTTTAGAGATTGTTCTCTGCAAATGATTTAATACATTTTATAATATATAAGAATGAAAAATATCAACTGAAGATAACAAAGCAACTGAGCTTTTAAAAATACAGCTGACACCCTGGCTGGCAGCACAGTGCCTGTGAACCCAAAGATCGCTGGTGTGATTCCCCAGCCAGGGCACATAACCAGGTTGCAAGCCAGGTCTCCAGCCAGGTCCCTGGCTGGAGGCAGGTGAAAGGCAACCATACATTGATGTTTCTCTCCCTCTTTGCCTCTCTCCCTTCCTCTATCTCTGGAAATAATAAATACAATATATTTTTTAAATTAAAATAAAATAAAAATAAAAATACAGCTGAGCCCTGGCTAGTGGCTCAGTGGAATGGCATAGGCCTGCGAGCCCAAAGGTTGCTGGTTCAATTCCCAGCCAGCGCACATAATGAGGTTGCAAGCCAGGTCTCCAGCTAGGTCCATTGCTGGAGGCAGATGAAAGGCAACCACACATTGATGTTTCTCTCTCTTTCTTCCTCTCTCCCTGCCCTTCTCTCTAAAAATAATGAATAAAATCTTTAAAAAAAATACAGCTGACTAGATTTGAGGGGGAAAGAGACTTGAGGAAAAATGTTATAAGAAAGTTCATAAAAGATTTCACAGCGTCAAAACATATAGCTAAAGGAATATGTGCATATGTGAATAATTTACATCTTTATGATATATTTCCAAATTAGTTTGTAAAGCAATTTCTCAGAACCTGAGTACTTAAATGCTATTTTAACATTCAGAATAATGAGGGGGGAAAAAAGCCCAGCTCCTCAGAGGAGTAAGTAGAGCATTTTATAGAAAGGGGTAGTAACTCTTTTATGATTTTTTAGCCTTGGATACAGTTCACATTTTTGTCCCAGGTGGGACCATGCCTTCATGGTGCCAGAAAGAAGGCAAATAAACAAGTAAATAATTATATTTATGTTCCTCCCCAGAAACATTCACAGAGGAACAGCTACTATTTATATGCCAATTAGCACCGTGGAGAGGGATAAACATATCTTAAAAGAACTTCTCAAAAACAGGCTTTTCAAAACAGAAGTGACATAAAAAGAGGTATTTCCCCACCCTGAAATAACATCCAACTCAACCATAAGTTTGCGTTGCTAAGTGTCAGGAGGAACTTTGCATGTTCAAGTAGACCTTTTAGAGGCTATTCAGAGCCGGAAACAAACAAACCAAAAAACACAAAAGAAAAACAAAAACAAAACAAAACCAAAAAAACTGAGCTCAAAACGCTGTAAGCAGTTATTGGGTTTATGTTTGTTTTCAAATCCCACCGAATGAGAAATTCTGAGGCTGGTGCCTCCCGATTTTGTTGAACCAGATTCTGTTCATGTTTCTATTCTACATCATCACCGGACAGCTTCAGCTTCACCAGCCCCATGCATCACATTTCACATTTTCTTGGGTCCAGAGACCAAGAAAAAAAGAAGGGTATTCATGTTCACCTTTGCTTCTTTAAATAGCAAAAAAAAAAAAAAAGTTCCCAGAATCCTACAGAATAAACCCGTTTAGGTCAAATCAACAAGAATTGGGCAGTGCGCTGCGTGCAGGTAAGTCAATCACTGGCAAAGAGATTAGAAAAGATATAATCAACCACCAAAGGAGCAGGGCTCTCAAACTTGAATGTGCACCAGAGATACTTAGAGAGCTTACTCAGCAGCCAGAAATCAGTTGGGGCTCAGGTGAAGGTGACGGTGGTCCTTCCCAGCATGCCTTGCACTGCCCTAAAGCAGGTGGGAGCATGCATGCCTACCCAAATTCAAGGTACCTTAGCCAAGGGGCAGGGAGAATAACTCTGGGGACCAAGCACAGTTTATCCTAGATGTCTTCATATTATTTTAGAATTGCCTCTCAAGAAGTATTATGATATCAAATTAATGATGTAACCCAGCGCTTCTGGTATTTCAGAATCACAAGTTTTTTCATGTGCATCATCACGAATCACTTCTGTGAACCTAGGACAAGAATACAGTCGGGAAGTTGCCATCACCGCTCCACTCAGCAACTGTAGTCTCCAGATTGTCAGCGTTATTATGGATGGAGCTATTAAATTTCCCTTTGGAAATGAGTTTCGTTTGGCTCACTTTAAAAAGGAAGAAATAAGGATGCGGAGGCTAAAATTTTTCTAGCGCAGCAAGTACCCACTTGGTAATCACTTTTATATAAAAAGTCCAAATAACACACTTCACCAGATGTTCCTTTCATTTGCCAGGGATTAATTTGAGAGTTAATTATCCATTTTAAGTCATTAACAACCATGACAACAAAAAAAAAGTGCGAAGCTAGGTCCTGATGCTTTTAATTGTCCTATGAACCACTGTCCATCCCCATGTTTAAGAACTACAATCATTTCAACGGGCAAAAAATTAAAAAAAAAAAAAAAAAAAAGTTCTGGAGTGAATTTGCTATCCTACTTGGCAACCTCTGAGCAAATAATTACTTCTGCAGATTCGTGCAGGAAGCTTTCAAATGCGCACGTCTGTTAATAAGAAGGGAGAAGATGAAGAAACACTGCAAAGGTGAAATTCAGTGCTGATTTCATGCCAAAAAAGTAGAAACTTCTTAGTAACTCTAAAATCTTTTTTTTTTTCTAATTATGTAAAAAGAAATGCTAACAACAAACAATGGAGAACCTATTCAGCTAAAACGATGAAAGATCTGAATTTTGTAAGCCACTTAACTTCCTTAAGCACTGTTTGGTTTGGAATGGGTGTTTTTATTTTATTTCTAGATATAACCTAGAGGTGGCCAACTCTTTCTCTGTCCCACCCATTTTTAGAGATAGGTGTTAATTGCAGTTAAGTGCAAAATAAGAGAAAATAAAGATTTAATTACAACGTGTAAAGAAACTGGAGGCCAGGGTAATTCTCTGAAAGGAGAGCTGGCTGCAATGTAAGCCATTTAGGAAGCAGTTTTATCTCAATTACAATTTATCTAAAGCCAGTTTGAAAAATGATATCTTTATACCAATGACATACTTCACTTTTTTTTTTTTAATGAGCAAAATAGGACGTTCTCCTCCAGATTGTACTTTCTTGCCTTAAAAAAAGAAAAACACCTTTCCAGAGTCATATACATGCATGAGTCCTACAGATTCTCAGTTTAAGTAAACACTTCACACAGGGAAAACAGCCAAGTGGCAATTTGGAAATGTATGGGAATTTGAACCTCCCCTCATTCACTGGAATCCAATCATCAAAATTCACTGGAATCCAATCATCAAAATGAGAATGTTAGTTTATTCTTTCTAGAACATCAGGCCTCAAACTTAAGCCTATACCAGAATCCTCCGAATGGCTTGGTAAACCTGATGGCCCAAGTCAGTACATCTGGAGTATCACCTGAAAATCTGCACTTTCAGGTGTCCTGGTCAATGGTGCAGTTTGTTGGAGCATCATTCTGATAGGCCAGGGTTGCCGGTTTGATCCCTGGTCAGGCACATACAAAGAAGCAACCAATGAATGCATAAGTGAGTGCAACAAGAAATTGTATTTCTTTCCTTCTGTCTTCCTCCCTCCCTGCTTCCCTTTCTCAAAAAAAGAAAAAAAAAAAAAAAAAAAAAAAGCAATAAATAAAACTTTATTTGAAAGAATTTTTCAGGCTATGGTGGCTGCTGTTGTCTGGGGACCACACTTTGGAAACGACCATTCTAGAAGACAGATAAAACTTGGTGATAGTGAGGAACAGGCTGTCTTTTTAGATATGTGTATGCAATTGGCAACACAGCAGACAAATATTTAAAAAGAAAAGACACCTAAACTATTATAGATCGACGAGAATTTACTAAGCTGTAAAAAATATACAAGTTAGAGCTAATGGTGCCCAACATCCAGGGTTACTTCACTGCATTTTTTTAAAGGAAGACAAACAACAACAAAAACCTGGCTGTCTTTGCTAGCTTCTGCATAATAAAAGTCAGACGAAATGTTTATTCTCCAAGCAAGGAATGAAAGGCATTTTGTTAATGGTCTGGCTCATTGCATCAGCTTGAATCATGGTACATGTGCTTAAAAATACAGCAAACTAAATGTGGAATCATCATCCCTCCAAACATGATGGGTTGGATTTAATAAAAAGAAGGAAAGAATGGCAATCTCTTTAGTGATATTTACCTCTTGAAGGACTGTCACCATTCATAAGCCAGGGATTCTATTCCCTTTTTCATTATGAGAAACTACCATGAAACACAGGCTTTTTTTAAGCCTGAAGATAATACATAGTATTATAGTTATTTCACAGTGTTGTAGTTATCTCTGTGTCCTACACAGAGATAGTTATGATAGTAATATAGAAAATACAGAAAATATAGTTATGATAGTAATAATTCCATTAAAAAGCAAAATAAGAACTTTCATTTTATATAAAATTGAATATAAATAGGAATAAATGAATTTGACTATATTACAAATTGATAACCGCATAGTATGAAAATTATTTCAAATAATGTTTGAACATAGTTGTTTGCCTAGTTGTAGTGATACATAAAACTAAAGGTGAAAAAAGTCTAAAACACTTTCTATATTTTATAAATGGGATTATTGTTCCTAGTAATATTGGTATTCTAATTTTGAGACTGTTCAGTACATTCTATACAACAGAGAAACCAGATAGATGTGTCAATTATATTAAAACTATGCTTAAGTAAAAGGAGATACAAATATTTTTAAAGTATAAAAGAACACTTATAATGTTAATTTTTCCCATTCAATTTTATAGTTTTACATATTAATTGGAAAAAATTAGTGTAAACTAAACAATATGTGCATATCCCACCCTGACCCCACTCCCATGCTTCTTTCTACTGAAAAGGTTTAGAAACATTTACACAGTAGCAATGCACAAATTTAGTTTAAGAGACATATTGGACAACATCAAGTGGAACATATGCATTTTTGGGTCCTAAAAGAAGGGGGCAGAAAACTTATTTGAATAAACAATGACTGAAAACTTCCTTAATCTTGGGAAAGAAACAGACTTGAGATCCAGGAAGCCCAGACAGTTCCCAACAAGGTGAACCTAAAGAGACACATACAAGACATGCTATAATCAAAATGTCAAAAGTTGAAGATAAATAATATTAAAAGAAGAGAAAACAATGTTACTTTCATACATGCTCATTCCAGTCTACTCTCCTGGCTGCCAGGTTACATCAATGTTGCACAAAATGTTCTCATTATTAACAATGGCTGGACTTTTTCCACACAGACCTCGTGTATATGGATGCTAATATGTGAGTATCATGGTAACCACAATGCAGAAACATACATTAAATACACAAAAGATGAGGTGGTTCGTTAATGCAGCAGATAACCCATCAGTCTCATAAATACACAAAAGATGAGAAGGGAATGTAAACGTAACATTCAAGAAAGTCAAGAAAACCACAAGGAAGGAGAACATGAGAAGAAGGAAAAAATAATTACAAAACAATGTGAAAACAAAAGAACAAAATGGCTATAAGTGCATACCTATATATAATTACTTTTAATGTGACTAAACGACATTCTTCAATAACAAAACATATGAGTGACTGAATAGTTAAAAGCCAACAAGATCCATGTTTATGTTGCCTACAATAGACCCTCTTCAGATCAAGAGACTGACACAGGTTGAAAGTGAAAGAATGGAAAAAGTTGTTTCATGCAGACAGAAATAAGAGGAAGCTTGAGTAGCTACACGTATATCAGTCAAAATAGAATTTAAAACAAAGACCATAATAAAAGACAAGAATGGGCATCAAATAATGATAAAGGGGTCAATCTAATAAGAAAATGTAACATTTATAAATGTATATTCACCCAATATAGAAGCACATAAATATACAAAGAATATTAACAGACCTGAAAGGAGAAATTGATGGTAATACTATAATAGAAGGAGTCTTTAATATCCTACTTACATCAAAGAGTGGCTCATTCAGCCAGAAAATCAATAAGAAACCATCAACCTTAAATAGCCTGTTAAGTCATATTGGGCTTCATAGACATACATATACATAGAGAACATTCCATCCAGAGACAGCAGAGTACACATTCTTCTCAAGTGTACATGAATGTTAGGCCACAAAAATAAGTCTCAATAAATTCAGAAAATTAAAATTGCATCAAGTGTCTTTTTAGACCACAATGGCATGCCACTGGACATCAGTCACAAAAAAATGCAGAAATTACAACTACGTGGAGCTTAAACAGCGTACTACTGAATAGACAAAGTGGTGACCAATAAATCAAAGGGGAAATTTAAAAATACATTAAAATACACGAAAATGGATATTCAACATCAAAAATCTATGGGATGTAGCAAAATCATTTTTAAAGGAAAGTTCTTATAACACAGGCCCACCTCAAGAAACTGGAAAATCTCAGAAAAACAATCTAACATTACACCTAAAGGAACTAGGAATAAATGAAAGAAAAAGTGCACAAAGTTGGTAAAAGGAGGAAATAAAGATCAGCTTGAAACTAAATATGATGACTAAAAAAGTAGAAAAAAATCAACTTAATTAAAATCTGTCTTTGAAAATAAAAATTGACAAACCTTACACTAGACTCACCAAGGAAAGAGAGCTAAATAAATAAATCAGAACAAAAGAGAAGTAACAACTTATATCACAGAAATACTGATCATAAGATGCTACTGTGAACAACTATGTGCTGACAAATTGGACAACCTAGAAGAAATGTATTAATTCCTAGAAACATAGAAGCTTCCATGATATCACTAAGGAAAAACAGAAAATCTAAATAAACCAATTTTTCTTAGGAGATTATATTAGTAATAAGCACCTAGCAAACAAAAGTCCAGGATCAGATAGCTTTGCTGGTGGATTCTGTTAAACATTCAGAGAACATTTAATACCTACCCTTCACCAAATAGTCAAAAATATTGAAGAGGAGAGAATACTTCTGAACTCACTGTATGAAGACAGCATTAGCCTGATATGAAAACCAGACAAAGATACCAATGTCTCTGTTGAACATAGATGCAAAATTCCCAACAAAACATCAGCAAACCAAATTCAACAATATGTTAGAAAAGTCATTACACTATGGTGAAGTAGAATTTATTCCACCAGTGTAAGATGGTTCAACACCTTCTCATTAACCAACATGTTAAACCATATTATCAAACTGAAGAATAAGTATCACATGATTATCTCAAGAGATGCAGATAAAGCATTTGACAAAATCTAACATCCATTTATGATAAAAACGCTCAACAAAGTGCAAATAGCAGGAACATACTTCAGCATAATAAAGGCCATACATACACATATGACTAGGATACAGCTAACATCATGCCTAACATTGAAAACTTGACATTTCCTCTGAAAGTAGAAATAAGACAAGAATGGCCATGCTCACCACTTTTACCCAACACAACTTGGAATGCCCTAACCGGAACAACTGGGCAAGAAAAAGAAATTAAAGGCATCAGAATTGGAAAGGGAGACAGATTCAATACAAGCTACACATCAGTGTCCGCTTTCCTCTGATCTCACAGCCTTTTAGGTTACTCTTGAGGACTTATCACTTGTAGTCGCTCATGATAGAAATCAATCCCTCCTCCTTCACCCTAAACAGCAGACAAAGCCACATGTCTTCAGTTTCCCTCAAGTCACCTGAGCAATTTTCTCCAACCCAATGGAGTAGAATTACCGTAAGAGCCAGTGTACCTCTATAGTAAGTGTTCTCTCCCCAAAATGGAAGTCTGGATTTCTGGCTATTGCTTTTCCCTACTGACAGGGAGGGAGAGGAAGAGGAGGAGAGCCCCATCCAAAGTCCCCAGTAGGGGCCTTCCAGGAAGGAGCTGCTATGAGGTTGTGTGTTCAAAGCTGTCTCCTAACTGAGCCCTGAACCAGAGGCCCAGAATCCTTGGGGCAGAAACTGCCTCCAATGCCAAATGCAAATGCAGATTCCTGGACTCCTAGGCCTACTGAGTTGGAATCTCGGAGGGAGGTGGGGGCGAGACTGGAAATCTGTATTTCTGACCAGGCTCTTTGGAGGTAAGAACCACCGCCCCATACGGGCAGCTCCGAATGGGATCCTTAGGGCAAGCAAAGGAGTCACACATCACCATGGAATTAAACCATTTTTTTAGCTGGAAGATTATACTGTACAGACATTACTGACTGTCCAATTTCTTCTTATAATGTATAGAAAAATAAAAGCATTTTTCCAATTGGCAGCTGCGGGAAGATAGCCTACAACACTTGCTGTTAAAAGATTCCAACTCCTGCCCTGGCTGGTAGCACAGGGGATAGGGCGCCGGCCTGCAAACCCAAAGGTTGCAGGTTCGATTCCCCAGCCAGGGCACATAACCAGGTTGCAGACCGGGTCTCCAGTCGGGTCTGTGGCTGGGGGCAGGTGAGGGGCGACCATACATTGATGTCTTTCTCCCTCTCTGCCTCTCTCCCTTCCCCTCTTTCTGAAAATAATGAAATAAAATATTAAGAAAAAAAAAAAAAAGATTCCAACTCCCATTGAAACAGATCCTTGTGTGCTGGTACACCTGCTGTTTATTGCTCTTAGCTTTATAGCAAGCTTTTCCTACAAATGCACCCACCACATGCACACACTACAGGTATGACCTAACACATGCTTTACAATGTCACGGCAATGTGTGGCAAAAGGCATAACTGGCAAGGATTTCTAGATGCTCTTATGATTTACTGAGGCCCAGATGGTTAATCACGGAGGCAGCTTTTTGAATGTACCTACTTCAACTCCCCCCTCCCTGGGAAGCCATAAGTGCAATGTTTCAATGATCCTCACCTAGGCAGGGTGTTCACCCCCTTGTATTAGCCTGGGTCCATCTAGAGAAGTGCTATTCATGTGGCTGTATGTGTAAGATACCAGCAGAGGGATGGTAAACATGGCATTTGAAGTCTGCTGTCCCTCCTGACAGCAGGTGCCTGGCCATGCCGGGCTAGACAAGGACAGCTCTGCTGTCTGGGGCATGAGGTGGCAGCTGTCCCCCTATCCTTAGTAAAATGACACAGCATTTGAAGAAGCAGCTTATGTAAAACTTGATCCTGTCACAATAGCTGACTTCTGACCATAAATAACATAGGGACAAGACTCCCAACCTACACTCTCTGCCAAAGCAAGAAAATAAGAAATTCTCTTTTTTCTCTCTGAAAGTCACCCATGGCTATTCCCAGAAAGATAATGCTGTTTTTCCTTTGCCTCACTGACAGCTACATTTTGCCACTCCGTTGGTATATCTATTTAATTCTGGAAGCATTCCTGACCTTGACAATAGCCACCTCAGCCTGTCACAGAAGATTCCATTGTCTATTGACGTCATCCTCCAGAAACAAATTGTTCTATGACTTGTCAATACAAGGTCCAGAGAGTCATGTAAGACATCAAGCACAATAAAAATAAAGTTGTTTAAAACTATGGATGTTTAAAGTAAAATGGCTTCCTCAACCTCAAAATAAGATTTCCAATAGCTTCCTATTTTAAAAGTATGAAAAACAAACACAAATGCAGATACTTAACCTTATAACTGTATGCTGTACAGATCATGTAAAATGATTCTTCAAATCTAATATTTCGGCATTGTCTGATTTTTAGAAAAGGCCAAATGGATAATATGTTGAGAATCTGAAATTCTTCTCTGGAGTTTCCTCTTCTTTTTTCTAAGCCCCAATTGCTTTGTAGTCCTTCGTATACCCCTAGATAAAATTAAAGTAACTACCATAAGGCTACTGATGCGTAGTCAGAAATTACAGTAAATCTTTCCAGACAATGGTTTCAAGTGCTAGGCCCTATATTAGGATCGATATTAGAATTCCTACATTGACAAACATGTGCATGTACCAGACTGACTGATTCACAGAGGGATGGGTGGATGGACAGAAAGACAGATACGTAGACAGACAGACAGATCCCCTCACTGAAGGCCTTGTAGCCTGTGTCAATTGGAAGACAGACTTCAGCTGTCAGCCACTTCAGGGGCTACCCTAGCTACAGAGATGTCCTCATGCCAGGTCATACCCTTTCCCACAATCTAATGACCCAATCAATGACAGGCCTTGAAGACCTGCCTACCTTGACTCACATTTGCACCACTCTGAAGGCCATTCTACTCTCAGAGCTCCCCAGGATGTCTCTGTTCACTGGGCCTGTACTGCAGCCTAAATTCTCCCCCTCCTCCCTCTGCCATCCTTCTCCTCCCCTCCAGATGTTGGCCCCAAGGATACCCCTTAAAAGCATCTCATATCCCAAACTCTGACAACAGTCTGCTTCTGGTACACACACGCATATACATAAGTACATATACGTGTGTACATAGATATTTTTAAATCCCTACCAAAGGTTAGCAGTCACTCAGCTATCTTAGGGCTGGATCTTCCAAAAGGGCAGCTGTGTCCCTAAGTCACTGGCAGGAGCAAAAAAAAAAAAAAAAAGAAGAAGAAGAAGCCAAAATGGAAACTGGAAACAAATGCCACTCTACTCCTACTGAATGTCCCTTTCTACTGCTCCTGGTGTCAGCTGGCATCAGCTCCTGAAAACTCTCCTGCACTGACAAGAGTTGGCACAAGGGAAGAGGGGCTGGAGCTAGGGAGGCTTCAGGGGTGGGCATGGGACTTCCCACACGGCCTCCTCTCCGTGACTCACCATCTGGTCCTTGCTTTGCTCCATATGTAAACCACCTGCTAAAGAAAGTGGGTAATAGCTGGTGTGAGAACCGTTCTCATCGATACTTAGGTGAAAACTGGTTTCCAAGGGAAGGCTGTTTCTCCTCCATGAAGCTTGGAGTGGGTCTGTCAGGCAGATCCAGATGGCCATGCTGGAAACAGAGACGGACATCTTCGTCTGGGTCAGCAAACACTGCCCGTGGGCCAAACCCGACTTGCCATCTGGTTTTGTAGGGCTCCTGAGCTCCGAATACATTCCGGTGTTTCAGTAATTGGAAGGAATAAAAAAGCCTACTATTTCATGACATGTGAAAATTATATAAAATTCGAATTTCAGTCTCCATAAATAAAAGTTCTATTACAAGATAACCAAGCTCATTCAATTACATGTTGTCTGTGGTGGCTTTTGCCCTACAA
Organism: Noctilio leporinus; assembly: GCA_004026585.1. Taxonomy (NCBI): domain Eukaryota; kingdom Metazoa; phylum Chordata; class Mammalia; order Chiroptera; family Noctilionidae; genus Noctilio; species Noctilio leporinus. The sequence goes on along the minus strand of PVIW01000765.1, from coordinate 352,086 downwards.
TGGCAGAGGTAAGACATTGTGACAGATGTCATAAGGCCCACAGGGCAAATGATTTGCACAATCTGGTCCATTACAGAAAATAGTGCCCAACTACTGAGCCATATGACTTCAAGTTCCCTGTGTCAAATATCACTCATCTGCATATTGGTGAGTGCCCCAGTTTGGGTATTCATATAGACATACTTGCTACATACACACATGTCCCTAAATGTCTAGCTTCTCCCTCAACACTCAACACCTTCTTCCACAGAAGTGCATAATGATTTACAGACCCCAATTCAGATGCAATCCTATAGGCTATCTTTCTCCACATCTTTTCAGGTTGAACTATTTGGAAAAACAATATTTGTCAAAGAAATGGCAGTCATTTTGATGCTGAATAGGTGAATGAATGGATGCATCTTCTAATAAACAAGTCATATGGAATTGTGCAGGCCGTAATGATGCCTGTTTGCTTAAAAAGAGTATTTCATTTTAGATCTCCCTTCCATGATAAGGCAGAATAGGTTTTCTCTGGTCTTTCTCCTAACAGTTCTGGAATTCTAATTAATTCCTGGGAGTCAGTGGCTTTGATAAAATAGCACTTACTCCTCAGATATCTGAAATTATATGATGAAGGATATTGGAAGATAAAAAAATGATATTTTCAATCCCAAAGGTCAACTTAAAAGTTAAATACAAAAATGCCTGAGGGTCCCACATGCACTACAAATTATAAAAATCAATTCTTACAAATCTTCCTATGAACCTATTTATGTATATCTCCATCCATAAATTTATGTATGAAATATTTCTGAAAGGGCACTCAGTTTATGAGTATCCTTATTTTTCAAGGTATGTTGAACTGTATGGAATCAGAGTTCACAAAGGAATGACACAATTTTTATCTTTTATATTGCTTGTGAACACATAATCCATTTTTATTACATCAGCTGCTTACCTAAGATGTTACACTGCTTTCATTTCTGCTTATTCCAGCTTTAAAAGTCTTCCATATTTCATCCCTCCTGACCTGTTTGACATTATGTTCTTACCTGTCTGATTCCACTTGATCTTGTGTATTTGTCTCACTAAACAACAAAGCATTAACTCCTCCCCTACTCATCACGTGTTCTCAGGGACTCCATTCCCTGTTCCTCTATCTATCAAGAATCCCCTTCTCTTTCTTCCATTATTGACAAACAACCTACCCACCCTTCTATAGCGATCCAAGTGTAAGAACTTTCCAACTACCCCAGGCAGAAATAAAATTCTTTTCATCAATCAACTCATTTATTCCTTATTTAACACACATTGGGCATCTATTGGGTTGGCCAAAAAGTTTGTTTTGTTTACTTTTTCTATAAGATGGCTCTAGTAGTGCTTAGCTATCTTCAACTTCATTTGAAATAATTTTGTTACACTGTATTGTGACAGCTGTCATATCAGCGTGCACTTAAAAAATTATCAAAATTGGTGATTTTTTGTGTAGCCATATTAATACTGAAGGTGGAAGATAATAACAATTTTAGCATATTATGCTTTATTAATTCAAGAAAGGTAAAAATGCAACTGAAATGCAAGAAAAAAAAAAGGGATTTGTGCAGCATATGGAGAAGGTGCTGTGACTGATCAAACATGACAAAAGCAAGTTCCATGCTAGAGATTTCTCACTGGATGATGCTCCACAGTCTGGTAGACCAGTTGAAGTTAATAGTGATCAAATTGAGACATTAACTGAGAACAATTAACATTATACCAACATACTCAAAATATCCAAATCAATAAAGTTATTGGTAAAATGAAAAATGTGTCCTTTACACAGAAAATCATACAGACTTTTTGGCCAACCCAATGCTATGCACTCAAAAATGGGTATGACAATGATATTTTTTGCTTGGTTAATAGTAGCACTGAAGTATGAGCAAAGCATTATGGGATTCAAGAGGAAAAACACAGAGGAAGGGCCCCTGAGTCAGACTGAAAGGCCAGCATAGAAAGCACCTTTAAGAGGAGGTGATACTGAGTCCGTGCAAGACAAGTATAAAGCAACGAGGTGGATCAAGAGTGGGAAGGGGAAAAGAGGGTCTGGATCACCGCATAGCAGGTGAGAAACAGGGGCACCTGTGGAAAAGGTTAAGTCAATGTGGCTGGAAGAAAACCTCTTTCTAGCGCCATTTTGTCACACTTCCAATAGACCACTTAGAACTCCATTATCCATATTACCAGTAAGTAATATGGATCCCAGATTCCTGGTTTAGCTCTTCTGCATTGTCCCAGAAGGGACTTTGGAAAAAGCAACGTTCCATCACCACTGCCTTCTCACCTTGTGATATTCACAAACCAAAACTTGGCTCTCAAGATCAAAAAAAAAAAATCTAATTTCTAAAAAGTCCAAAGAGCTCTGGGTAACATTTTACCCTCTTTATAAAATTCATGCCAGATGATGACAGGCATTACTTGGTTCCTCTTCAAAGTGAGGGGCAGTCAGTGGTGCCCCACCAGAGTACATGGAACAGGTGAAATAACCAGCAACCGAGAACTGGGCTGTGAAATGTGTACTTGAATTGAAGTGTCCCTGTAACTTTCATGCTCACAAAGTCAGTGTGAGTTTTATGTATAGGTGCTTTATATGTGTGATCAATTATATCTATAAAATAGGAGCTGTTTCATAATGGTAGCAAATCAATTCAGAGCTAAAATGATGATTAGGCAATTTGATATCCAAACTGTCCTGGAACTACGGGGAGAGTTGCATATTTTATAGCAGTTCCAGCTTGTTATCTCTTTTCATTGAAATTTGATTTCTCTTTTTCTGACACTATCAAACCATCCAGGCCTTTCTGTGTGTAGTGGGACCTTTCAAAGCGAATTTGTGCTTTTTGCTACACTTAGCTGGTCTGTAATCAGAAGGGATATAGTGGCTGATGCATTGGAATATATTAGATGTGAGTTAATGTCACACAAACAATCCATAGACATGAGGAAGAAATGTTCACACAATAAAACATGCTTTTGCAGTAGAAGTTTCAAAATGGAAACTGCACCATTCCAAGGTTGTGTCTTCATATGCAAATGTATGAGAATAACTGAAAGGTAACTTCTGATAGCACTTGGCCATGAGAAGGGACATTATAAGCATCAGTCAGACGGCCAGTGGGAGCTATTCTACTGACATAGGGCGTCAACTGCACTGACAGAACTGAAATCTCCATTCTAATCTGGCCAGGGCCCTTCATCTGAATGGTGGTTGTAAGACACGATTAAAAATGTTTACGCAAATGGCATGCACTTTAGTAGTATTAACTATAATAACAACATTCAACACAATGCTTGTTTGCATTGATGCCAGGAAATTTGCTTAACATTGTTCATTGATCATCTCCTATTATTATTATTATTATTATTATTCCCATTTTACAGATAAAAAACTGAAACAGTTATAAGTCTCTTTGCTAAGTTTACACAGGCAGTAGATGGTACAATAGTTATTTGAACAAGGCAGTCTAAAACTGCTTTTAAATCATAGATTCTGGTCCTTTGATAATTGTTGCCTTCATAAGAGCCTGCCTTATATTTAGAATGCAGACATGAAGTTGGTATATTGGAAATGACAGTATAATGGAAATTTCAAAAACTTGTAAAAGGTGGAAGTTGGGTTGTCTTGCAATCGTATGATCAGAAGAGATCCATGCAAAGGTTTTAGAGACTGGCTCCATGGCCAGGAAAGTGTAACCACTGTGGCTTTAACATAGACATTGGGACCGTAGCGGCTTTGTCAGAGAAAGCCAGGCAAAGAAGGGGCTGACCCAGGTCTTCATAGGAATTTCCAATTCTTTCCGTGGAAAAAGGGTGACTTAGCTCAACTCATTCATTCCTAGGTTACATATGGCTTTGCAGCGATGACCACCTAACACTGCTCTTTGCAAATACATGGTCACCAACCAGCTTTCCACTTGTTAGTTGGCTTCCTAGTGTTTGTGGAGAGTGTTTGGATTGACTAGAGGACACAAGTTGGTGGCACTCTTGCCATTTCCACTGCAGCTTAATAAATTCCACCCTGCTCTATGTTCAACTGTAGGAGCTGGGGTATTTACATGCTGAGGGACGGGGTGACTAGGTTATGATAAGCAAGTTGGGTCTCTTGACTCTACAGGGCCAGGTCAGCCCCTGGGACACAGTGGGTTGACCTCACTGAAATCATACTCAGCAACGTCTGGGGAACAGGACGAAGTGAGGCTCTGGCAACCATGGGGGCTTCCTCATGCCTTGCATTCAAAACTCCTAAATCCACATGAAATCGAACTGCATGTTTTACTCCAGCGCACTAGAGTAGTTGTTTTGAAGGTCAATCGTTCTCACCCATACTTTTTATTATCTTTCTAGATTTTGCTTGAGGTTTCTAAATGTCGTTTATAAGTAATATGTCACTTTGGTCAGGTACAAGTAACATGGGATCGGCCAGCAGAAAAGCAAAGAACACTGACTCTTGGAAATTTAAACATGGCGGCCAATTCTAGTCATAACAATTCCTCCCATGTGCTGACATGAGAGACAAAAACCAGGAAAAGGATGAAGAATGAGAAGCACAGGAGGCTTTTAACAACACGCTCAGTAGGATTTTCCTACCATATTGACACATTCCAGGTTCTCAAACACACCAGATGACACTAACTTTTAAAGAAATATTTCACACCAAATGAATTCACACCTCTCTGAACATGCTAAGCATGAAGTAGTGCTCGGTACTCTTTGGATTTCAAGTGCCTGACTTTCAAGAAACATCTGCCATGTTGCTGGGAATTTTTAAGGACGATCTTTATTTGGTTGTAACAAGCCGGTAATAATATATATATTTAATTCCTTTCCGACCTTTATCAGATTAACTCTTATCACTACCTCCTTACATAACTGACAAAAAAAATACTTATTTTTATAGAGAAAACAGAGGTATAAAGATAAGCATCCTGAAGTAAGAGAATACAATGGAAGAAAATAGAAATGCTGAATAAGACAACAGAGATGTAAAGGGAAAAACATTAGTGCAGGAAGAACAGAGTACATGTAATCAAGACATGACTCAAAGTCCAGGGTTGACCCTGGAAGTCACTTTAAGAAGGCCCTGAAATTCTTGGACTTAGTCATTATGCTTAATATTCTTGCTTTCATGTTTGTGAAAATTCTTTGTTTGTGGACCCTACCATATTGTTTAAAATAGTCTCACATACAAAAATGTATAGACTTTAAGCCTGAGGACCTCTTCTTTCTCAGTGGTGGTCCTAGAACTGTGTTCTTTCCTCACCAGGAATTAACACAGATAATCAAGTGCATATTCCTGAGAGATATGACGATTCTTTTGGGCAGAGGTCACCTGCAGAAATGAGCATATCTATCATCATAGATTATAGGGAAGCATTCTCTAAGTGTGTCTAGGCTCAGTCCTATGTCATCATAATACTTCTGTTATCATTACCCAGGCAATTATCATGCTTCAGGCACCCAGGCTCAAAATGGTGATTCTGACAGAAAGTAAAATAAGTCATCAATGAAGGATGTCTTGTAGGCCAGAATTAGCTAAAACCAAAGCAGTGTTGAGCAAACGCACTACCTACAGGTGGTGGTGATGGCAATGCTTTGCTTATTTGGTTATTTGTTTCTGGTGAAGTGGAAAAGACAATCATCTGAAATGAAATACTTTATCATGTGCTTGACACCGTGAAGGAAAAGAAAACCAAAACTAAACAGATAGCCTTGTTATCGTATTGGTATCAGTGACAAAGATAAGAAGAGAGGCACAGACTAAACGGTTTCGATAAACAAAGCAGTTACACATAAAAAGGGAAAAAATAGACAACAGAGAATAAACATGGTGGAAAGCATGCACTTTGCTGAGAATCATTATGCATTACTTTTATCTCCCCCACACATCTGACATCATCGGAGAAAGAACAAAATTACCTTTTTTTTCCCTCCCTAGACTGTTCGCAATAATTAGCAATAAAACTCCCATCGTGCTTTATGCAACTGCCATATAGCACTTTAACCATTGCAATGATTTGCTTCGGTGACTGCCTCCCCCAACAGACTGTGATGTGTGGAGGGCCAGGGCTGTCTTAATATCTCTTCATATCCAATTTCAATTCCTGATGCACAGCTCATGCTCGTTAATGTCTGTTATGCAACACAACATACTGAACCCGCCATTGTCTACCGGAGGACCCAGCAAGCAACGTAAACGAATGAATGCTGGTCTTTGGATGAGCAGTGGGGTGACTGTCACTCTGAGGAGCCCCTGACCCATCCAAAAGGGGCACCTGATAATTAGAGCCAGTAGTCTGCTACCAAAGGCTTTTCTTAAGAAGCCAGATAGCAGAGGTTCGTGAAAATTCTAGTATTGAGGAACTTTTCTTTGTCTCAATCGTCTGAAAACACAGAACCATTCTTAGAGTTGCCAACAGGGTCTTTTCTAATTTTAACATCACTGGAACACACCTAACTTAAATGTCTGAAACCATAATCAGAACACTGAACTAGGCCCTTCCATGCAATCTTATCAATCTTTATTGCATCCATACAAATCTAGGTGCCACTGTGTAAAGAGCTTATTCCTTCTGTTTGTGAACTCTCATCAGTTAATGGACTTATTTTTGGTGAAGAGCTAGAAGTCCAAGCTATTAAACTATAGTAGGAGACAGGCACTAAAATTGGGTATGACTTGATTATTGAACATAGCCGGTTATATTTTCGACCAGTCCCCAGTCTGGGAGCAGAATATGTTAGATGGGTAACAAACACAAAAATAATTTCCTTAACCTTCCAATTTAATAATTCACTCAACAAATACTTCATGATTGTACACTGTGTGCCAGACTCCCTGCCAGGGTTGAGCACACAATGTGGAAGAAAACAAATCTCAAAGTCTGACACCCTCTGCCCCGCGTGCAGAAGTGTCACCATCAGCTGAGGAATTGTCAGGAATGGAAATTCGTAGGCTCCATCTTAGAGCCTCAGACCAGCCATCTGTTTTAACCGGCTTTGGCAGTGGTGACTCTAATAAAGGTTCATGTTTGAGACGGAACATTCAGAACACATAATAGCCAGGAAAAAATAAATCAAATGAAGAGGAAAGTGTATTTAGTTTCCTAACGCTGTTGTACAAAATACCGCAGACTGGGTAGCTTACAAAAATATAAATTTATTTTCTCAAGTTTCAGAGTCCTGCAGTCTGAAATCAAGGTGTTGACAGGGCCATGCTCCCTCCAAAGGCTCTAAGAGAAAATTCTCCTTTGCCTATTCCAGGTCGGCTTCTGTATTCCTTAGCTCGTGACAACGTAACTCCCTCTCCTGCCTCTGTCTTCACCTGGCCTTTTTCTGTCTCTGTCTCTCTGTGTCTTTTGTTCTCAGAAAGATGCCAGTCACTGGATGTGGAGCCAATTCTAAACCCAGGATGATTCCATCCCAACATCATTTACTAATTATATCTGCAAAGATCCTATTTCCAAATAAGGTCATATTCTGAGGTTCTGGGTGGCATGAATTGGCAGCTGTAGGTGACAATGCTCAACATGCCACAGAAAGCAAACTTTTAAATCATCCATTGCATAAACATTACGAAGGAAACAAGGAGTCAAAATCGAGAATAAAAATGGGGCATGGGCTTGCATGTAGTGGTCAGAAAAGTCTGTCTTAACAGACGACATTTGAACTTGGGAACTAAGGCAAGAGATGGAGTTAGTTGCTGAAGGATGGGAGGTACAGGCAGAGAATGAACGGGAGAAAACATTTCAAGGAGAAGCAGCAACTGGCAATGAATGACCCTGAGCAAGAAAAGAGGTCAGCTTATCCAATGAACAGAAAGGATATCCCTGTGGATAGAGCCCAATGACTGGAAAGAGATAAATTGTCTACACTAGGGTAGCTCCTCTGTGTAGCTGCAACAGGAAGTGAAATAGTGGTCCTTGTCTTACAGGAACCCTGAGAATGAGGTCAGGAAAAACCTTTAGCTGCAACTTTAGAAGGCCTCAAGAAAGTAACTGGCACAGGCTGGGATGGGTAGAGTCAGAGATTCTTGAATTGAACAACTTCCGAGACAGCACCTCGGGCTGTAGTTACTTGCCGATGGGATTGTCATGAATAAATAGATCAGAAGCCTTCTAAGGTTTTAAGACTATATAGTCAAATAAACTGCAGGCCCAGCCTGCAGAAGCCTGTCAATCAATGTTCAGTCTCCCAGACAACCTTGGGACTGACACCCACTGGGCAGCTGTCCAACGTCCTCCCGTGGATAAGGTCATAGGACATGAGGCATCAAGACTGTCTTTTTTCCGAGGGCTGAGCCAGGAAGCATAAACACAGGGAACAATGGGGCACCTTTCGGAGGACAGGCCCAGAGCCTAAAGGACACGCTCAACAACAAAAATGTTTATTGCCAGGGAAGGAAATCTTTGCTATTCCCGACCAGCCACAATTCATAATTACTATGGGCCAGTGCTGGACCTTTGTTGCCCATTCATTGCTTCTCTGAGAGTTTTTAGTAGGGTTTCCAATGCCACTCTTCCACTGAATACAAGTTAAGACATGACCCAGAGACCTTAGACTTTGGTTTGAACACCATCACTGGTTAGGACTTTGGGCTTTTCTCCTTTTTGGGAGGGAGGGACATATGTGCGGCATAAAAAGGACACACAAATATTTGAGCAGCCAGGGGCTCACAGAAGCAAAGACTTTTATACTCTCTCCAGTATCTGTTCCCTCCACCTTGCAAGGTTATAAAGACATCAGCTTTTAGCTGAGCATCAGGCCACCCCATAAAAACACCACATTGTCTCAATTTCTTTGTGGTTACATGGGACCTTGGAACTGAGGTCAAATTCTGTCCAACGTAATATAAATAGCCATGTTGGGTGATATGATCATCCAGGGACTACCCACAGAGATAATGGGTGTTACCTGCTTTGACTCTCCTTTTGTCCTGTGCCCACCTGGGTTCTGTGATAAGAATGTGGCCTGGAACAAAGAGAAGCAGAGCCACACCCTAGGGTGGTATGGGAGTGACACCAGAAACTGAAAGAAATCCAGAAACAGTCTTCAGGCAGTAGAACTCAAGGTCTTTGTGAAAGGAATAAAATGTCTCTATTAATTTAGGATTTCTGTCATTTGGAGATCATCTAGTACTAACCAATACAGACTTCTGACATTATAAGGAGTCTAGATTTCACTGTAAATGCACTAGAAAGCCATGACAGCATGACTGAGGTTCAAGTGTGGATTACAACAGGGCCTGTTTGATGTCATATGTTCAACCCTGTGAGGAATGATGGGAAAGACAGACAGTGGCCTGAAGGAAGATCATAGGTCTAGAGGTGGGATGAAGGGGATAAGTTTATATGCTTAAGAGATGAAAATCTAATACTTTTTGATGAATCGGATAGGGAGACTGAAGGAATGGGAAAATACAGTAGTGCCTATGAGTCCTGAGTAATACTAATGATGCTTGTTCCCATCAAGTTGATAGAAGGACTGAAATCTCTCTGGATAATATATATATGACAGACACACCCTAGGGTGGCCCCCCAATTTTCTCCCTTAGCATCAATATCTTTGTGCCGTGTGGGCTGGGCTTGTGACCTCCTCTGAATCAAGAGAGTATGGTAAATGAGCTAGGCTATCACTGCCATAAGTATATTAGGTTCTATCACAAAGGTTAAGGAAATCTACAGGTGTAGTTCAAGTCCTTATTAAGTGAATCAAAAGGGAAATTATCCTGTAGACACTGGACCTACTCAGAACCTTTTCAAAGCACTAAATATCAGAGAGCTGAAGCTGCAAATTCTCTCTCTCATTGGCTGGCTTGGAAGAAGCAAACCACCATGAGTTCTGAAGCTGAAAGGAAATGGATTGTGCAGATAACTTAACAGAGCTCAGAGGTGGACCCCTCCCTAGCTGAACTTGTAGATAACAACGCAGCCAGGGTGACATTCTGATTTCAGTCTTGTGAGCCCCTGAGTCACTGTCCCCAGACTCCTGATCTTGTGACCCACAGAAGCTGTGAGATTATAAGACTGTAAATGGACATTGTTTGAAGTCACTAGGAAGTTGTGGTAATTGGTTCTTTCACTAGAGAAAACTATATATGTTCATATATAAATATAAAGCTACTTATACAATGTGTGATAGATATGTAGTTTCTTTCCAAGAAATTATTTTTTTAGTGTGTGTGTTTCTAGTGGATATCCTCAACGATTAGGATGGGACTCAACCATTCCTTAGCTGAGAACATACAGCTGCAGAAATAAAGAATAGACACAAATCTCAATTGGTCTCTTAGGGACATCCCTTAGGAAATACTACAGTGACTCTGTTGGACATGTGGCTGTCCTCTCAGAAAGGCTCATCAATCTGGGATAAGCACTGTGACAGGGGACTAGGGGACTAGCACAGAGGGGGCAGCATGGTCATACAAGTTTCCTGAAATTCCCTTGACTCTCCAATTCTTGATCACGAAGTGTCAGGAGCACCATATAGATCATTTTGCACACAGCATTTCAGTAACCATCCAGGTTTTGCTTTCAATTAACTTCCAAAGATGGTACATAATAAATAAACTTTATTTATATCCCTTCCTTTCCCACCCCTCCCTTTCTACTCATCCAATGGATAATGTCCTTTATTAAAAACGACATTTTGGAAATGAAACCTAACTGGATTGTCCCTGAAGATTCTAATCAGAAACAATTGTCCTGCAGTACATTTTGATTCTAGACAACTTTACAATCAGCCTGAAAAGATACCCAGAAGCCCTCCTTGGAGAGGTAGAAGCAAAAAAAGCTAGCAAATCTCTTCTGTGTTTATTTCTAGAAACATTTATTGTAAGCTTACTACATGTGCGAGGCACCGTGGTAAGAGGGATAAAGTTTATGATTTGTGCCATAGCTTACCACACTGTCGAAGAAGACACAGGTTGTTGAAACAACTATGCAATTATAAATAAGAGCTGATGTGTAAAGAGCAGACACAGATCGCAGCAGAAGGAAGACAGGGACTTTGCCTACACAATAGGGAAGATATCACTCTACTATGATAGCAGAGACCACCACCCCAGTTCCAGGGGCGGAAATTACTCACTTTGCATTATGGGTAAGCCAGTATTACTCTTAACAGGCTTAGGTTCCTGTTTTCTCCTGTAAATCCTATCTTATCCAAGCCTACAGAGAGCTAAAGGTCGGAAGCAATAACATCATCTTTTGAGCAGGGTGAGAAGTGATGGGTGATAGAAATAACCTAATTTGATAAGCAAAGCACTCTGGAGCTATTTAATGTCAGAGCAGCGGTCCTGTAAACTTTAATAATCAAGAGAAAATTATTGCTTTGCAGCTCACTTTGCAAGTAATAGCCACAAGTCATTAAAGCAAGGTGAAATTGGGTTCATTATTTTTCTGCTTAATAAAGGAAAGAGGCATGTTCCATATTTTAGAAACATTTCTGTCCAATTAGTTATTTTTAATGCTACCTCAATAGTGAATGCCTTGAAATTTCATTCATCAACTCTGTCATTGTGTCGGGAAAATCAAATGTTAACCATGCTAAATAAAGCATCCGATCACATTGTCGTAGAGCTATGAGCAGTTCCGGCGGGTTTTTTCTCATTTGTCACCATTACTTCATAAGCCAGGCATTATTCTCACTGTGCCAGTGGCACAAGTGAGACACAGCCACTGGGTGTTGGTCACGTCAACGAGTCGGTTCTTTTAAGTCCTATGAGTGTTCTTCCAAGGATCCATCTGGTTGCTCGTTGAACACCTTTATTGAGCATTAATATGATGCCCAATTTAAATATGGGTGTAACCCTACAATCACAGGAGAACAGGATTTAGAAATTCTCTCGCATTCAGTTGTATAGTAATAAGTTCTGGAGGTTTTAAAAAATATTTTTTTAATTTATTTTTAGAAAAAGGGAAGGGAGGGAGAAAGAGAGGAAAGAGAAACATGAATGTACGGTTGCCTCTCCAGCACCCCCAACTGGGACCTGGCACACAATCCAGGCTATGCCTGGCTGGGAATCGAACCAGTGACCTTCAGGTTCTCAGGCTAGCCCTCCATCTACTGAGCCAAGGCAGCCAGGGCTAGAGGTTCTTTAAACCACTTGATAATACCTCTGCCATTGAGTTACAAGTCAGATTACCTTGGCTATTTCGAACAACGGATTATTTCTATACCCAATCCCTGAGTGTCAGAGGTACGCAAAATCGGAAGGATTCCAGTTTTCTCCATATGTTAATCAGATGATTAATTTAAACTACTTTGCGATGTTTTCTTAATCACATAGTTGAGTAGGTGAGAAAAAAGATCAGTGAAAGCTAATGAATACACAATGCAGCCAACAGATCAACTAGATGTCTCTTTTCTCAGTGGATTTGTTTTGAGACTGGGTAGAGTTGATACTGGTGCTCTTATTGAAGTATCCCACTTAATCCAGAAAAAAAGAGAAAAAGTGTAAAATTAATGGGACAGAAAGGTAGTTAACTGAGCTGACTATGTTCAGATGCGCTCTTAGCAAACTAGGGGGTGCCCACCAGGACTCAGCATGTTCTAGAAACTGCTTCTCCTATCATTTATACAATCGAGTCTGTGCTGTCAAGATACTAGGTGAAGCCCTGGCTGGTGGCACAGTGGATAAGGTGCCGGCCTGCGAAGCCAAAGGTCACTGGTTCGATTCCCAGTCAGGGCACATAACCTGGTTGCAAGCCAGGTCTCCAGCCAGGTTCGTAGCTGGAGGTGGATGAAAGGCAACCATACATGGATGTTTCTTTCCCTTTCTTCCTCCCTGGCTGCCCTTCTCTCTAAAAATAATGAATAAAATCTTAAAAAAAAAAAAAAAGATACCAGGTGGTTTTTGATTCTGTTTTCTGGTTCTGCCAAGTTATTAAAAAAAAAAAAAAAAAATACCAGCAAACAAACACAAAGGCAAGTTTATGTGCCAATCTAGATTCTAAGACTTTTCCTGGCATTACTGATTATGCTTTTAGAAGCATGAACACAGTAATTTAGATAAAGAAATACAAGATGTAAAGATAACCTGATAAAATAAGGTTTTATCTTCAGGATTTGAAATAATCATATTCATTCACAGGGGAAAAATAGTCTTAAAATCCCATACTTAGGAAGAAAAGGGCGAAGAAGAGGAATTTTACATTTTTTAAAACTTACTGACTAAAAGTAAGGCCCTACTCATAGTTTAATGCTTTGTGGACAGCAGTTTAGACTCACATTAAACAGAGTGCTCCAGATTTTGAATTGGCAACCCAGGGACAAACCAAATCTGGTTGTGCGTCTAAACTTAGCCTTGATTTTGATAAGTCAGTTAGTTTACTGGAGACTTTGACAACTTGAAAGTGTTGCCATCCTCAATCCTTGAGAAATGAGTCATCTGTTTCCTCAACTAGAAAAAGACAAAATCAGCAAGAAAGTGAATCTTATTTTCAAAGTTTAGAGAGAATGCAATAAACGGTGGAGAGTATTAATCAGTAACCAACTATGGCTTTTTTTTTTCCCCCCAGAATTCATATGACTCCTTTACAGAACACAAAAGGTAAGCAATTTTAAGGATACATGTAGCAATTAGATCTGGGTTGTTTTTTTTGTTGTTGTTAAATTTTTTGCAATAAGAGGCCCCCAGGGCAAATGTTTTCCTGAAAGGTTATTAGACCATCTTGGTATCTTAAATACAGCTTCCAAGTTATGTTTCTTGTGATAACTCATACATGATGACTATCATTATTTTCATTTTTCAGATTTATAAGCTACACTTTAGAGGTTTAACTCCCTTGGTAAAGTCACCATTCACATGAGACAGGTCTTGCATTTAAAATTCCCTGCTTAGGATTCTACTCTAGCTTCATACTAGAGTAGCATTAAGCTACGAATAAATAAATTAGTAGCTTAATAAATCTGGATACTTTGATTACCTGGCTCTGTTTCCTTTTCTATGTAAATAAATAAAGGTACCTGCCTTACCTAGGTCACAGGGTTTTATAGATGTCAAATATCATTAAGTGAACATAATTTAGAAATTTAATAGCCAAAAGTTTTTTATTTTGAAGCGTAGAAAAAATACAGTGATTGTTCTAAGGAAAAGCAGTTATTTGGCTTCAGGTTAGCTCCTTTAATAGTAATGTGAAAATTACCAGTTTTTGTCTCTTCTCCCACCAACCAAGCAAAAGGATCCCATGGTTTTAAGGTAAGATGTACAGCCTGAGACAGCGCTGGCCACAGAGGAGAGGCCCCTACTTCCCTTCCTTCTAGAACATACTCAGCCACAACACCTACTCTATTTGTCCTGGAGAAAGGAAGCGTGATAAAATACCATTCGTTTTTCTGGGTCATTTTAACCTAACACCTACAATACACAGAGTCTGACCATTGAAGGATGCAAGTTGTCCCAATGGCACGAACTCCATACGTTCGATGCGAGTTACAGCACTTGCTACTCACCCTGAGGGCTGCAGAAAAGAAACTCAAGAAAAACACAAGCTCACGTTTTTTCATGAATGTATGGAGAAATGTTCCGACATTTTTAATGATCCTGAGAAATTGATAGGATAGGATCCATTTTTAGATAGAATCATTTACTCGGGGTGCTGCTTGAGGTACCATGTTAAGAAAATTGAAAATCTGAACTGGAAGAACTCCATCATTTTTTTTTTTAAGATTTTATTTATTTACTTTTAGAGAGAGGGAAAGCAGGGGAGAAAGAGAGGAAGAGAAAGATCAATGTGTGATTGCCTCACACATCCTCACCTGGGGACCTGGCCTGCAACCCAGGCATGTGCCCTGACTGGGAATCGAACCAGCAACCCTTGGGTTCACAGGCTGGTGCTCAATCCACCGAACCACACCAGCCAGGTACACCCCACCACTTTAATTACACCCCACAAAAGTAGTTTCTGTGTCACAATCAGAGTCAGGAAGCAAGAGGCAATTTCAGAATTAAAAGGCTTTACTTTGCCTCACGTGCACATGTGTCAGAGGTTGATTCTTCTAGACCCAACACCAGGTGAGAAACTGATTTGTTCAGCCCCACAGGATTGAATGAGCCACAAAAACTGATGGGAACTCATGTTTTGTGTGGCACACCCACAGGACACTTTCATTTTTAAGATTTCAACTCACCCATCTAGTCCAAGAGCTTTGTATGAAGTATTTTAATTAATCCCTAAAACTCTTAGGTGGAGCTGTTACTAAGTCTCATTTTCCACATCAGAAAACATCCAGTTAGTGGTGGGCCCAAAGCTGGGACACATCACAATCTTGAGCAATTTTCAAAAAGTAAGCAAAAAATGGTGTTATTTTGGGGCAACCTCCTTCTTTTCTTCCACACCCCTGTGGGCAGTAGGGAGGGAACTGCCATCAGTTGGGTCCATGATCCTGGAAAAACTGCAAAGCAAATTATGGAGTTCTTTTTTAGTGCATTGGAAAGGCAAAAATGTCTCCCATGCATTTCTAGACTACAATTCAATGAAAATATTGAAAGGAAGGTACCTAAGAAAAAGAAGTCATTCTTGTCTCCTGATACATATTAGCAGCGTGCAAGTTTCTCTAGCATTTTCATACCATCGCTAGAAGCACATTCTGGAAGAGAGGAGTGGGAGGCTGGTTGTCACAACAGAGTCACATTGGTCATGGCCAGTTTTGGGGGTTCATCCAGCTCTCTGAGTGAGTGCCAGCTTCCTTGCTCACTGCTCCATGGAAAAACTGGCAGGGGGCAACACATGTGGGAGAACTCTCCAGATGGAAGACAGAGCTGCGGTCCACCGTTGATGAGTTTTCACAGTTCCCAAGGCACTTGCAGACGAGGAAGGAAAGCGGGAACCTGCATAAATGCTGGAATGCTAGACACAGTGTCCTAAGTACCCTAAGAGAACAGCAGAGAAAGAGGAGACTTTAAAAAAAAAAAAAAAAAAATGGAGCATGCCAAGCCATGTGGTGGCAGGAATCCACAACAGAGTTAAGAGAGGGCCTTATGCTGTCAGAGAATTTAAACTTGAAAAGATCAGATGTCTGAGAAGGCTGACTTTTATTTAGCAATAAGGGTGATAGTTAGGAAGGAGGAAAAACAGTCACTGCAGGAGAAAAAAAGAAAAAAAAAAAAAAAAAGAACAGCCATAAACACACAGGAATTGAAGCAATGAACGTAGGGGTCAACTTCAGAGACCCACTTAGCCAAGAAGAATAGATGAGTAAGAGCAACGAACATGGAAAGAGCAGTGATTCCTTATCAGGAATTATAAGTGATGCACATGCAGTATCTGATTTAGTCCACTGTCATCAAGTGGGTGCTATCCACACCAGGCAAGAACCACCTCTATAGACAGCTTGTAACTAGGACCTCAGACTCGCTGTTGTTAACTGGCCGAGGTGCCCAGAAAGCAACTGAGCTGAGACCTGACCCCAGCTCCTCTTGGTCGGTCTGCTGGTCCTTGAAGTAAAGATGAGAGATAATGTTGTGAAAGGGAGTCAAGGGTTGAAATCAGAAGCCCTTGAGCATTGTCCTAAGAGACGGTGTTTAGGCTACAGGAAGCCTTGAAGGTTTTTATGAGGGGGATCAATAGGATTAGAACTGAGCTTTGGAAACACTAAAGCTGCCCAGAACAGTGTTATAAAACTTGAGTTAGTAGTTTGTTTACTTCTTCACACACTTTTTAAGGATGGGGGTGGGGGGTCGGGAATGCTTGGTTATTCCTGAGTTCAACTCTGTTCTCCACCCCAGTCTTCTGATATATTGATGTCTGAATTCGTAAGGGAGTGAGGAGAGGTTATATGTGGGGGGAAATAAAAATGGAAAAATAGGAGAACCCGCTGGGAAGCATGTGGAGAAGTAGAATACAAATGATAGAGAAGCATTCTCCCTACTTCCATATGACCTTGGCACATAACAGCGCCTGACATCCTTTAGCATCTTCAGACCAAAGCACATCTGTGGCATCACTGGCAGGAAAGAGACAGAAGTCGTTCAAAGAAGTGATAGTGTGACCTATCAGATGCAGATGGGCGGTGCCGAAGAAAGTGGGAGTGGAAACTTACCCACTGACAATACCTCACCTCCAGGTACTACAAATAAGGGTGTGACACCTCCATACAAGTTTGTATCAATTAACAGAAAAAGGGGGTTACACTGCAAGAAAAACGAAGCAAAAAATGGATGTGATTTAGTAACTGACTAGATCCTTTGGGCACTCAAAGATCATAAACAGCTCTGGTTAATTAATCAGAAAAAAAAAAAGTATATTCAGAGAAGTATTCTGCTAAGGGCCATGACGCCACAATTATTAAATGAGAATAAGAGCCAAGAAAAACATAAATTACCTTGCCCCTTTGTTTAAGATAACAGAAAATTTACATCCATTTATTTATCTATTTAATCTTTAAAAAAACAAAGAAAGGCAAAACTAAAGGCTGGACTACATGCCAGGTGGCTTTAACAAGCAATGGAAAAACAGATGGCAAGTTATTCTTGGAAGGTATCTCCCAGATATAGCAAATGTAATAGAATTCCAGGTACCATGATAGAGACATGATTGAAGAGATAAGGATGCTCAGATTAATCTACTGAGGAAAAGAGTAGTTCGCAGATGTTTGCTGGAAAAATCATCTTTGATTTGGATGTTCACAGGTAGAATACCGGAGAAAGAAAATAATACGGAGGTGCCTTTTTATAGGAAGTGGGCTCTAAAATAAGTACATAAGGAAAAAAAATTCAGATAGATTCAAATTTATCCTTGCATATTTCTGAAATTATCTATGCAGTGCCCAGGCAGTACAACTGTCTACAATCCTGTAGGATTTTTAACTTTAAAGGTGGAGAACCACCAAGTTAGTCTAAAGTAATAAACAAAAGAACTGGTTCCTACGTGGCCTATAAATGAAGATGATTCTGCTTTTTTGTATTTCTTTAAGGCTTTTATTTGATTGATTGGTTCTTAGTCAGAGTCTTATTCTTTTCCATTGACTCATTTCTAGTGTAATTCCACGAGGATTAGAAAATATGTACACTCTATAATTTCAAAAATTTGAAACAATATTTGGCCTATCATATGTTTAGTTTTGGTAAATTATATACTTGGAAATATATAGTTATGATTGAAAAGTTCTATTCAACTAAATCAAATTTGTAAGCATGGTTTCTGTTATCTTTATAGACTTTTCATTTTCCTTGTCTATCATTCATGGAGATATAGGTACTGAAATCTCCCACTATAATTTATATACATATATATATATATATACTCTTTTACTTTTGAAAATATTTTGTATGATTTGAGGCCATAAACTGTACCAATTTTAAAATATTTCATCTTTCTCATGGATTCTTTTATCATTGTCAAAAGCTATCTTTATCGCTAGTGCTGCTTCTTGCATTATAGTCTACTTTGAAATTAACATAATTACTTTGATGACTATTTTTATGGCATATATGTTTCCCACTTTTACTTTCAACTTTAGTGCATTCTTATATGTAAAGTGGGTCTCTTGCCAACCATATATATATGTATATAAAATCTCCAGCCTGAATTTTTGAACTGCATTCAAGACTAGAATAGTCACTTTTCTTGTACTTTAATAATACCATGATTTTCTGTTTCTCTTCTACTCACTAAAACAGCACATCTGCTTCCAGGCAAACTGCAATTCCTTCCTGATCCTCACAGAACAAATCAATCCTTCATTTCAGAAGCCACAGGTTAAAAACAGACATTAGAACTTAAAAGTAAAACTTGGTGTATACACTTTCTGACAGACATTCTGCTAGGCCCTTTTCCACACTGTAATTCATTTGATCCCGTAGCAAACCTGGGTGTTAGAGGCAAGGAACATGGGCTCCGTAGGGCTGGATGCTTCTCCCCAGATTTTACTGGGGCAGACAGAGCAAATGGAGGAGCCAGAAGCAGAATTCAGGACATTGTGACCGCCAAGCTCAATTGTCTTTGCACTTTGCAGAATAATTTCTACAACTGGTTTTATACCTATCTCCCTGAGAATATTTCAAGCTCTTCGAGAGCTGAGAATATGAATTATTCATTTTGGTCCAGGCCCTCAACTCTGCACACAAACACACACACACAAACACACACACACACACACACATACACACACACACCCTCGTTGGGTTTCTTTCATAACAATTTGACTCATTTCTTATGATAAATAGTAAGAATAAAAGAAGTATACCTGTCCCTGTCAAACTCACAACTACAGAGAATAATAACAATAAAATAGCATTAGTTGGCATAGCTTATTATTCCAAAAGTAGCTAATCTACCAATAAACACATTTTTTGTGTGTGTTCTCAAATCAGGATTTATTGTTCTAAAAATGTTAATGACTATTCAAAAAGAAATAAAATGTCATATAAAAATACCAGAAAGGAAGAAACAAATATATCTATTTTACAGAGGGCATGATTGCAGGCCTAGAAGTCTAAGGAAATCAACCTAAAATGACTGAAAGAAATGAATTTAGCTGCAGGGCTGACAAAAAAAATTGTATGTATACATAATACATGAATATATTAGACATGTGTATTGTATTTCATATATACTGATACACCAGGAAATTCTATAAAAATGAGTTCTATTGTTGCCATTACAATGACAGCAGATTAAATACATGGGGACCGACTTTCCTTGTGGCCAGCTTTATTCAGAGAAATTATAAGAGAGGGTTATAAATATGTCGAGTGCCCTACCATACCTGCTCCTGATTAGGAAAGTAAGTATATTACTATTTCCAGGGTTAATATATGTATAATCAAAGCATCAGCAGGTTTTCACTTTCCCCTAATATGAAAACAAGTCTCTCTATAAGAATAATAACAATCAATAGGAGCCACAGCACGAAAAACAGAAGGAATATAGCCAAGAGAGAGGTCCAGCCTGAAACGCTTTGTTTTGCAAGCTTAGCGTGTCATCTTTCTGCTTGGCGGACTCTTTGCCTTTTCACCTGTGTGTTTATCTCATTCTAACTCAAGCCATGGTTTCGTTCTGCAATACCTTCCTCTGGCAGCGGTATTTGCATTTCTGGCTGCCAGGACCATCTCAAGCCACCTAGGCTTCTGCTCCTTTTCGAGCTGGGTCCCCCAGTTTCCCACTGATTGAGCAAGCACTGAGCACCCCGAATGACATCCTTCCAATGAGCTTCTTCCCGCTCGAAACAGTCGAAGTAAGGTCTTATGGCTTGAAGTCCAGACTCTACCTGACAGAAGCCCCATCTTTTCATTGACACATCCAGAAAAATCTCCAAACCAGTACATTAGCCTCCACAACCCTGCTTTTGTTTGACATTCAATGTCAAACAAAAATAAATGTTTTTATTTATTTATTCATTCATGGCAGGTACATTTCTAAATAATGAAGATACAGTAGGTTTAGGATAAAAACATTCCTACACCTCATGGAATTTAAAATTCTCGCTGGAAGCCAAAGGATGTAATGTGAACAGTACAGATGAGGATGTTCATTGAAAACAGAATTTATCTTTCTATAGCCATAATCTAAGGGCGTTACACCTTGTGGAAGTTACTATTGCCATTTCAAATAACCAAGAATCTAGATAAAAAGACTAAATGCCAAATGTTACCCAAAGTAAGTATTATGGGAGTTAAGGGGAGAAATTTAATAGATCAGAGTTTGAGAAAAATTTTAGGAAGAATAATGAACCCCGATGTGTGTGGATGGGGGAGACAGAACCACATATATGATGAAATGGCCTTAGAAAGACCACAAAGAAGGGAGACCTAGAATCGGATCAACAAACAATGAAGAGGATAATTGATTGAAATGAAAAGGATCCTGGGGAAAGAAAAGGTGGAGCACAATAAGTCAAATAGTTGTGTTTGTCTGCCAAGCTCTGAATATTTTTTCTTTCCCGAGGGCCATGGCAGACAGGTTGGGGATATGCACATTTGTAAAATGGACAGCACCTACCACAAGTTTCTGGTACATACTGTACAATTTTCTTAGTAAGTGAAGGAGAAATTCACTCAGCAATAAAAACAAAACTAAGGCAATTATAGCATCCTTTTTCTTTCTCTCAGAAAAGCTAATAATTGGGGTGTCTGTCCATTCAGAATAGAACTGTTGAAAAACAAAATAATCAATGTCGAGAACTCTCTTTAAAAGCCAGCTCTATTTATCAACAAGAGAGGAGAATGTCTGAACTCTCTTGTTCTTGTTTTCTTATTTTTCCTTCTATAAAATAAGAAACATGGTTGTTGTTATTTTTTTCACCCTTATGCTAGAAACAGCATGTACTTAAAATCTGAGCATAGTTTACATTTTGCTGTCGTAGAGATGGATACAAAATCTGATGTTTAATTTGGTGACTGTTTATTAAGCACTTACATAGTCCGGCCATTGAAATATGAAAAATTAGGTCACTTTATTCATGCAGCCACATTTAGCAGGAGATAGACAGACACCAAACAAGCAAATGAGTAAACAAGAAAAGTTTAGGAGGCTGTGATAACTGCTAGAATGAAATTAAAATGGAAATAACAAAGTTATGATGGGCATATTCAAAAGGATTTGTTAATGGAACCCACCAAAATTATCAAATGCAATGTTCAAATCAAAAATGTTCCCCTAGACAGAGGGGAGCAAAAAGGGGATGGATGTAATACAACAACAATAAAATTAAAAAAAAAAAATATGTTCCCCTAGAGATTTTCAGCATATGC
This sequence comes from Noctilio leporinus, assembly GCA_004026585.1. Lineage (NCBI taxonomy): Eukaryota > Metazoa > Chordata > Mammalia > Chiroptera > Noctilionidae > Noctilio > Noctilio leporinus. The sequence goes on along the minus strand of PVIW01000765.1, from coordinate 330,377 downwards.
AGAAGTAGTTAATTGTCCGTAAACCACCCTCAAATGGAAGGTTCATAGAATTGCTCCCACCTGAAAAATAATAATAATAATGGCTTGATGCTCAAGATGAAAATGCCGACTGATTGTTTCTGCTTTACTTGTTTTGGAGTTTTTGAGTCAAAACCTGGATGTCTTTGCCTTCTGTTTTTTCTTTTTCTCTAATAGAAAAATAGTAGTAATCCTTGCATTGGACTCAGAGCATAGTCCTTCAGATTTGCCCCTCGGCCCACACCTGGCATCTCACGCCCACATCTGAGACCATCACTGACCACTGAAGTGACTAATGTAACAGGCTTAGTGATGTCCACAGACAGGGAGGCATTCTTGAACCTCACCAGGATTCAGCTGGTGGAAGGTTAAAGGACACCGATGATTCCGCCTGCTGGTTTTGTGTGACCTGGCAAATTGAATTCTTTCCCAACACCTGCCTCAGTTTCACCACCTTAGTGACAGTGAGCACCAGAATGACCTGACCTGATGTTCCTCTGCGCTTCCTGGTTGGCCCTGTCCCTGTGCAGGTCCCTCTGCCCCGATGCAGGGCAACACCCCAAGTGAGAAGCATAGTCCAGTTTCCTATTCCACCCATCTGTCCCCGCACACTCCTACCCTAGAGTCACAGGCAAGGCCCACTGCGGAGGCTGTGTGTTTGACCAGATCCCTCATCCTTGCCCATCTGCCTATGCGGGCTGGCCAACAGAGGGAGAAAACCATGAGGGATTAAAAACCATGATGAACAGATGGATGGATATTCAGGGGAGATAAGAGGTTGCTCGATTGTTTTAACTACATTGTCCCGCACTGAGGGGGTGTGAGGAAGTCCCGGAGCCTCAGTGGGGCAACAGTGAGCACTCCAGCAGCACGGAAACCCTTCGATGGCAGGGACTCTCCCTCCACCGACACTATGAGCCTGGTTGCAGAGCCTACTTCTCATGAAGTGAGGCTGAATGATGATAAATTCTGGTGGGCTTTTTGCTGGGTTCTCCAATGAAAACCGATTATTAAATCACTGTCAACCTGGAGCGATGCCTCTAGTGGCCCAATGCAGGACACGGTCCATTTTGACATTTTCAACAGTGATTTGACAGCCTGGGGCAGACAGATGACACACTTGTCACATGTGAAATAACACACCGCCTAGAGGAACACAGGACAAATTGAATGAGAGCATCTCAATCCAGATACTGTGGCATAATGGATTTTTAATAAGGTGATATTTCATAAACCCAAACCTAACCTGAAAAATACAGAACAAACCCCACTCCACATAAATGAATGGAGAAAATGTGATTGAACATCAGCGCAATTAAGACTTTGGAGTTTTAACTGAACATTAATAATAATAGTAGTAGTGATAATCATGGTCACAGTAGCGGACATATATCAAGCGCTTACCATGTGCTGGGCACATTGAAACTGTATTATTAACTCATTCGATCTCTAGAAAACCCTTAACATGAATTCATTATTGGCATCCTCATTTCTACAGGTGAAGAAATGAGACACAAAGATATAAATCATAACTTGAAATGAATCAATAATGTAATGCAATGATCACAGATATTCCTGGGGTGTTAGGTGTTGTTAGAAAATAGTGCCCAGAATAAGAGAATCAATCATACTTGTCTAATATGTCCACATCAGACTGCACTAAGTTACTATACTCTGCTCTGGGAAAAATGGAACTTAGAAGAGGGGAAAGAGGAGGACTGCCACCATTTTAAAAGAAGAAGAAATTCAAAAGACTGGTGAACTTAGAGCTAAATAACAGGAGGAGGCTGGGTAGAGGACAGCTGGCAGAGGTCATCAAGCCAGGAGCTATCCCTAAGATGTGGCCCTGAGCTGTTCCAGAGGCTGGGCACTGGAACAATAATAGCAAGCATGTTTTGCAGGAGTTTTACTCTGTGTTTCCCAGATTTTAAAGAACAAGGAAGAGATGTGAAGGAGAATAAATATGGGCTCAATAAAAATGGGCAACTGGTGAGTAGCAGCTTCATCTTGACAATGTGCCCACTCATGCATCACATTTCCTGCAGCATATTTTGGTGAAACATCCAATCACCCAGGTGACCCAGCTCTGCTACAGCCTAGATTCGGTGCCTGGTGACTTCTGGCTTTTCCCGAAACTAAAAATCACCTTTGAAAGGGAAGAGATTTCAGACTGTCGATGAGATTCATGAAAGTATGATGGGGCAGCTGAGGTAACTGGGAGAACTGCGTGAGGTCCCAAGTTGCCTACTTTGAAGGGGACTGAGGTGTCATTGTCCTGTGTACCACGTTTCTTGTATCTTGTATCTCCTTCAATAAATGTCTCTATGTTTCATTTAAAGAAAAGCTTTCTGGTGGGACTGCCTTGTCAGACAGGGGTCACACGTCATGGAGGATGTACAAGCAGTAGATACCAGATGACATGGGAACAGGTGACTGCCAAGGGGCTTTACCCTGTAACTGTCATAGCAATAAACTGTAGACATTATTTTGGTAACAGATCTACCTACATAAGTAACTTCAAGGCTAACAGGAAATTATGGTAGCCAAACTGAAAGTCCTCTGAGAAGACATCTACCTGCACCTCTGAGTGTTCCGATGAAATTTAATAAACACATACTGACTTTTTTATGCCTGACTTCCCAGAGGTATGGAGCATGCCTTATTTATAAGCTTACAGCTCATTTTGCAGGAATAAAAATAACTCTTTCAAAAGAACAGTCACCTATTATTTTGGAACAAGCTACAAACAGATGTTCCAAGAGTACATTGACTTAAAGCAAAACTAGAACCATTGAATTTGAACTTGGCCACGAATTACATTAACCTTATTTGTTTTCAGCGCTTACCAAGCCCATTTTGTATTTGTCCCAATTTGAGTACTGCTGACTCTATTCCACTCCCCATTCCTGAGGTATGTCATGAACTTGCCAACAGGGTCACCCTCAAAACATTTTTCTATCAACTCCTCACTTTACCCCTTCTAAAAATGTTAATTATTATTTTTCTCTCTAATTTTTAGAGAGAAAATGATGTGGTTTAAATTTCTTTTAGTCAGCATAATAATCATTTTTGTTATAAATAATATTTCCCAGTATCTTAGTGGCACAGAGAAGTTAAGAAATGTGCCCAAAGACACGCACTTAGTAAGTGATGGAACCAGAATTGGAACTCCCAACCCTGTGCGTTAATTCACCAAACTATTGTCCCCTAACCCTCTAACCCCCACGATGAAGCGAAAGGCACAGTATAGTATCAAGCAGAAAATAGTTCCAATATTATTTGGAAACCATGTCATCTCATTCTTAAAATACCAACTTCTTTTTAAGGTTTAGAAATCCCTGAATTTCATAACTAAGGGCCCATCACTCCCACTCAATATCAAGAAACACAATGCAAGATGGCCAAAACCATCCACAGGTAAGTCTCCTCTGTAATCAACAAAAGAAGTCACAAAAGACTTTGCCTCCAAGGCCAGTCTAGCACGTCGCTGGTGCTCATATAGGAATGGAGGCTGCTGTACCAATTCCACTTATACACAACAGTCAAATCAAACTTCCACAAGCAATTGCATTTTCTAAATGGCTTTCGTTCAAGCATTCATCCAGGGAGGTCATGTCATGGGAGTGTCATACTCTCAAAGGAGGAAAACTGGACCAAGGATTAAAAAATATGACTTTGAGTCCTTGTTCTCCTTCATGCCTCACTTTCTTTATCTGAAAAGTATTTTTCTTTTTTGCAGGATTCTAATATAATTGGGTTTGGTGAAAAGCATTCTGCATATGGTAGCACATTGTATAAGTATAAAAAAATTCATTATCAGTATAAAACTCCTAGGAGATAACAAAGGAGAAAATCTAGATAACCTTTGGTCTGGCAATGACATTTTAGACACAATTCCAAAAGCAAAACCCATGAGCAAGAAAATTGATAGGCTGGGCTTCATTAAAATTTTTTTAAAATTTCTGCTCTGCACAAAATAAGATAATTACAAGAGAAGACATAGATTAGTAGAAAATATTTGCAAAAGAAGCATCTGATAAAGGACTGTTATTCAAAATAAACAAAGATGTCTTAAAGCTCAACAATAAGAAAATAATTTAATTTTTTAAAATGGGTCAAGGCCCTGGCTGGGGGCACAGTGGATAAGGTGCCAGCCTGTGAACCCAAAGGCTGCTGGTTCGATTCCCAGCCAGGGCACATAACCAGGCTGCAAGCCAGGTCTCCAGCCAGGTTCGTAGCTGGAGGCAGATGAAAGGCAACTGCACATTAATGTTTCTCTCTCTTTCCTCCTCTCTCCCTTCCTCTCTCTCTGAAAATAATAAAATCTTTCTTTTTAATGGATCAAATACCTGAACAAACACATCACCAAAGATATGCAGGTGGCAAATAAGCATGTGAAAAAAAGTTCCCTGATATTCATCATCAGGAAAATGCAAATTAAAACAATGAGATATCACTACACACCTATCACAATGACCAAAATCAAGAAAACTGACATCAAATGCTGATGGCTGTGTGGAGTAATGGGAACTCTCATTCATCGCTGCTGAGAATACAGAGCGGCACAGACACTTTGGAAGACAGTTTGGTGGTTTCCTATAAAGTCAAACATACAATCCAGCAATCAAATTCCTTGGCAATTAGCCAGAGGAAGTTAAAATGTATGACCATATCAAAACCTGAACACTGATCTGTATAATTATAATGGCCAAAGCTTGGAAGCAATCAAGATATCCTTCTATAAGTGAATTTGTGTTAATAATAACTGTGGTACATCTAAACAATGAGATAGCATTCAGTACTAAAGAAAGAAATGAGCTATCAAGTTATGAAAAGACATGAGAGATGCTTATAGATTACTAGAGCCCTGGCTGGTGGCACAGTGGATAAGGTGTCAGCCAGCCTGCGAACCCAAAGGTTGCTGGTTCAGTTCCCAGCCAGGGCACATAACCAGGTTGCAAGCCAGGTCTCCAGCCAGGTCTGTAGCTGGAGGCAGGTGAAAGGCAACCATACACTGATGTCTTTCTCCCTTCCCTCTCTCTAAAAATAATAAATAAAATCTTATACATATACATATATATATACATATACATATACTTATATATATGTATGTGTGTGTGTGTATATATATGTGTGTGTGTGTGTATATATATATATGTATATATATATATATATATGTATATTACTAAGTGAAAAAAAAAAAAGCCAATCTGAAAAAGCTCCATACTGCATGATTACAGCTATGTGACATTCTGGAAAAAGTAAACAGAGCAGTGGTTGATGGGCAGGTCAAGGGAAAGGAGGAACAAATATGTGGAGCACAGATTGTTCTCAGGTCACTGAAACTGTAATGGTGGATACATGCCATAAATTGTCAAAACCCATAAAAATATACAATACCAAGAGTGAACCCTAATGTAAACTATGGACTTTGAGTAATGGCAATATGCCAATGTAGGCTCACCAGTTATCATAAATGTAGCACTCTGGTGGGTGACGTTTTTATCATAGGTAAGGCTTTGTATGATGTGTGGGTGAGGGGTATATGGAAAACCTCCTCTCTTCTACTCAATTTTGCTCCATCTCTAAAACAGTTCACGAAAATAAAGTCTATTAAGAAACTCAATATTATTACTGGTAATTAAGTTAACTCAATCCCTACAAACTGTGTTAAACTGTGGTTAACCATTATCAGCATTTCCCTAACATGTCAGAGATCAAATTTGTGCTATAAGGAGGCAGGTGCATACAATTATGGTTTATAAATATCCCAACATCAGATATGCAATATTTGCCTATTTTTTTTTTTCATTTGGGAAAATCACTGCTACATACTCATTATGCAAACCCCCAAGGAGCAGAGATAGCTTCATGGACATGTGACCTGGATAGTCACACAAGACACGATGCTTGAAAGGACCCTGTGCTTGACTTAACACTCCGCTGTATCTGTCTCAAAGTTCTAATTAGCATTTCAGCAAGGGGCCTTGCATTTTTTATTTTTCACTAGATTTCAAAAAGTAGGTAGCCCGTACTGCCTATGAGGACACCCGTTATAAGCTGAATTTGAAGCTACCAGGTGTGAAGGAGTTTTAGAAAATGGTGGGCTCAGTGAAGCAAGCTCTGAAGAATCTTAGGAGCCTTGAATGCCACTCAGACCCACTCTTTCCTTTCACTTAAAACACATGAATCCCCCATAGTCTGCAACTTGCCAAGGTGCCCGGCTCATCAGTGGCATGTCCTCTACATCTTGTGGAGCGAATGTCTTGCCCTGGAACGCAGCAGAGGTTGCTGGACTGGCTTTGTGTTCCCAACCACAGACATCTCTTTCTTAATAAACTCCTACCGATCTGTGGATCACAGCTCCATTTACTTGGTCTTTTACCCTTCTGCAAAGCTATGAGTCAGCAACTGAAAAAATGGGCTGAACTTCCTAATAATCCTTAGTGTTCCTGGGGTTTTTCTTCCTATTTATCCTCACTTATCATCAGCTTACAATGAAATATATCCAAGAAGTCTTCAGATAAATGCTGTGGGCTCTGTACTGTTGTTGCCAAGTTGGAACACATTTGGGGCACTGCGTTATTTAGCTATTAAAATGTTTCAGAGGAAGAGGTCTCATGGATAGATAATGTCTTGTTTACAAGCATGTCCTTGGACATCAGATGCCACAACATCATTATCGACTGTAAAGCTCCCTTGCAGTGGCAAAGTATTGAAAAGCCTCTGTTGTAATCATTTCTGTATGTTCAGTGCATGCCAATCAGAATGAATCCTGGGTGAAAATAAAGCTTTCTGAATCAGGCTGTTGAAAATCAGGTAAAAATGAACCATACACACATCAGGAGATGCGAGTGGAGCTGTAGAAATGGAAGCAGAACAACTGAATTGAAGTCTAAGAACTAGCCAACACCTCCCTCCCTCCTCATCATCCCAGTCGATGTCATTGTTGAATTTTTTGGTATTCCTCTTTTATTGGCCTTTTAGTTTCTGCCATAATGAACAGAAATGTATTCTTAACTTCCTGTAGTTTACTTTGAATTCATATTATACCACCTGATATATAATGTAAGAACCGCTCAAATATATAATTCCATTTAGAGGTCTTCCAAACCTTTGCTCTTATTTAAAGAATACATATCCATTTTATAAATGACAATACATGGCCATTAATTTAAGCATACACATTCCATTGATGTTACATAATTTAAAAAAATATTTAAATAGTCTATATTTATCTGCATATCAACGTTCCAGTAGTTTTTGATTGTATAGTGATACTGTGAATATGTCATTTTAAAATTTTAGACTCTGTTCTCATGCTTTTTTAATCATTCCTAAAATTATAAACATTGAATTAATTTCAGTATAATCAAGACAATAAACAGTAACTAACTGGCTACCTTGCACAATAATTTTAACACAAAAGGTTTAACCTTATTTTGCCAAATATGTCCTATTGCATACAGCCTAAGAAAGGATTTAGAAATCCATGAGATATATTTTATAAGTAAGCAAAGTAAGAATATAAATAACTTAAAGTCTGGTAAAAGAGTTAATTCTGCATTAAAGGGGTTCAAGTTATTAGTAATAAAACAGAAGCTAAAAATTCTCTTGATAAGAGGTAAGAAAATAAGACATTTTAAAGCTGAAAATTTATTGAGTATGGCCGCTCATTTCTTCTCCCAGGTAGGCAACTAATTTGTCTTATTACTTAAATTGAGCCAACTGTACCTCAAAAGCTTAGGACATAAATATTTTCTCTATTTTGTTAATAATGAATAAGAAACACTTAGAGTAAAACTTTTTCCATGAATAAAGAGATAGCAATATTCACCTTCAGTCTGAGCTCCAAATTCAATCCATACTCCAAGTAACAGATCAAGAAGCTCCATATTGGAATTATTGGCCATCAATTAAAAAAGAAACAAGAAAAGAAACCATGTTGAAAGCAAACATTACCAACAACATTTCATTCCTTAAGGACACCGTTCAGGAGACATCTTCATCCATGTAAGTGATTTGGGAATGACCTTGTGGTTCAACTAAACTGAAAGAACACAAGCCTGGGAATCTGAACAAGAATCTGAACAAAACCATAGGTAAGGTGAAGCTTCCTGTCACTGTGATAGATGGTGGGAGGTGAACTCACAACAGTGGTGGCTGTTTTGCTGTCTCTTGGAGAGATTCTGCCTGAGAATGAAAATCATTGCTCTCATTGCTGCAATGAGTCCACAAATACTGGTGGAAGGAAGGAAAGAAGGAAGGAAGGAAGGGGGTGGGGAAAGGAAGGAAGAGAGGAAGGAGGCTTTAGATGTGAAATGCTTGATTCGCCTTTTAGAGAGAGATTACAGGCCTTCAAGTGACTATGACATTTCCACCAAGCTTCTCTTTGAGCATATGACTTATTTAGCATCTTAAAGTTCATGTTGACAGAGAGGGTGAACGCACGAATTCTTTCTTGGGCTCGGCTATTTCTGACTTGTTAGGTAGAGATATCAAGGGTGGTAACAGTCCAGCCTAAGCACGACACAAACAAGAACTGTATGCCAACTTCCCCATCGCAGTTTCCATGCTAAGCAGGCTTTGTTTTCCGTTGCTGAGAAAAGAATGCCATTTAATCATGGTAAGAATACGGCAAAGTTGATGCTTTGCGCTAAATATTTGAGGCCTGCTCAAGGGTGCTGACATTTACAACAGGACTTGAAACTTGGGCCCGGAGACAACAGGAAGTTTTCACCGATTCTAGTGGGCACTGTTTTTGGTCCGCAAGGGCCATCCGGTGGCTACATGTCACACCAAGATTGATGGAAGGGAGAGTCAACCAAGGCCATTAAAGTTCCCTAACAGGCTCATTTGTCAAAGAAGGGAATGGCCTGCGGTAGGTGATTGAATAAAGATGTGGGCCATAGAGGGAGGTCTGTCCCGAAAGTATCAAGCCAATGTGTCGCTATAATTAAAAGTTAGTGCTCGATACTTTCGGGACAGACCTCGTAGGTAATGGAAGGCTGCTCAGCCATCTGAAAAGATGAAATACTGTCACGTGAAACAACATGGATGGATCTGGAGAAAGTCATGCTCAGAGAACTACGTCAGACTGAAAAAGCTAAGAACTATATGATTTTACTAACGCATGGGATATAAAACTGAAAGCAACAGGTAAACAAATAAACAAAAACACAGACAGCAGTACGGTGGTTACCAGAAGGAAGGGGAGGAGGCGGGAGGGTGGTAAAGGGTAAAGGGGGAAATACGTATGGTGAAAAGAAGTCTTGACTTTGGGTGGTCCACACACAATGCAATATGCACATGCTGAATTATAGGACTATACACTTCCAATCTGTATTTTATTAACCAACGTCACAGAGTCTGGTGGGTCGTCTGATCACGTGGTCACACTACCTCACTCTAAAGGGTTGAAAGTGCATCCCCTCCTTCTTTCTTACAGTGACCCCTTCCTGAGCATCTGTTCATGGCCAGCCAACAGGCTGGGCGTTAGACCACCATGGAGCTGATACGAAAGGAAAAGATAATCAGCCAAGACATTCAATTACAACTGCAGCAAAGGTTATGAGAGGTAAGAAAAAGGTACCAAAAAGTTATGTCATAGGGAAATTTGACCTCGTTACTTCCGGGAGAAGGTAACATTTGGGTTAACACTGAAGAGTAAGCAGGAATTGATCAGAAAAAGCCATTGCTACCACCCTGGATAAAAATAGACATGATTATTTTTCCAAATTCTTTACATGAACAATTTATGCTGCAGGTAGAGTTGGCTTTTTTTCTTTTTCTTTCTTTCTTTTTCTTTTTTGCTTTCTTTCTTTCTTCTTCTTCTTTTTTTTTTTTTCTTTCTTTTTTTCTTAATTCTAAAATTTAGAAAACTTTAGAAAGCACACTCTAATTAAAAATAATAGGTTTATTTGCCCAGGTGACTTTATAAAAAATTGTCATGGTCTACTTTGTTACTTAGATGGACCTTCCAATATGTATAAGAATGCATGTGGCTTTTGCCCTGAGAAGGCAGGTGGCACTCTGCATGCAGCAATGACAGTGAGCTGATAACAAAGGGGCCAGCTCTGGTGAGAAATTCCCAGGCTGTTAGGACTCACTTACATCCACTGGGAACAGCCATCTTGGGGGGACACCTGCCATCGAGAAATAAAACCCATGTACAAGGACATAGCCATGAGCACACTGGCAATGACAGATGACCAAGAGCTGTGGCGTACAGTAACAACATCTACCCTGAACCCCTCTCTTGTGAGAAAAAGGTCACAGAGATGAAAGCAAGGGACAGCATCCGTGAGGGCTGAACACCAGAAGTCTGTGGCAAAAACCGTTGGTAGAGAGACAAAGTAGGCCTTTTAGGCAGCAAGACCTTGGCACAGGGCCTGAAAGCCCAGGACGAAGTTTTATTTCATTATGCAAAAGGCCAGATTTCGGGTTCACTCAAAGGCATATGGCGCATTAAAGGTACAGGCAATTATTAGCGCTTTAACAAGTAATAGTGATTTGATTAACCAGGTACCCCGTGGAAATCTACTTAGCTTAGAACTCTTGGTTGTTATTATTATTTTATTCAATGTCGTGGCAGATTATATTTTTGGAAGGTGTCCCCCACAGTATCTCAAATCACCCACCACGGTCTCCTATGACGGAACGTTCCTATTCCCCCATCAGAAGGTGAAGTCTAATTAGCCTCCCTTTGAATCTGGGCTTCCGTATGACTTGCTAGTAGCCAACAGAATCTAGTGAAAGTGACACTGAGTGACTTCTGCCTGGTTCTCTTGGGACCCTTGCTCTGAAGAGGCCCATCATGGATGCCTGCCTACCCTAAGGCTGCAAGCTAGAAAGGTTTCACATCAACACTGGTCATCCTTCCCAGGTGAGCCCAGACTCCTATCTATCCCTGCCAAGATGCCAAAAAATGAGAAGAAAGGAACCATTTTAGAAGTGATCTGTAGCCAGTTGGGCCTTTTACCCAAGATATCAGGAAGCAGGAAAAAAAAAAAAAAACAGCCCACTGTGCCCTGACACACTGGACCCATACATATAATCAAAGTGTAAGTATCAATAAAAGCCACAAGCCTTAAGAGGGGTTTGTTATCCAGAACAAATATTTTGTTTTGTTTCTATAAGGGTTATTATTGGCATTGAGCCCATTGAACAGATGAGACCCCCAACATGCAGGGAGGTTAGGCCAATGAGATCACAGAATCCTAAATAGAATTATACAGTCATAGCAATCAGGTGGTTATCTAAAGTTCATTTGAGGATACTGACACCCAGAGAAAGAAGACTGGAATTGAGATAGGCAGTTATGGGCAGATCCAGGAACAGCGTTTAGACTTCCTGAAGATTCCCAGAGTCCTTTGCTCATTCCAAAAAGAGGAGACATCGTGTACTAAAAAGATCACACATTGTGGAATCAGACCTGGGTAGATTATAGCCCTAGGTAAATCTACTCGATGCCTCAATGTCCTTCTATGTAAAATAGGGGGGATAAAAACAGGGAAAGGAAAAACCACTGTGATTTGAAAAAGGTCAAACAGAATTATACTAACGTGAATTTCCTGGCCTTAATCATTAAGCTATGGTGATACACAAGATCCTGATATTAAGGGAAGCTGAGTGAGGGATCAGTGGGGATTTCTTCTGTACTAGTGTTGCGATTTTTTTCTAAGTCTAAAATTGGGTCGGAACAAAAGTCTGGAAAAAAGGAAAGGAATACAAAGTTTACCAAGATAAAAAGAAAACCTACTTAGTAAGGATTTTTACGAAGCCAGTGTTTAGAAAACACCCTGCTTGGTAATTACGAAGCATTCAAATACCATTTCCCTTTGCTACCCGCACTTCCACTCGCTGATAAAACCAGAACAGATGGTCCACAATGTCCCCATCCAGGCCTTGCTCTCTGACGCTTCCTCCTCACGGCTGCCACCAGCATGTTGCAGAGAAAACTCACTTCAGAAGCAGTTGATAGGAAGCATCCCACAGTAGCAAAATTTCTAAACCTCTTCTCTGACCTTCGAATTCCTGGCAGCCATCAGCTGCACTCCAGCCAAGTGGCCTCACGCACGCAGCTGCTACACCAACTCAGCCCTCACTTACAGGACAGACGTGCCCGGCACGACAGTCACCCGTTGCCATCTGTCTGTGGCCACGAGCTGGCTGGAGAGCTCTCGGAAGCTGCCTTCCGAAGCTAATTGAGCTGCTCTAAATATTTGAAGAGACAGAAATGGGATCCCGCTGAAGATGGTTTAATAAAATATTTAAAGAGCTTTTTTCTAATAGTGTAGTGGGCCACTTCCTTCTTTCTTCCTCCACAGGAGAACAAGGATCTTATCAGTTTATTATCAAAATGGAACCTGACTGGTCTCGGAACCCTGCCATTCTCCTAACAGGGCGAGTGCAGGAGAAATTTCTGGAAAATCATCCCAATCACTTTAAAGCCAATTTTGCCACGGCCAATCTTCAAATCCTGGGGCTATTCATAAAACTTAGGTATGAAGATAAAGATAACAAAGAAACAGAACAGAACTGGGTTTGGACTTCTATCTCAACACCCTAGGAGTTCATTGGGGGTATAATGTTGAGGATCTGTAACCTGACAGCTATTCAGCGTGAAGGACTGCTGCTCAAGACTCGACATTTTGGCTACAAGGTGATCAGTCTCCATCCACTGATGAAACCAATAATTTCCAGCCATCCATGCTCACGGTCCTTTTCCTGTGCCTCTCTCTCACATTAGGATGACTTTGTATGTGAAGTCCTTGTCCTATCAATACTGGAAATTCCAACCTGATATGAGTTCAGGTATCAAGAAAACACACCTGATTTGGGGGCACAAAAACTAATTTTTCTAGAAAGATTCCTGGGCATGTCACAGAGCCATCATAAAGTATAGGTCCACCTTTGACTCTTGTCCTATACACTGAGTGAGCCCTGACAACTCAGGTCTGCTCAATGCCTGAGCACTTTCTGAGCCATTAAGTCAAATTAAACTACATTCAATAGAGCCAGAGGGTCAAATAGGATCTGTTTTATCCGATTCCTTGAAAAAATAGTTGTCCTTGGGTTTAAATGGAAATCTCTCCATCAAAATCACACATCATTAGGATTCACCGTTTTCCAATCATACTAATATAAAGTAGCTTGTTATACAACCTTATCTATTCTCGCTAATTTCCACTTCTTTATATCCTGGAAGGAATTGTTTCTCTGTCTTCTTTCTTCAATCACTTTATTATTTATGGAATTGGGCCACATTCTATTATTTCCCCAAGATGTCAACTCCTTGGTCTGGACTGCAATCACCTGGGTGCTTTGTTTTTGTCCCTAACCATCTCCTCGAGTTGGTACAGAGCAAAATGTGATTCTATCGCTCGAGTCCTAGAAAATCATTAAGAGAAAGACACTGCATGTCTATAAAGATATCCTGGTAGTAAATGAGCTTTAGGATAACTAAAGGGGGTGCTATTAATGTGCATAAAAAATAATAGTTTTATGTCATCAAAAGAGATAAATAAATAGATCCTCTTTTGCTTTGTAAAATGCAAACATGCTGGAAGAGTCTTCCCTGCCTGGCCTCAAGGGACAGAAAAAATCAGTAACTTATTAGAATTAATAAAATAGAAGCCATTTCAGATTGAGTTCCTGCAAAGACACCTTGAAAGCTTTCACCCCTGAAGGAAATAGAGAGAAATGTAGAAAATTTAGGGAACAGAGACTTCTAGACTAGTCAGTAAAGGAAACAGGAAAGGGTACTGAAAATAAGTATTAATGGTCAGAGGTAAAAATGGAAAAGATAAGGAAACAAGAATTTAATAATTTCTCCATGTCTCCTACTATGCCACTCTGGGCCCACAAACTTCCTGTCTCCTTCCTACAGCACAGCGAGGTAACCAGACCCAACGTCCCAATGTGGGGACAGCTAAAGGGTCTGTGTCTGTCATCAGACCCCACCTCCTCCCCACCTGCAAGCACACCTACCACTACATTCACACAGTGTTCCCCTGGTCACTGTGGCTGAGACGAGCGCAGTGCCACCCTTCTGCCCCCCCACTTCTCTCCTGTGTCATCTTGATCCCTGTCCTACTGAGTATCCCTTCACTCTTAGGAAGTCATAATTACCACTTTCTCCTGATCATCCAAATCTACATTTCTAATCCTTGGCATTTCCCCCACTGCTGCTCATAATAAATAATCAAAATGATAACTGCAAATACTTATCCAGTGCTCTGCACCAGGACCTGTTCAAAGCACGTTACACAAATTCATTTATGCAATGAAAGTAATTTCTAATAAAATTATCCCCATTTTTTAGATAAGGAAACAGGCACGTTAGCTTCTCCCAATTCGAGTCCCCATCATTTTCATTTTCCTGAACAAGTGAAGCTTCTAAAGCGTCTCTCCTTACCATCCAATCATCTTCAAATGCACACTCCCCTCCCCCACTAAATTACCATTGTTAATGTCACCCTGGCCCTCACATGACTAAATGTCTTCAGTGTCTCGCTCCTATGTTAGCCTCTAAGGTGCACATTGAAATCACTTGGATCCCTGGCAGGTGGCACAGTGGATAAGGAGCCGGTCTGCGAACCCAAAGGTCAGTGGTTTGATTCCCAGCCAGAGCAACATAACCACGTTGCAAGCCAGGTCTCCAGCCAGGTCCATGGCTGGAGGCAGATGAAAGACAACCATACATTGATGCTTCTCTCCCTCTCTGCCTCTCTCCCTTCCCCTCTCTTTACAAATAATAAATAAAATCTTTTTTAAAAATCACTTGGGAGCATTTTCATAAAACAAAGCCTAAAATCCCACTTCAAATAGAGAATCAGGACCACTATGGTGGGGGAAGGGGATGAGTCTAGACACATAAGTCTTCCCAGGGTTTCAGATCTGCATCTCTAATTCAGACCACAGACCACTTTAACTCAGATCACTGTGTTCTGTTTTGAGAGTGTTATTGCAGTATAATTTTACTTAGAAAACTCACCCATTTTCAGCCTACGATTCAATTGTTTTTGGGAAATTTATCAAGGTGGACAACCCTAAGCACAATCCAGTTTCAGAGCATTCCTATAACCCCAAAGTGGTTCTTTGAAGGCTGCTCCTAGCTCCCAACCCCCAGAAACATCTGCTTTTTATTGGGTTGGCCAAAAATTCTGAATGTGGTTTTTTTTTTTCATAAAATGAAACACACATTTTTTCATTTTTACCAATAACTTAATTAATTTGAATATTTTGAGTATGTCAGCTATCTCTGGCTATTGGCTCCTGGTGAGTGGAAGCCAGGGGTGCTGCTAAACTTCTTTCCATGCAGAAGACAGCCCCTCAGCAAAGAATTAGTTGGCCAAAATGTCAATAGTACCAAGAAACTTCACAAACCTCTTTCGACACATTTGATCAGTCAGAGCACCTTCTCCATATATTGCACAAATCTTTTGTTTCAGTTGTGTTTTTGCCTTTTTTGAAATAATAAGGCATAATATGCTGAAAATGTTGTATAGCTTCTTCCATCTTCAGCATTAAAATGGCTGCACAAAAATTTACCCATTTTTATGTTTTTTTAAATGCATGCTAATATAAGAGCTTTCACAATATAATCTAACAGAGTTGTTTCAAATGAAATTAAAGACAACTAAGCACTACAATAGCCATCATACAGAAAAAACTAAATGAACATTTCAGCCAATCCAACATCTCTATAGATTTGCCTGTTCTGGACATTTCACATAAATGTAATCTATTACATCTGGCTTCTTTTACTTCAGTTATGTTTCTGAGGTTCCTATACTTTGTAACTTGTATCAGTAGTCTTGTCCTTTTCATTACTGTAAATTTTCTATAGTGTGCATATACCCCATTTTAGTTAGTCATTCACCATTTGATAAATATAGAGATTGTTTCTTCAACTACTATGAATCATTCTGCTATGGGCATGTGGGTATATATTTTTATGTGAACATACACTTTCAATTCACTTGGATAAATATGTAAGTGTAAAATTGTTTAGTTGCATTGTAGTTTATATTTAACTTTTCAGGGAAATGCCAAACTTTCCCAAAGTGGTTGAATTATTTGACATCCCCACTAGTAGTGCATGAGGTTTTCATTTTCTCCGCATCCTAACATGGGTGGTTGTCTGTCTTCCTGATAGTGGCCATTCCAGTGGGTGAGAAATGGTGTCCCATTGGGGTTTTAGTTTCTAATTTCCTAATGACAAATGATGTTGAGCATCTTTCCATGTCTTTAATGGCTATTCAATCATGTGTGGTCTTCTGTGAAATTTTTATTCAGCTCTTTTCCCATTTTTCAAATGAAGTGCCTTATTATTGAGCTATAGGACTTCTCTGTATATTCTGAATACAGGTCTTTATCAGATAACTGATTTGCAAATCATTTCCCTCATACTGTGCCTTGTCTTTTCAGTTTCTTACTGATGTATTTTGAAGAAGAAAAGGTTTTGATTTTCACAAAATCCAATTTATCAATTTTTCTTTCAGGGATTATGTCTTCCGTGTTGTACCTAAGGACTCACTAACAAACCCAAGATCCTAAAGATTTTCTACTGTTTTCTTTAGAAGTTTTCTAACTTTTGCTCTTATATTTAGTTCTATGACTGATTTTATGTTCATTTTTATATGTATATGATATGATGGAAGGCAGAGATCTAAACTCGGCCCTTTACATGTGGATATCTAATTGTCTAAGTACTATTTGTTTTTTAAAAAATCCCTATCCCCTTTATTTGCCTTGTCACCTTTGTTGAAAGATCCATTGACCATAAATATAAGGACTTATTTTCAGATTTCTTAATTATGTTCCATTGACTTCTATGTGTATTCTTAAACCAACATCAAATACTAACTAATTAATATAGGCTTACAAAATATGTTAAATTGAGTAGTATAAGTTCCCTAATCTTTGTTCAAAACTGCTTTGAATATTCTGGGTTCTTTGAATCTCCATTTACATTTTAGGGCAATCTCATCAATTTTTGGAAAAAGCTTGTGGGGACTTAGAAATTGTATTGAATCTATAGACCAATTGGAGAATTACTATCTTGACTATACTGAGTATTCTAATCAGTGAACATAATTTTGTTCCATCTACTTAGGTCTTTAATTTTTGTTGCCCACATTTTCTATATATATGTTGTAACTTTTTTGCTACATGTATTCCTGGTGTTCTGGGTTTTTTTAATGCTATTGTGAACAAAATTGCATTTTCACAGTTGAAGTGTCCTTTGCTAGTATACAGAAACATAATTAGTATTATAGTCCCCTGGTTTTTATAAAATGAAGTCTTAGAATCATTTTACAGGATTCATGTAATGGTATGACCAGATTCCCATGACAGAATCTCTGCCTGCTACTTTAGTATCGTTACCCATCATCCATCACTCAGTGTTTGTTTCCTTAGCACTAAACTTTGGATAACTCCCTACAACCCTATGATGTTTCTGACTTAAATTTAACTTACATCTCAAGTCTACTTTATACATTCCCTTATCCTAGAAATCTTTCCAGATGTCTCTCTACCTGCCCTATCAGTGTAAAATTCTAAAAATAAGGTCTATACAGTCATTATTGCATTTTCTATATTGTATATATTTCAATTAAATACATATATGTACATCTTGAGAAACTGAGTCACTTTATAACACCGTCTGGCTGTGGTTCATCATTATTTATCTTCTCCTTCCGCAGCAATAGTGCCCCTAAGTTTTCAGCAGGCACATAGCAAAAAACTCAGACTCTATCTCCCAACCTCCCTTGCAGTTCAACGTAGCAGCGTGACTACATTGTGGCCAGTGAGCAACATTTCATCAGGCAGCTTCCTGAAATCTTCCCTAAAACACAGCCAGTGTGCTATCTTCCTTCCGGATCTCTTTCTTCTGGGTGTTAACTACAATCAAACTGATAGCTGAGGCTATTCTGCAGCAGCCATTCTGACCATGAGGTGGCCTTGGAAATGGAGACCCACACACAGCAAAGCAGAGCTGAGGTCTCCATAGGCCATCCGGGTTGCTTGCATCTGAGCTTCCCAAGAAAAAGACACACAGTTCCCCCCGACTGAAGCTGTCGTTTCTCTGGGTCTCTGTTACCTGTTGTCAAACTTGATCCAAACACATACAGTACGCCACAGTTCACTGCATCCTCCATAACTGGTGTAGTGCCTGATAAATGCTGATACACTGCAAAGGGGCAGCACAAATGGAAAGAAACACACTGCATGGGATTTCAATTCTCAATTCCATGCTGCGCCGTGTTGTTACCAAATTTAGTTCCAGGGTACTAAAACCCTAATATTTTAGATATACAATTAGACCTTCAGAAGCATCTCATATTTTTAAATCTAATTTCTATTCTAATATCTTCATCATGATACTAATAGGCTGTTTGTTTGGGTGTTTTGTGTGTTTTTTTCATGTAGCAGAAAGAAGCAAATTTATTCAGTGATTTCATGGATATTCAGGAGACAGAAGGCCCGTAATTGAATATAATAATAGATCTCACAAAATCAGAACTGTTGGTGACAATAGCATGCAAGCTACTAAACAATCCGATGGCGCAGATGAAAAGCGAGGGTTCGGCGAGGGAACGTGACTAATTCCAGGTCACGCAAACCCCGAGTGACAGAGCTGATGTTGGAACCCGCCTATTCTGACTTTCAACTGGCTGCTCTTTGAATCATCACGCATTCCTTCAATTGTAAAGTGCAAACTGGGTAACGTAAGCAAGGAGGGAAGCATTATAGTCTAAATCTGGGCATTTGCAAGATCACAGACTTAGAATAGACAGGGGCTAGCAGCACTGTAAGGGTTCCAAGGCAGTTTCTGCGCCAGGGATCAGGCTGACGTGGCCAATGGAATAAATGAATAAACTCCAGCCGTGTTGACTGTGCTTCATTCGTCCCATTATGCAAGATTATATACATATTTTGCCCATTCCTCTCTTCCTTTCTTCCTGGCTAACTGAATCTGCTTCCCAGGAGAGTGGCCGAGAATACCAGATATCCATTGTCCCCGTTTCTCTTGTATCAGTGCAGGAAAATAAGACATAACGGGGAGTCTCATGGGTGTTCTGAAGTATTTGTTTTCTGAGAGAGTTTTCTGGATTCCTGGCTTGCCCTCACTTTCAGTATTACATGCTTCTGCATGCCTGTGTGAATACACAGTGAATATGTAAAGTCTGCAGTTAGATGAGATGACAAACTGGGGAACAAAAAGCCAACCCCTCCAGGGCTCTCTGAAGGGAAAGGAGACTGTCCTCTGTGACATTATGAAGCAAATGAGCACCCCCCTCACCACCACTGCTGTCTCCCTCCAGATCTCTCACTGTGTGAGACCATATATATTCATGGCTTAAACCACTGTGAGCTGGCTTATTTCCTGCTCTCAGCCCCACAACATCCAACTGATACGTCACTTGGGATTTTACAGCCATGGACAAAGGACCTGAAGGCCCAGCTTCTAAGTGGAAACAGGGCAGGGAGAGGAGCTATGCCCTAGAAGGAGCTTCTGGGACCCTCCATCTTCTTTAAAATGAAGCCAACCACCTTGACTTACCTTCCCATTGAGAAGGTGAGGGAAAGGGGAGAAGGCAGAGCACCCCCCAAACAACAAGCATCCCCAACTTACATATTTTACATTGCTGGCATTTTCGAAACATAATTGAATAGCTGAATGCATGACACCCACCAAGCACCCCCGCAAGAGGGGGAACATACCCATGTCAACACTTAAGAAGACATCAGCCACCTTGTCTTTTCATGTGGCAACAAATAAAAAGCAAAATGTATTCAGGAATATTACATAACACGCAATTTCACAGTTCACGGTTTTTATTTTGCCTCTGTGTGTAGTTAGCTGGGAAGCAAATTTATGGCTTGCAAATGGCTCAGTTAAACCTCCCACTGATGCTAATTTCTCCTGTGAATAGCTTGTCATTTGACCCTGCATAAGGACACCCATCACCCGTATAGCATGTTTATTTATTTGATTTTATATTTCTAGCTGAGAAACACGTTGGGGATGGACAAGAAAGGCCTCCCATCTTATTAAACTATGCAACATCTTCCACTAAGTCACAAGCTAGGTCAAAGATGTGCTAAGCATGGTTTGATTAGGCAGAATATAAACAAATTTGGGTGGAAAGTTTCAGCACTGTTATGCCCGAGTTTCACTCACTGAAGAAGCAGTATGATTTTGCTTTTCATTTAAAGCTGCTGTAGGGGACAACCTGAAAGGAGGGCTGAGCAGGACACCTACAAGAAGAACATTTTCCATACATCAAAGGCTCAACACAATTCTAGGATCTCTAAAAAAAATATCTTATCTTCAATGTACATAAATTCCAGGAGTAAGGCCTGTGCCCTGTAAATATTACAAAGAAAAACTCCCTTCTTTGGTTCCAAAAGCTCTACTTTGCCCATTTTAGTTGATCGTGTAGAACCTTCCGTGGAGAGCAGGACAAGGACATCAGCACTGAATTAGTGCCCTTTTAAAAAAATGATTTAAGAACACAGGCAAGTGCTGGGTCAAAGTGGAGTGTGCAAACTAGAAAGAAAACAGAATTTGTAAAAAAAAGTTAGCCCATAACCCAATTGTCATTTTGGTGTCATTATAGACACCAAAATTGAAAAAGATATTGTTGCCATTCCTAAAACATTTTAAGAAGTAACATCACTTCCAGACCCCAGAATTCTCAATTCCAGATCAAAATATTTCATTCAAAAGTAATTTATATTCAGAGAACAGAATTTAGGAAACAAAATGAAACTGGAGGCCCCACCAGGAGAACCCCTGGGGACGGGAGAAAGAGAGTGACCATTTAACCAGAGTAGCTCTCTCTTTGTATCTGGTTTACATGTTGTTTCTAAATATTTTCTCTGAGTTAAGAATAATACAGACTAAAGCTCACGGACTTCAACGTGCAAGTCCAATTTGGGCTATAAAATATGTCAATGCAGCTTTTCACTCGGGCCTTGAATCCTCTGGAAAAGAACGGTTTTAGAAAGGTTTTTCGTGGGCTCCTCTGAGAACCCAACCAGCTTGGGCAAGACCAGGTGTATCCATCAAGGGCTTGGAGGATATCCTGGAAGGAATACTCTCTGTCTGAGCTTAAAACTCTATCCACCCAGAGAGTGGCCAGGACTGAGCCTGGTAACCATGAATAATAATTCGCTTCCTCCTCTCCCCATTCCTGCCTAACAGTTCCCTCCCCTGAGGGGCTCACACATGCATAGAGAAAACTATAGTGCAGAGAGGCAAGGCAGAGATAGAAAATGGGGTGGGGGAAGCCGAGGGAACCAGGAGAGAGAGCCTCCTGGGGCCGCCAACCTACTACTGTCCTTGCCTGAGACAGAGAGAGAGAGAAAGAAGGAAGGAAGCAAAGGTTGCATCCTCTATTTGAAGACACTACACCCTTGTCTCTTATACAGGCTTTTGTGAATCTCACAAAGTCCTGCTTTCAACATACCATTTGTGGCCAGGTCCTTTGAGACAAGCCATGTTGTGCCATGAAAACAGACCTCACCGATAGCTTTACTGCATATCTGTTGCCCCAAGATTTGCAATCAATACTATTTTCCCTTATGGCAACTTTACTAATAACCTCCTCTTTAAGAAACAGTATGAGAAAAGAAAAGAATTTCATACAGCAAACAGAAGCATATCTAGAAATACTAAGGGTAGAAAAAGAGACTACGAGGTACTGAAGGACCTGATGAGTTTTTTGAGATTTGTTGTAAAACATTTTTTAATCTATCTTCCATATTTACTTGGCCACTGAGTCTCTGAGTAGCTCTGAAATCTCCATCACTCTTAATTTTTCTTCGCTGCCACTATGCTGGTTCTGTGACATAAACCTGTCTTGTTCTAATCTAGACAACAGCTCCTGCTGGTTGGTCTCCTCGCTGCTTCTGCAGACCTCACACAGGATGGCGCACCCAGCAGGCAGGATGATCTCTGTCAGTTGCAAGTCTGATCCTGTCTGTCCGTCCGTCCATCTAAATCCCTGCAACACCTCCTCCCGACAGCCTTCCAGGATCAAGTCCGCACTTTTCAGTCGAGTCTTGATGCCCCTCCATATCCTAACTCCCTTCTTGTTACTTGCTGCAGACAAATAAGCTGCCTGTAATACTGCACACACACACACCACAGTCATGTGTGTCAACATTTCCCCTTATGGCCACTTCTCCTACCAAGGATGTAATGGCCCCTGGTCTTAGTCTAGATCCATGGTTTTCAAGGGAGTTATCAGTCATATCAACATGGGGAACTTGTAAGAAATGCAAAGGATCGGGCTTCACACAGACCTTGTGAATGAGAGTGGGAGTGGGGCTCGCCACCTGCATCCTTACACCTGCAGTGGTTGCACTTGCATCAGAGGAGACCGAAGGCAAAACTACGCAAGGAGCCAGCAAGCCATCGCTCATCGCATTGCCTGTAACCCAGCACCCATGTGGCAGAAATGAAGACCACAGGGTCCCTTGTTCAAGCTGAAACAGGCTGGAGGAGAGTAAGTGGATAATGAGCTTGTGTGGCTTGAGGCATCAAATAAAATGATAGAGATGGAGACTCTCAGCATCTCAAGGGTCCTCGGAGGTCAAGTTGTTCAATCTCATCATTTTACAGATGAGTCCGAGGCCCAGGGAAGGGAGCTGGCTCACTCAGGGTCAGCTGGACGGTTGGGGAAGTGGAAACTCAAGTGTCGTGGGAGGGAAAAGCTGCATAGCCATGGGGTCACCTCATGGCCACTGACACCGGCAGGTGCCTGAGTATGTATTTTTAACAGGTAAATCATAGTCTGCTGTGTTCTATTTACTTTAGGGAAATATCTGATATATTGGTAGCCTGTATAAATTGGCCACAGAAATGTATAAACTTTTTCACCTATATTTATGTGATACTCACAATTTATTAAGTAGAGCAAGCCCATTCTTATGCATGCAAACACATACACACACATAAGTGTGTAGATGGATGGATAAAAATGGGAGAAACTGGCCAGTCATATTGTTTGCCTACATATTCCATCGCATGCATATACCATAATTTATTAACTACCGGTCAATTAAGGGACATTTAGGATGCATCTAAAGCTTTACTAACATAAATAATACTATGGTAAATATACTTTGATAAATGTATAATTGCTCTCTAAATGTCAGACTGTCAAGTCCAAAACATGCAGTTAGGTTACACACTTAGCACTCTGCCCGCCACAAAGATTCTAGAATACACACCGTCAAAAGTACTTAAGGCCCTGGCTGGGTTAAGGCACCAGACTGAGAACCCAAAGGTCGCAGGTTCAATTCCCCAGCCAGGGCACATAACCAGGTTGCAAATCAGGTCTCCAGTCAGGTCTGTGGCTGGAGGCAGGTGAAACGCAACCATACATTGATGTTTTTCTCCCTCTCTGCCTCTCTTCCTTCCCCCCTTTCTAAAAATAATGAAATAAAAAATCTTAAAAAAAAAAAAAAGTATTTAAGATTGCTGTTTTGCAATTTCTACACTGAATGTGCTGAGATTTGGATTTTTGAAAACCTAGTGAATAAAAAATATTGAGGTGCTTTTATTTGCATATTTAGTTATTAATAGGGTCAAGTGCACATATATTAATTTAATGCCCATTTTGTACTTTTGTTATAGTTGTTGATTGTTTATTCACATTTTTATTGTACAGTATTTTTTATTATTGAGTCATAATCATTCTTTCTTTTAGAAATATATTAAAATGGACTGTTAAAAACAGGACAAACTTTTCCTTGATTTTTAATGTAGTCCAGGTACAAGCACTTTTGTGGACATGTGCTTTGAAAATAAGTTTTTCCCTGTTGATAGCTTATTTTTTCATCCTCTTCACAGAATCTTTCACAAACCTTTTTATCTTCAATGAAGTCTATTTTATTGACTTCTGCTTTTTGTGTTGCATGTAAGAGAACTTTTTTCAAATTTAAGGATGCTGAGATTTTCTTCTCTTAAGTTTCCAATTTTGATTTTTTAGTATATGACCCATTTGTAGCCAATTTTTGTACAAAGATGGTACAAAGAGTCAAGTTTCATATTTTTGGTCTTGGTTCACATATGACTACCTAGCTGTTGCACAAATCTGTTGAAAAAGATGATCCTTTCCCTTATTGAATTAGTCTTGCATTTTTGTCAAAAATCATTGACTATGTTGTGTGGTCTATTTCTAAACTCCCATTTTGAAACCTCCTTTTATGAATTATCCTGGCAATTCTAGGCCTTTTGCTTGTCCATATACATGTTAGTATCAATTTGTCACTTTCTATCTAAAAAATTTGCTAGGATTTTTATTGAGATAACATTAAATCTATAGATCTTTAGAGGAGAATTGAGACACTAAAAATATTGAGTCTTCTAAATGCATATATGTACACATACCTTATGGTAGAGCAATATCTTCCAAGGTATGTAACTTAAAAACTCTTGGACAAGTGCACCAAGAGACACATACAAGGATGTTTCTAATACCACTGCTTATGGTAGACAGATAATAAAAAATATTTCCATCAGCTAGGAAGACAAATGGTGGTATATCTGTACATATATAAATTATGAGATATTATATGGCAGCTATCTATAGATTAACTCATAAACATAAGGATTAATTTTTTAAAGAATAGATATAATATGATTCTATTAATACTACATTAAGAGATATGCAAAGCCAATGACATCATTTCAGAATGCAAATATATGTGGTAAAACTATAAAGAAGTGCTGGAGACAAGGTAATGACAAAAATTAGGATACTTTGTGGGAGAGTGGGTGGGTAGGGAAGGGGACAGAGGCAAGGAAAAAGGGGATGGATGTAATACAACAACAATACAACTACATTTAAAAAATGAGGATAAGGGTAGCTTTATAATAAAGGGGAAAATAGTAAGCTTAGAAGGGCTTCAAAGATTTTTTTTCTTAATCCTGATTGCAAGTTCACGAGTATTCACTAAAGTGCTATTCTATGCAGCATACATGTTTTACACTATCCTTTCTTATTTCATATCTAATAAAATTTCACCTAAAAAAAGAGCAAACAACTTTGTTGGAGGGGGAACTAAGGGTAAATTAAATCTTAACATTAGGGAAACAGCCCAAAGTATTGCCTTAGTGCATTTAGTTTGCTATAACAGAATACCATAGACTGGGTGGCTTATAAACAATGGAAATTTATTTCCCACAGTTCCAGAAGCTGGGAAGTCCAAGGTCAAGGCACCAGCATATTCTGTGATAACAAATAAACACTTTCTGGTTCTCTCCTCTTTGAATCCTCACCAGGTACAAACGGTTGGGGAAAACCCTGTGGGGTCTCCTAATAAGGGCACTAATACCATTCATGAGAGCTCCACCCTCATGACCAAATCCTCTCCCAAAGGTTTCATTTCCCAATACCATTGCCTTGGAGATGAGGATTACAACATATAAACTCGAGGGGAGGGAACAAACATTTAGTCCGTAACAAATACGATTCTTTTTCTTTTAAAATTATGTCATTCTTAATGTAATACAACAATAAAATTTTTTAAAAATTATGTCATTCTTTATATACACCTCTGTCCTTTGATCTACAAACTGCAGAACAATGTCCTAAACAGTACCTAGTCACCGACAGTAAGCATTTTAATAATTTTTGACACTCACCTCCTACAAAGTAACTAATGCACTTTAAAATGGGAGCCTCATTATAGTTGGGAAAAATACACCATGGAAAATAAAAGAGTCCCCACCTTCCTTTTCTGCCTCTCTCACTGTCCCTGCAGGAGCTGTGTATGCCTGGTAGACAGTCTTGTGCCTTTATAGAAATTGTCATTTTGACAAATGGCTGTTTCAGTGTTTATACATCTGTCAGATGGTGCCTGTCATTTGTCAAGTAATAAATATAAAAACTCTATAACTCAAGAGGAAAAATTACTTGTTTAAACCAAGAAATACTGGTAACATGAGAAGTCACAAATGAGGAGGCCGAGTCCTGGGGCTATCTGGAAGGCCCTTTGAAGAATGAGTTATTCTGTTGTTTTGTCCTTTTCATGTCTGTCTCCTCTGCTCCTTTCAAAGGCAGGGACCAGCCTTGCTCATCTTTGAATCCCTAACACTTAGTAATGGCTCTCATTACTAAGTATAATCGTGAATCGACACGCTCATGTCTGGGGACCAATCTCGCTTTAAAATCATAACGTTAAACAAACAAATAAATAAAATAGCATCCAAGCCATCTTCTAGTGTGTCTTTTCAAACCTGGTTTTTGCACCAAATCATGAAGCCTTTTTTGAAAGTTTCCATAGACTTCCACAACATTTTAGAGAGATTATTTAAATCACGACTTGCTACTAAGAACACACGCTACCATGGGCACAGATCACAATCAATCCCTGGCTGCTTTGAATTAATTTTTACAATTGATGCTAACGAAAAAGTGCTCAAAGCAAGATGCTTTTATCCTTGTACATCCACGAGACAAGAAACTCTGCCAGAATGGTGTACTACGTGGCCAGGCTGAACATGGACGTGAGGATAGGCGTGGAGAAAGAAGTACAGTCTGAGGATAAAGTCTGGCTGGAGGGCAGGAGGCCTTCCCAGCCCAGGGTTGCTCAAGTTAGCAGGAGGCCCTTCGCTTTTCCAGCACATCTATCCAAGATTCACACACTTAGGTCATCAGGGGGCAACACTTTGCCCCTTGAAGAGGTATCTTCTTCGTGGGCTCTGTTAAGAACAGAAGAATCCTCACCAGGCACACCCAGGTGAAGCTACAGAGCATGGGCTGAGAACAGATCTTCTTCCTTTTTTAAATTTTTATTATTAACACTATGACAGATATTCCCGTTTTTCCCATTTGCCCACCTCCACCCAGTCCCTTCTCCTTCTTCCCCTGGCTTTTACCACATTGCTGTCTGTGTCCATGGGTGATGTGTATATGTTCATGGTCTACCCTCTCCTCTTCTTTTATTTAAAACTGACCTTCCTTCCTGAGGCCAGTGGAGGTAACTGAAACAGGTGACAGCAAACTCTGACCAGGAGGCAGAATTGTTACTTTTCAGCAACTCAACAGAGCCCTGAGCCAACATCCTCCTGAACAATGCCCTGGGGTTTTCTTTCTTGGAGAAATGTCACTTTGTGATGTTTCCGTATTTGGGCAGCAGGTTACATGTAGTATATTCTCAGTTCAGTGCCAAGCTCTCTTTCCCAGAAACTTGTAAAGGAATTCTGCGTTGTGCTCTGGCTGGTGTGGTTCAGTTCGTCAGGTGTCAGCTGCGAAGCTGACAGGTCATGGGTTGGAATTCCAGTACATGCCTGGGGCGGGGTTTAGTCCCAGGTTGGGGTGCATACAGAAAGGCAGCCAACTGATGTTCCTCACATTGATGTTTCTCTTTCTCCTCCCTCACCACTCTCAAAAATAAATAAATGGGCATGCTTTGCGATGAGGATTAAAAATTTTTTAAATAAAAAATAAATCGAAAAGGAAATTCTGGGGTGAGATGCCTCTTTCCCTGAGGAAGGCAGAATTCAGAGGGAGAGGAGGCTTTGAGGGGATACCTAATGGTCGCTCCCCTGATTTTGACTAAGCTTCACCCTCCCCCCACCTCCACATGCGCACATCCACAATTAGTTCTACAAATAAAGTCAGTGTCAATCCTCCTTGGGGATGCAGGGTGGCATTTTCACCTCTGTACAGGAGCTTGGAGTGGACATTCTTAAGGAAGACAGAGGTTACTCTGGGCAGGAGGTCACTGCCACTCTTACCCTTGGGGTTTACCATCTGGGAGAGAAACTAGCACAGTGCTCGCTCTCAAAAATTCTAGACTTTCCAGGAACTTGGGGAAGACCCCGGTGGTATCCCCAATCGGGAATAAGCCTTGAGACAGAACTCTACAGGGACTCATTTTCCTTCCTAGTCTGAGTATCCAATCAGTTTCTACCTAGTCTGGTTTGCAGTTTAACTGCAGAACTTAGGAAGATAAGCAACACTGTTGATAATAACTCTGGATGGGAACCAATGCTGTGCTGAAACCCCTGCAACCGAGCTTCCTGCAATTTCCAGGCTGATAAATTATCCATCCATTGACCCCATCCTCATTCCTTTCACAGATAGAGAAACGAGGTTTCATGGAGGACAGGAGATGACAGTTAGGATCCTGTCAAAACCCAAGGGTGTATCATCTTAAAGTCCAGTTTGTGAAAGTTCTCACTACTCTTCTAAATAAGTGATCAATGGCTTCCATTGACCCTTATCAATATTGTTATTAGTCAGCAACTATTCTTTAGTTCATGCAGAAGACAAACATGAACCACAGAGCACCGAGCGCTGGTCTGCATTAACTGTGCCCAAGTTTTCGATGTACACATAAATGCATCTGGGGTGCCTCCTGGGGACGAGACTCTGTCTCTACTGTGTCACCCCTGGGACCAGGTTTTGTAGGGAATGACAGGCATTGATTAATTGACTCACCACCTAAAATTTTTCCACCATGTGGCAGACAGGAAAACGAGCAGGCGCTGGACACAATAATGTGACCATAGTCCTCCGTTCAAACTGAATGAGGGAAGCGACAAGAAACTGCCAAGAGCATTTCGGGGGCTGATGCCTAAACATGAATGTTGGGGGGATGCAGACATTCAGTCTGCAGCAAAGACATTCTCAAACTCCCCCCACAGGCTGAGACCCCCGGTTAGTTTTCACGTGCTGCTGGAAGAACGTAGGTTATGCCTGACTCTTGTCAGGTATCTGTCTCCCCATGGAAACTCGGAAACTCCTTCCAATAAAGCTAAAACCACCAGCTGAGCATGCGCTAAAATAAACATGCCTACAGAATGAAAATCTGCACATTTTGAGGCTGCCCTGTACCGTCTTGGGGGAAGACACAAGTATGTTTTCAAAATACTTCTAATCCAACTTAAGGGAGAGCAACACAGTTCCCTCTGGGAAATTGCATTCTGTCCAAAGTGAAAGTGAAGGCTCAATTTTGAATCCAGTAGGCCACCGGCGAGGAAGCTCCCTTCCCCCTCCTCACGCTCCGATTTCATGCAGCAAGTGTTTGCTAGCAGGAGAATTAGCTTTTACTTGACGAGACTGACCATTACCTAAGTAGAGGGAACCCATTTCTTTTACTGCCATTGAAAATGCACGGTCTTTAAAAACACCATAGAGGCAGAATGACTTAAACAGTCTATTTAAAGACATGCTGGGTGCCAACCTCCTGAAACTGGAAGCCTCCTGAAAACTTCAGATGCAATTACAGAAAACTCTATCGGCTGTCTGAGGAAACTCTGATAATTCTCATGGGCTGGGTCTCATGTATTTCTTGTTTTTGTGCTGCCCTGTGCCTTTTGATTGACAGACGCTGTAAAGGGACTCCCTGTTCTCTGGGAAGTGGAGTTAATTGTGTGACTTCACTCATCTCAGCGAAAATGTGGGGAAAGCCTTAGAACAAAGTAGACAAAACAAGTTGACAGGAGTGGGTGCGGGAAAAATGAGAAAACTCTCCTACCCTAAAAAGCCTTCCATGTTTCAGACACGAGGACTCATAGGAAGAGTTTAGTGGCAGAATTAAGTCTTGCCGAATATCATCATTTGTCATGTTTCCGGCATTTGGTGACCTTTTCCAAAGCAATTAACTTCCTTAAATATTTCGTGAAAGCTGCGGTAGGCTCTCAGTTCTCTGGCATACCAGTTCTGTCTCTGAAGGAACAGGATTAAGTCGATAAAATGAGGTGATCATAAAATGGAGCCCCTCTTTCCCAAGCAGTCACCCGTGCCTACATTGGCAAAGATCAAGGTCACACAAGTCAGGCCACCCACAGTCCTAACAAGGAAGACACAGTGTTTGGAGAGATTCTAATCCGGGCTAGACAATGTGAGCATCACAGAAGCCTGAATTTTAATCAGCAAAAGTTCAGCGGGATGGGGTGGGAAGTGCTACTTAAGAAATTGATTGACAGAAAAAGGTACAAGACAAGTGTTTTCTATCAATAACTCAGCCTAGCAACATGGTACGCCACTTGCCATAGGGCCATCCTCCAGGACCCAAGAAAAGAAGACAATTCATCTGAATCTACACCATCATTCCTTTAGTTTGACATGTAAATAGGAACAGTGATTCCCTAAGACTATAGGCAATGTCACCTACCGCAGGGGCCATGCTCTAGAGCAGACAAATTAGAGTGAGATAGAAGTATGAACCCTAATTGTTTTCTTTTTGGCCCGCATAACCAGGTCACTTTCCCCTTCTTTACTTGCTCTCCCTCCTCTCAGTGTCTAGCATTGATTCTGAGAACTAAGGCAAGTTTTCTCATGTCCTAAAAAGTTTAAAAGCACTTTGACTATTCTGTGTCATTCTACCTGGCAAATATTTATTGAGCAGCAACGACACTATAGCAGGCAAGTATTAATTAGACATGACTCTGGTGTCCAGGAGCTCATCAATTCATTGGTCTGCAAGGATGATGTGTAAAAATGTGATTAATATAAGAACTAAAAGGAAACCACCAAGAATCTAGTTGGTAGCAAATTATATATCCCTCAAATACTAACCTAAAAGCAACAACAATCATTTTGGGTACCCAAGAGTGAAAGCATCCAAGATACAGCAGGTAGGACACTGGGTCCTGTGCCATTTCCACCTGTCTGTGTCATGGGAACCCATAACACAGTGGCCTAGCCCCAACTGATACACTCTACAATGGGCAAGTTTAAAATTATAAACTATTAGCACTGGAAGGAACCTTAGGGAACATCTAGTCTTATTCCCTCATTTTAGGACATAGCCCACAGGTTATAATATTGGCTCATAATTCTGTGATTAGTTCATTGAACAGTGGAGACTAGAGGGCATGCAAATCATTCGCTCCCAATCCTCTGCACTTTCAACAGCACCTACACTATCTCCCATGTATGTGGGATTTGTCCTAAGCCTCCCCAGGTTCCCACCGTTGGGTTCATTGGAAGCTCCACCTTCACCCTGGAGTTCTTCCAACCATTATGGCTCTGATGGTCCCACTCTCCTTTGAGCTTCTGCAACACTCATACCATTGTCACCTCACACACTCTAAGCCACACAGCTGTCCAGTCAAACATCCTATGGAAGGAAACTCCGCATGAACGCTGTGGGTTACTGGAGAGGAGGAAAGACACGGTATATATCTTCAAAGTCTGAATTTCAGACCTTCACAAAGTTAGAGCCCTCCACCCTACCCAACTCTTCATCCTCCCTTGCAACTTATGGTAATTCACAGTGCACCTGGTAAGGGAGACGAAAGGAGGTCTCTTGGGATGGGTCCCAAATACAGAGGAGGCTACAAGAGAGAGATTCATGTCTCTTCATGTTCCCATTGTTATAATTCTTAAAAATAATTTAGAATCCCTTTTTAGGTGGTGGGGGGCACAGGCATTCTATGGCCACTGGATGAAAATCGCAAAGTATCTCATCGTCATTCAAATAAATAACTATTTTATCCTCATGATAACAATGCAATAATACCTTTCAGAAAAAGAAGAAAAAAAGCTGCCTGAAGTTCATGGACACAATCAATAGTCTCAATGAGTTTCATGAGAGAAGTTGTTTACCTGTCCTTAATGCATGGCCTGGTGGGAACTGAAATTCTTGTGTAAGCTCTGAAGCAAAACACACTGAACAAAACAGAAAATGAGCTTAACCTCTGAATCAATAGTTCAGAACTGTGGCCATGCTTTACGCTGTTAATGTCGCTTGTCACAACATGGTTACAAAATCATAGAGTTTAAAATGGCACCTCCCCAGGTCTTTATATTTCAATTTCGTCAAGAGAATCATGAGGATGGGCAGCCTCTGCTTTTGGTGTTTCTAGTCACATTTCATGAAGGAAACCAATGCATCACAATATCTACCTCATTTATTTAAAATATCAACAGCTGGCCATGAGTACACATCCTGCGATTCCTCCAGTCAACAGCCCTGGGTCTGGGGGACATGTAGTGACCAAACAAGAATTTATCATCTGCCCTGGAATGGCTCCAGAGAACACGGGTAGAAAAGCACTGCAGCTGGCCCCTGGCACTTCTCTGTCTCATTTTGCAAGAGCACAAACTGGAATATCACTGGCCATTTGTCACTGTCTTTCAAGGCCACAATGGACAGAGAAGACCACTGATCGGAAGCAGGTGAGCTCTACATCCGTCAGCCCAGGAGGTAACTTGTAGAAGCAGGTGGAGCCGTGAAGAAACCATTCATTCACTTATTACTCAGCCTCCCCGCACAGGGCGCCTGGCGTGTGCCAAGGTAGCGAGGATGCAGCAAGGAATAAGAGTCCAAAATGGCTCCACCGGGAACTTGTTGAGATGTTGCAAATGTTGCTTTTTTAATATTTTATTTATTTCTTTTTAGACAGAGGGAAAGGGAGAGAGAAATCGGGAGACGAACAGCAATGTGTGGTTGCCTCTCTGAGCCCCGAACTGGGGACCTGGCCTGCAACCCAGGCATGTGCACTGACTGGGAATCGAACTGGTGACCCTTTGGTTTGCAGGCTGGCACTCAATCCACTGAGCCACATCAGCCAGGACTGAAATGTTGCAACTCTTGACATTGCAAACTCTGGAGCTAGAAAGGGGAAAACAAGCATGGAAATTCTAATGTTCATGAAAAATGCAGCAGGGACAAGTTCAAAGTCACAGGGCTTTGTGCCAGGGATTCAAACAAGTGCTGCATCGATGGTCTTTAATAGGGAAGAAATAATAGATAATCCTAACATTGTCCATGTTACTTATTAGTAGTCACTGTACCCCACCCTAAATTTGCAAAAAATTACCATTTTAACTTGTATTTGAGTATTTTTTTCTATCTCCATAAACTATAGACAACTTCTGCACAAGAACAATGTGAGAACAACAATACCCTTTTAAGATATTCTGGCCATTAATTCTATTTATTGATGGAGAAACTTTAAAATTGTTCAGTCGCCATTGGAGAATACTCCGCCCTGGTCGTAGCATATGTGCCGACAATCAGAGCATGTTATGCCGTCATTCCCTCCACTCTGAAATGACATGATTCAGGTAGACAACGCTGAGGTCCCCACTGAGCTGTGTTACCTTACAATCTTAACACATTGTTGACTGGCCACTTTATACATGAGCTAGCGGACACGCCGGCATGAGTTAACTCATGTAGCAAACGGCATCCATCTGTCCATGGACACGTTGCTGACCGGCCATTTTATACAAAAGTTCGTGCAAGTGTAAGCACAAGTCAGCTTGTTATGGGTCCACAGCATCTGGGCTTGCAAACACAAGTGTTTTTGGTCCGATCAACAAGGTGGTAAGTAGCTCAACGCAGTGAACGTGGGTTAACTTTCACCCAATAACACCGCAACAGATGGGATGCGAAATGCAGTGGTTGGGGCAGCAAAGAATGAAGTGGATGCAAACTCTCAAATAGAGGAATGATGCGGAAATGGAGGCCCAATATTACATATGCTGATCTCTGAGGAAAGGGAGGGTCTAGAACGGCCTGACTGCAGCCTCCTCCCCACAGTGCTGCCTCAGGGAAGGCCCCCAGCTAAAGGACCCTTCTCATCACGGGGAACAGGCATGGTCCCAGCTCAGCCCTGAGTAGTGGGCTTCCCGTTCCCTGCCAGCCCGTGGAATTAGTCCAACAAGCCAATCGCATCCTCCCGTAAGAACCAGGGGTTGCTCTAACTCCTTGCTTACTACAGAGGCTGCCTCCACACCCCTCGCTCCTTCACTCGGTTCCCAAGGGCAGCCTCCACCCACATGGCTCTGCGGGGTTCAATGTTCTCCCCCAGGCTGGGTGCACACGTGCTTAATAAACCACGGAGGATCCCATCTAGCTGGGGTCAGATGATGGGTGTCCTGCCATCCCTTTAACCCTAAGATGGGACCCTCTCCCTCACCAATGGGATGAAAACAAGGCAATCGATACAGATCCACAGTGGGCAAAGGTGATGCAGAGAGTTGGTTCCGAGCACCCAGAATGTAGTGTAGGTAGCAGGGCATCTGGGAGAGTGGAAGGCAGCTCTGGCCAAGAAGATGCAGGGAGGTTTCCAGTGGGCAGGTGGAGAACTGCAGTGGGAGGCGTAGCCAGAAGCAGGGCTGTAAGATCCGCATCTATTCTCAGAACACAGGCAGTGCAAGAAGGCTCCAGGCTGGGGTTGGTGGGTTGTCACGAGCCAGTGACAAGACAAAGACAGAGGAACAGCGAAGCATGTATATATACACTTGGGATGGACACTTCGTTTCAGGGGGGAGAAAGGAAAAATGCAGAACTCTGATTACTTGGATTGAATCGCAAGACAAAATATTAGCATCAGAGTTGCCCTGATCCCAAGTTATCTGATTAGTAACCTCAAGCAACATATGTTTATTTAGCCCCTTGTTTTTCCTCCATGCGTGGCAATGCACAAGATTTACTGGTTTTGAACACACACACACACACACCACACACACACACATGCAGATGGTTTCCAGAGGCTGAAATAGGGAAATACAGTTGATGTGTAGAGGAGTCTGCAGGGAGCTCAGGTGAATCGTGAGCCATGACAAAATTCAAGATTCCCTACCGTTGGCCATTCTTCTGCCCTTATTTATCTCGTTGTAATCATATTGTTGCTCTGAGGCTTTAACACATTCTCAAGACTGTTATTTGCCTATTTTAAAAACTATCTTGCAGCTTCAGAGCTCTGAGATGATATCAGATCTCCATGATTTTCAAATAATTGGAAGTACCTCATTAAACCTGTTCGCTAAACCCCTAGGATTGGGGAACTGGGTGTTGTCAGGATCAAATGCCGATTCAATGATCTGGTCTTTGGATGTGGCTTTTATAGGGGTTACTGTGGCTCCATAATTGGGTGAGTCTTTCCATTCCTTTTCATTGAAAAGCTCTATCCGGTACAAAGTCACTGCTGTATACGCATTCATTTGCTGAGCTTTCTCATGTGGAGTCATGGCTATTTTACCTGCACGTGAACTTCCCTCAGTATAGATTATGGAGCTTTGTGGGACTAAAGTCCATCTCGGAATCACTACCTCGTTTCAGTCATTTTCACTTGAACTAGAAGGTGTCTATTCCATTGGAGAAAAATACAAATGGCAGATGGAGAATATACACCTAAAGAACATCCCCTGAACAGAACAATATTTGTATTTTTTAAAGAAAGCAATATGCAATATAGAGATGATGTGTCATAGGGTTGTACATTTGTAACCTGTATAATTTCATTAACCAACGTCACCCCAATAAATGTAATTTAAAAAGAAAACAATCGCTTCTATAAAATGAAGACTTAGCCCATGTTCTAAGGGGTATAAAGGGTTCTGGAAGATGCAGTGAGGCAATGGGACAAGATGAAACATGAGTTGGTCAAGGTCAGGAAATAAGTAAAGGAAGGAAAAATAAAATAAAATCATCACATATGAGGCTCTGTTTAGAAGGAACATAAAAGAAATTGGAGATTATTGAGAATATGGTAGGCACAAGATGAATAAGTCTTAGCGATCAATACAGCGTAGTGTCTATGTTCACAATACTCTACTGTACTTACAATTCAGCTAAGAGAGAAGATCTTAAATGCTTTTTACTATAAAATATAATATTACAAAAAGAGAGCAATAGGACCCTTGTAGAGGTGATGGGTACGTTTACAGCATCAATTGTAGTGGTGATTTCATGAGTACATCCTTACCGCCAAACTCATAAGTTGTACAGCTATTTGTATGTCAATCATAACTTAATATGGCAGTTTAAAAATATAGTTAGAGCCCTGGCTAGTAGCATAGTGTGTAAAGTGCTGGCCTGCGAACCCAAAGGTCACAGGTTTGATTCCCCAGCCAGGACACATAACCAGGTTGCAAGCCAGGTCTCCAGTCAGATCTGTGGCTGGAGGCAGGTGAAAAGCAACCATACATTGATGTCTCTCTCCCTCTCTGCCTCTTTCCCTTCCCCTCTCTCTAAAAAATAATAAAATCTTTAAAAAATAAAAGATTCAAGAAAACTCTTTTAAAGATTTTATTTATTTATTTTTATAGAGAGGGGAAGGGAGGGAGAAAGAGAAGGGGAGAAATACTTATTTGTGGTTGTCTTGTGTGTCTCCAACTGGGGACCTGGTCTGCAACCCAGGCATGTGCCCTGACTGGGAATTGAATTGGCAGCCCTTTGGTTCACAGGCCAGCAACCAGTCTACTGAGCCACACCAGCCAGGGCTAAGAATACTTTTTATAACTAAAAGTTTTTCCAGTGCCAAGAAATGTTGGCATGTAGTAATTAATCAAAGTGGATCAAGATTCTGGTAAATTTGCTAGCCATTAAAATTTTTTTAATAATTATTTGGGTATAACAAGATGAAAAAGCTGAACTTGGCCCTAGAAAGTTCTACTAAATTACCTACAGAAGAAAAAGGAGAAATTAGAGCAATGTCCTAAACTGTCAAAAATAATCTAAGCTCTGGCTGGGTGGCTCAGGGGATTGGCACTGGCCTATGAACCCCAGGGTTGTTGGTTCGAT
Organism: Noctilio leporinus; assembly: GCA_004026585.1. Lineage (NCBI taxonomy): Eukaryota > Metazoa > Chordata > Mammalia > Chiroptera > Noctilionidae > Noctilio > Noctilio leporinus. The sequence goes on along the minus strand of PVIW01000765.1, from coordinate 293,837 downwards.
TCCCAGTCAGGGCACATAACCAGGTTGCAAGCCAGGTCTCCAGCCAGGTGTACAGCTGGAGGCAGGTGAAAGGCAACCATATATTGATGTTTCTCTCCCTTTCTTCCTCCCTTCCTGCGCTTCTCTATGAAAATAATGAATAAAATCTTTTTTTTTTTTCTTTTTTTTTAAAGATTTTATTTCATTATTTTTAGAAAGAGGGGAAGGGAGAGAGGCAGAGAGGAAGAGAAACATCAATGTATGGTTGCGTTTCACCTGCCTCCAGCCACAGACCTGACTAGAGACCTGGTTTGCAACCTGGTTATGTGCCCTGGCTGGGGAATCAAACCTGCGACCTTTGGGTTCGCAGGCTGGCACCTTATCTGCTACCAGCCAGGGCCTGAATAAAATCTTTTTTTTTTAATGATCTAATTGTCTATCAATAGGGAACTATTTAAATAAGTTATATTATGGTGTATGCATGCAATCTGAGATTACATAGCTATTAAAACAATACAGCAGGGGGAGGCAGAGGCAAGGATGGGGAGCAGCTTAGACAAGAACCTAGTATAAAGGAACCATGGACATGGACAACAGGTGGGATTGACTTTGGGGGGAATGGGTAGGTGGGGAGGGGGACAGAGGGGAGCAAAAAGAGGATGGATGTAATACAACAACAATAAAATTAAAAAAAAAAGAAAAGAAAACAATTCAGCAACATTAACAGTAATAATATGCAATGATTTCCAGGATATATTTTAATCAAAAAATAAAATCAGGGAGGTGCTCTTTTATATGTACATTTCAGGATATATTTTTAAAAACTGATAATAGAGATTGTCACTGGGCAGAAGTTAGAGATCTCTCTCTCTCTTTCTCTTTCCCTCTCCCTCATTCCCTCTCTCTGTCTCTTTCCCTGTCTCTCATGTACTATATGCACAAAGTAGCTATTCAGATAAGGAACTGGAAGGAAAAAAAAGAGAGAGAGAGAACTAGATTTGTTTATTCAAATGACTTTTCTGCTGGAGCTGAACATTCACCATTAGGTCTATTTTTATTCACTGCCTTTCATTTTAAGATGCAAATATTCATAGTCAAGGTAGGAAATTGGGAGTCCCTTGGGGCAAAGGTCCCATTATAATTTGTTTTTCTTCAAAATAATTTTATCAGAGAAGACGCTCAATAGGGACTGATGGTCTGGCCCTTCAACAAACAGGCTAAAAGGATGTGACCAAAGAGAATGTTTAAGATGATTTATATTGTTGCTCAAGTATGCAAATCTTACCTAATTATCAGAATTGTTCCTTCAACCCATTTAGCCAAATGGAACAGGGAATTGAAGGTTGGAAATAAAATTAGCACTTCCACGCTATCTCCTACTCTATTTTAAGAACTGTAGTTTTCACTTCGGCCAGAAAGATGTATCTGTGGGTGTGAATAGACTTATGTTAACCTTTCAGGCTTTATCAAGAGCTAAATGTACTGATGGCAAGAGTTACTACAAATTAATTATGTTTAGGTTAAACCTTTTCAGAGAATATTTTTTAGGTCCCCAGAGGCTTCTGTGCTCTGACTCATTCTGGGGTGATCTTAAAATCACTTACTTTAATCATTTCCAAGTTCTCAAGACAAGTCGCACTGTAACCTCTGTTTCCACTACCAACACAAAGTTATGATATCACAAAGGCTTTAAATGGAGGAAGGCCATCAGCATAATTGGATCCCCTCTGCATCTCACACGTAATCTCACCGCTATTTCTCAGCCATTAGCACGGCACATTTGGATCGTAATTTAACCCACACCAGCCCGTATAAAGCACTGACCTAGATTCATTCTAAACTTCAAATGATGGACTCCATTTGAATTACTGGTACTTCTACTAAATGTCTGTTCTACGGATTTTCTTTTGTTTTTCTACTGTAACTCTTTTGAGAAAGTGATGGTTAGAGCTGAGTGATAAGTAACAGCTAAAAGAATGCCACCTGGAATAGCAGTGCTTGCTTGGATGTGACAAGGTAAAGGTGTGTATGCATGTTGTTCACCAGGTGTTGGCATTAGGGCTCTGTGAGATTATGGAATGAGTTTCCTGATAAGCTTTTATGGGTAACTATCTTGTCTATTCTTAACCGGGTTTCTCCATCCAGGCCATTAGCAAAGGTCTACCAGTTGGTTATAATAATGCTCTCCAGGGTGGCCAACATTTCCTCCTATAGAAGGTTTGAGAGAATCAAGTCAACATCTTAAACTACCGTAGGATGCAAATAGGAAGTCCGCATACTCCTGAGGCCACCAAGCCTAAAAACGTCTAAACAAGTCTAAAAATGGGGTGTGTCATAGCATGCCTTTTTAGTGAAGCAAATGACTCATTGTACAAACTGTTCCTACTGAATATTACCTTTCCTCACTTTGAAAAATGAGGCAGTTTTCCTCATAGTTAGCATGAGAAATGTCTCATGTGCCCTGTGTCAAAGCATCGTTGCTGGACAGTGACTATTAGCATATGGCTGCAGCCACATCTGAAGTGTCTTCCGCTGGTTCCCCAAGCAAAGTTGGAGGGAAGTAGCCGTATTCAGTCTCTGGGGTGAGGGCAGTCTGGAACATTGCCCTGCGGACATGGCCCTGGCTCCTCTAGGGCATTTAATGTTATAAGTTCCCTCAGGGTGCCACTGTCCATTCTGAACCGGTTTCTCATTTCTGTCAGGAAAACCCAGCAGCTAACTCTGCCAGTGTTATCTGAGTAATCACTCCATCCTGTCTTCTCATGGCTCTGGTTGGAATACAATCTGAAAGTTCCCATTTATAAGGAGGAGGATGCGGGTAATTCAGTGTAATTTCTCAGCTTCATATGAAGCAGGGGAAACCTAGGCTTGCTGTTTTCCATAGTTAGCCATGAGCCTGAAAGGAAGTAATACTGACTTCAGTAAACACAGGACATTTCTGTGGGCAGTCACGGGGCTTTGCTAGCAATGTAACTGTATTCATTTTTAATATTTACCTTTTTCCTGTATTCATTTTAAACCTGGAAAAGCCATGAGTAATAAGCCAGTTCAACCCTTCCATTAAAAAATTCTAACTTAATTTCTATATTTTCCAGTTAAATACATTAGAGTTTACCTTTTGCTTTTTGATTAATGCCATCATCATATCTGAATAGATCCCATTAATTTTCTTGATCTGCACAAATCTATGCAGATATCAACATTAAAAATCATAACATTAGCCCTGGCTGGTGGCACAGTGGATAAGGCACCAGCCTGCAGACCCAAGGGTCGCTGGTTCAATTCCCAGCCAGGTCACATAACCAGGTTGCAAGTCAGGCCTCTAGCCAGATCCGTAGCTGGAGGCAGGTGACAGGCAAACATACATTGATGTCTCTCTCTTCTTTGCCTCTTTCCCTTCCCCTCTTTCTCTCTATATATATTTAAGTAAGTTTGAGTGAAGTTTTATCCTAGTAGACTTTGCAAGGCAAAAACCAAAAGAACCCCAAGATCATTGAAAGAGGAGCATCTCTGCACCTGAGATGGATGGAAGGGGGTGCATTTCTGTTGCTCCATGTGTCCAGTTGACAATACAGTTAGTCGTGCCCCAAACCTGGGCTTGCTTGTACCGTAGACCTTCCTTAGCCCCAGCCTACATTGGGAATTGGTCCCATGGGAGAGGAAACAGTGTTGTAAGGCGAGAGTAGTAGGAGTGGCCAGGAAGGCAGAGGCAAGCACCCATCAGCGGAGCCAATGGGGTCAGGCAGTCCTGGCCCAGCAGGCCTCCCAGTGGGGTGGGGCTTCAGCCAGTTCTGAAGGCAGTGCGGTGCATTAACTAAGATTTCATATTACCGAGGTCCCTGAGTTCACTTTCAAACCATGTATCTGCTCCCGTATGCTAGCCAACTCATTCCACTTGCTGAAAAGTCCTGCCAAAAGGACTGACACGCAGAAAGAATGAGCTATATTTAAGTCAGCCACATAATGCCCTAAATTCGCCAGCCAATTTCTGGTCCAGAGCCCCAAAGGGCTAGGATGATGACATATAAAGCAGGGCTTGAACTTGTATTGTTCCGGCAGTGAAATTCACAGGAAAATCCATAGATTAAGTTTCGACAACCTGGCAGGTCTAATTTGAGATCCCTCTGATGCATTTAGAAAGAGGAAATGTATTTATGGTTCAAAGAGTACCACTGCCTTGTCCTCAGAATCGTTTTCCTATCTTTTTCCATTTATTTTCTTTTCAATTTTCCTCTTTTCCCTTTTCCTTACTTACTCTTTAGTCTTTCCTTTTTCTTTGTCCTTTCTTTACCCTCTCTCCCTTCTTTATTTCTTTATTTCTTTTTCTAAATCTGACCAGAAACAAATAAGTGGATGAACTAAAGGTACATTTCTAACAACTGTTCTTAAAAAAATGGTTTGGAAAATTACATGATCATTGCATTACTGCTCTCACTAGCTAGTAAAATCTATTGTGATAAAAACTCGCAGTTGCCCTGGCTGGTAGCACAGTGGATAAGGCGCTGGCCTGCCAATCCAAAGGTCGCAGGTTCGATTCCCCAGCCAGGGCACATAACCAGGTTGCAAACCAGGTCTCCAGTCAGGTCTGTGGCTGGAGGCAGGTGAAAAGCAACCATACATGGATGTCTCTCTCCCTCTCTGCCTCTCTCCCTTCCCCTCTTTCTAAACATAATGAAATAAAAAATCTTAAAAAACAAAAAAAACTTGCAGTTTGTCAGAAGGCCTTGCTTAAGGGTCGGCCAACATGGAGGCTTGACCCCAGGTCTCTCGGGTTTATTTGTACTTGCTGGCATCCATCAGCATTGCTGCGTGTGTCCCCAGGACTGCCTCCATGAGATGCAGCCTCGGACTAGTGAGCCACCTCTGCGGTCCCACCGTTGTTCATCCAAGGTGATTGGGCTAGCTCAAAGAAGAGTTTTTCCATCAACTCTTTCATTCTCCTTAAACTATTAAAAGTAACCTCCTGAGAACCTAAGATAGTTGATGTTAGCTGGGGAAAACAATGGTCTAGAAGATGGACGTTACGCTGTATCATTAGTGGATTTTCTAGAAGAACCACTCAAGAATTTCCTTATTGTATTAAGTCCACAAAGCATGAAGCCACTTTGTAAAATAGCGGCACAGGGCTCTAGTTGAACAGTGCACGAACACATGGCTGGTCTCAGTTCCCTTCCATAACTTCCATGCAAATGTCGGTAAGAGGCATAAAACACAAGGTGGTCAGCAAAGAGGACAGGGGTCAGGAGTGTGTCGGAGGTGCCCACACATTTTTGGAACATGTGAAGAGTGATTTAGCCGAGAGAAAGCTGTCACTTACGTAGCTCATCTGGGTGTCCTCCAGCCACCTGCACAGAGAGGCAGGCAATGGGAGGTTCAGGTAGGACAGGCAATGACAGGACAACCTGTACACACAGCCTTGACACCTCCACGTTCCCTCCCATCCCTCATGGCGCCAGACAACCCCCTCCCCTTCCTTCTGGGAGTAGAGGCACCAGTCTCAGGGGCCCAGGAGTATGGCAGGTCTGTGAGTCTCAAACAGGTACTGTTTTGTGCCCCATCTTCCCCCAGGGGACATTTGTCAATGTCTGGAGAGATTCTGTTTCTCACTCCACTTGGAGATGCTTCTGGCATCTAGTGCTGAGAGGCCAGCAATCTGTTAAACATCCTACAGTGCACAGGGTGGGCTTTCACAGCAAAACATTATCTGGCTGAAGATGTTGCTAAGTGAGAGGCTGTCACCAGCAGAAGGCACAGGGCAGGAGGCAGGGAGGTAAGCTGGACTCTGCATAGCAGACAAAGGGAGTCCCAGCCCCTTCCCCACCACCTCTCAGAAAGCTGAATGGCAAGCAGGTGCGCTGATGGTTCATTTTCCCAAGGCAGAAGGAAAGGCCACCAGACAGTGACATCAGGGACATGCCAGTGAAAGCCTGTCACTACCAATTATCCAACAAGAAGCCCCACCAGCTGACAGGACCACCAGTATCCACAAAGGTCCAATCCTCTGGTTAACATCTATCTCAGTTTTAAATATGAATGACAAGAAGTCATTTCAGAAGAATTTCAGGAGCAGGCAGTTTAGGACAAACTCTAAAAGGAAAGGCGCTATGATAAGAAACAAATTAAATTTTAAAAATGTGTAAACAGGAAACTAAGAAAGTATAGAAGAAATCGCTTCAAATTACTATAAATACCGGCCTATGAACCCCAGGGTCATTGGCTCGATTCCCAGTCAGGGCACATACCCAGGTTGCAAGCCAGGTCCCCAGCCAGGTCCGTAGCTGGAGGCAGGTGAAAGGCAACCATACATTGATGTTTCTCCCTCTTTCTTCCTCCCTCCCTTTCCCTTTCTCTAAAACTAATGAATAAAATCTTTAAACAAATACTATAAATAATATTCTTAAACAGATAATACAGTTTCGGCAAGGAACGAGTATGGAAGAACCATGGACATGGACAATGAGTGGGATTGACTTTGTGGGGGAGTGGGTGGGTGGGGAAGGGGACAGAGGGAAGGAAAAAGGGGATGGATGCAATACAACAACAATAAAATTAAATTAAAAAGAACCCCAGATAATAGAGGGTTTGATGTATTTTGCACTAAGAAGGGAAACCAGAGAATTGGAAAGAGCTTTTTGAAATTGGAAATATATGTGCCAAAAAAAAGAGAGTGAAATGATGAAGAACTCTTGACAGTCAGAGAGGAGGGGTACAAAAACTAGGGGCTCCACCACGTGACTGCTGGAAGCTGTATAAAGTGAGAATAAAAGTAATAAGGGCAAAGAAATGAGTGAAAACAGTAATGTGAGAATAATTCCCACAACCAAGGATCGGAACCTCCAGCAGGAAAGGCTTGCGAAGATGCTGCCTAAGATTGAAAGAGAAAACCCAAAGCAAATCCTTGTGAATGTTTAGGACGCCAACGCCAACAGGAGAAGCACAGGTTCAAACACAGGATTAGGAGATCGGATGGGGTCAGGTTTCTCAGCAGCAACCTGCCTCACTGGAAGTGAGTGCCGTTACCCTTCAGGGTCCGAAGACCAATGGCTTGACCTGGTCACAGTCACGTAACCAGAGTTCTAGACCCAGACCCTCCATGAAAGGTAGGAAATTAAGATATTTTCAGGTAGGGAGGAACCCTCGAATCTACCTTCTATGTATCCTTTGTTGAGGAAGATCCTGGAAGAGGGGTGGGGGCAGAGAGATGGCCATGAGGTCCCAGAAGCAAGGCTTCAGTCCCCGGAAATGTCTGAGGACAGGGGCAGAAGAGCTACGTTGGCGCTACCTGGGCCAACCTGAGACAGAGGCAGAGGCTCCCACGTGGAGGTCTCCGGGGAGAAAATGGAACCAAACAGCGACCTGATTTGCTGGATTAGTGAAAGGTTTTAATTCCCGAAGACTCTGCTGTGACTTGTTTAATGGTGGCCCACACAAAGAGCAAAGGTCTGAATGACAAGACTGCTCTAGAAGGTACAGTCTCAGATCCGAGATTTGCGAAGGTTTTAGGGAAAGGAAGAAAGAGTATTTGTGTCTTGTTCTGTTGTCATATTTTTATATTTTAGGTGGTTCCTTCCCCAGTGCAGACCACAGAAACCACCAGCACCGTGGAAGCGAGCGGCATCTCAGAACTTCTCTAACATACAGCTGAACACAGAAATGCAACGGAGAATGAAGACACCTAAGGAAGCTCAGAGAGCCCCACATAGGGCCCGGGAGGAAAGACAGGGCCCCAGTGCAGTGAAGAATGGTGTTGGATCCCACTGATTTTCCTCCTATTTCTATATTCATTCTTTGAGGGGACATAAAAGCCAAATCTCTTCTGTGTAAACACTCAGTGAAGATAGGACTAGAACACAGACTCCCCATCCAGCCCACTTCTACTGCATCACACTGATGGCCTTTGACAGTTCTCATAAAGAAATGTGACATCATTTCCTATTATTTCATATGGGCCACTCCCTTCCCTTCCACCTGAATCTAACTCAGAAACATCACGAAGAATGATAGAAGCGATATCAATGTCACATCACCATGCTGTACGCTTGGAACTAATACAATATTGCATGTCAACTACACTTTCATCAAAATGTGTAAAACCCATCACCACCAGCCACAAGTCTCACTGTAATAAAAATATAATGAGGGAAGGGGTGGGTTATGGTGTCATGCCCAGTAAATTTGCAGACTACCAGCTTGTTCCATCACCAAGAGGTGTTCAACCTGCCTCCCCAGGAACCAGACTAAGTCAGCCTTAGAGCTTCTCCTGCTCTCCATCTAGGCTAGCTGGGAGCTTCTCTCAGGTCTTTTCAGCTTCCTGAAGAAGCCTGGGCCCCGGTGGCTTGCTGTTACCAGCCTGACTATTGTAATTTTCCAGAAGTCTCTAGTTATGCCACATTGCTCAAGGAAGAGCAATAACATTTAAGTGACTTCACAGTCCCATAAACACGTCGCTTGCATTTTTCATGCCCTACACCACCCACCACCATCAACAGGGGACATCCTGATGTTGGTACCGAAGCCCTGCCAAGACGCCACACATCCATAGTTCTCTGAAAGGCTGAACAGTACAGAGTTTTTCTGTGTGTCATGGTGAAAGACTCTGGCTTAAAGCTCACGGTACAACGGAAGACAAAAAAAAATTTTTTTTTTTTAAATCCAGTGGACACTGACATGGGTCAGCATCACAAAATTATTCTAAAGTAATCAATGCTGAGAAAAGTCATGATGCAACCAGGAGTCTCAGCGCACACACAGCATGGCCTCTGCCCCACAATGTGATGGATTGAATGCAGGTAGAGTCCTTCTCTCAGGGCAGAGAGGTCCCTAGTACAGTGTGTGGCTTGTAAGTACACCAGCCAGGGCTCCCAGTTTTATTGCTCTATAACCCAGAAGTGTTTTTCCTCATCTTGTGATCTTATGAAGGGAAAGATCCTTCGGGTTACCCTTATTTCTACTGATGCCTACTGCACACACGCGGAGCAGATGGGCGTCTCTGTATAAATATCACACATGGCTAGCAATCAGGGCCCAGCCCTGTTCTAAAGAAAATAGCTGTCCTTCCTCTGAATAGCCTGTCCATGCTTCTATCATAATACCCACCATGTTACTACAAATAACAGCTGACGAGTTTACCTACCCTTTTCAGCAACTCGGATCTATGAAACTTGAAGTTTCCTCATTCAATGTTATCGGTTCAGATTCTCTAACATAGTGGTGGCAAATTAGTGCTTAACCAAAGGGTGCACCAAAGTCACTGGTGGAGTCACCGCAAGGCACATTTATAAAGCACCTGGGGTCCTGAGCTCGGGTGGTCAGGTGAGGAAGCCTTCAGCATCTCTCTCCCTCTCTCAGGTGCTTCAGATCAAACAGCGGCACAGGGGACCAAGCAAGGCATGGCTATTCCTGCCGCTACCTAAGTGAGCCACGGAATGATGGGAGCTGCTACCTAAGTGGGCCACGGAATGATGGGAGCTAAGCTGGAGCAGAGAGGCGCTTTCCCAGCACCCCCCTGGGCACTCACCTTAAAAGGGGTCTTGGCACCCCCTTCCCACCCAGTCTTTTACTCTAGCTCAGTGGGATTCTAGTTGCGGGGCTTCTTATCTCGGCAGGGGAGATGCCATTAAGAATCTAAGCATTTCCTATCTCAGCACCCGTTGTATTCTACCGAGCTGCACAGAGGCATGCAAACTAAAACTCAAATACCAGATTAGAAAGTAGGGGTCAAGTACAGGTGTTTGCAAATGAAAAGCAAGTACTGCAGGGAGTGCATCTGAAACCTGCCACCCAGCAACGCTTCAGGCACAATCATTTGCAAGGGGAAAAAAAAAGACACAGTTGATGCCGGAGGCATGATTCGGGAAGGGGCCTTCCAAAGAATGTGTGCACATTTCCCGCAGACATGGTCCTCTAGCTAACTGATTGAATTTTTCAGAGGTAGGACTGTCTTCTCTGACAAAAGCTTACCAACATACAGCTCTGGCTTGGAAAAGTCGCGTGGTGACACGGGTCCAAATCTCTCTCTCTCTCCTCAGCCCAGCGTGTCAGAGTGCAAAATCAAAATCATTCATTTCATTTGCATTTGTGCTAACCGGGAAGGGAACGGTGGCCTAGGCTATTCCAAGTGAGGTTGCTTGATTGATTTAAAAAGAGAATGAACTTCCCCAGAATAATACTGGACTCAATGGCGCATTAACTGAATATGTCAGCATAAATTTCCAAAACAGTAGGGGTGTGGGAAGATGGCAAAAAGCCTTCACAATTGGCGTGATCTGAATTTGAATACCAGCTTTGTCCCTTTCTAGCTGTGGGAATCCGGGTAAATCACACAAACTCTCCCCAACTCAGCTTTCTCAGTGGTCCATGGGGATGATGACGGGAGACACCCCATGAACTGCCAAGAAGGATTATGAACTTGTCATTGACAAGTCTCTGTAAATTCTACTTTTATTTTTTAAAAGGTTTTATTTATTTAGATTTTTAGAGGAAGGGAGAGACAAAGAGAGGGAGAGAAACATCAATGTGTGGTTGCCTCTTACATGTCCCCAACTGGGGGCCTGGCCTTGAAAGCCAGGCACGTGCCCTGACTGGGAATTGAACTGGCGACCCTTTGGTTCAGAGGCCAGCACTCAATCCACTGAGCCACGCCAGCCAGGGCTTTACTTTTTTTAATGTGTTATTAGAGCTTTAAGAGATTTGCATGCATGTGCGTGATGAACCAGTCTAATGGCAGAATAACGGGGCACAAAGAACCATGCACATGACCAAGGGCAGAGTATACACTCCTGTTTTTTGTTGCTAATTGCTCCACCTTTCCAGATTTTCCTTCTGGGAAATTTACCCTGGCAAAGGGGATAAACTGTACATAGATTATGCCAAATATGCACCTTGAGAGCAGAGTAAGCCGAGGGCTCTAAGAACACAAGGGAGAAACACAGCATGCCATGTTCCGTGGACGTCATCTGCTTTGTGGGCCTCATAGAACTGGAGAGACCTTCTTGATGTGTATTTATAGTCCACATGTGTTCAGTTTATGATTAAGTTTCACAGCTGAAACATATGTGTTAACACAGAAAAGGGTAGAGGCTGAGGCACACTTCCTCTGATCAAGAGCCCTGGAGGAATTTCCACTGGTCCCCAGTTTGTGAAGCTGATATGAGGGTCACAATGGGGACAGCACTGCCACCCTACGGGAGATCAGGACATGCTCCGTTCTCCCCCCAGCTCAAGGGTTCCCCACATTCCAACTGAAGCACAAGGGGCCTGTCTCTCAGTGGAGAAACCATGGAGAGATGGGGAAGTCAACCGCTTCTTTCCACAGCTTTCCACTGCAACTAATTCCCAACAGCAAGAAGGAGGATGGAAGGAGGGTCATTTAGGGAACAAACTACTCCTTGGAAGAAGGAATGATCCCACAAATCAAAATGCTACAAGCAGCCTGCATGGTGGACTTAAGAGAAGAGCCTTCCACTGGGGCAGATGCGGATTTTCATGGACTTTGCCCATTTGGTTCACCCGAAGATCCCATTGACCTCACCGGACAGTGCTGGGTCGGGGTTCGAGTGACCAGCCAGAGATCTGTTCTTCCCGGAAATTGAGGGAGGGAGATGAGCTCATTTTGAACATGCTGGGTTTAAAGCATTGATGGAGTACCTTCAGAGGATTCTAACTAGAAGTCAGAGATGTGAATTTGCATCCTGAGAGAGAAGCCGGGGCTAGTGATGTGGATTTGAGAACCATCTTTATAACATGAGAGTTGGTCAGGTAATAGAGAAAGAGTTTAAAAAAAAAAAAAAAAGAAAAAAGGTGAAGGGCAGGAGGAGGGTGGAGGAGAAGGGACAAGGAGATGTCACAAAGGAGAGATAGGCACCAATATGGGAGGACCACACTTTGGAAGAGGAGAAGAAAGGCTAGAGTTGGCAGAGCCAGAAGAAGCAAATGGAAAACTGAACCCTTGTTTCAGCTCCACAGAAAACTAGGGTCACCTTCAGTGGCAAACACCCTACAAAGTTCAAAGAGTCTGCACACTGAGAAATGGCTGTTGGAAGTGGTGCTTAGGTCAAACAACAGAAGCACTTTTTAAAGGGAAAACTAAAATCAACCTGTCTTACGTAACTGGAATAGCCATTTCTCTGCGCGCGTTGTCATGCTGAAAGCCACCTGGTGTCCCACACCCTTGAGCATCCCACCAGTCCTGTCCTGTCCCATTGCGCCGGAGGTGTTGTCTCTGGAAGGCTACCAGCTTGAGGCTGTCCCCACAGCAACCGGGAGACCGCCTGTTGTATTTCCACTGTGCCCATCACCGACAGCATCCCAGCCCGTGGCCTGCATGGAAATGAGGTTGATCCCGCAGACACTGCGGTGTGAAACTCAGCCTGGCTGCAGGTGGCTGTGAACACTGCCTCATTTGGAATGTTTTCTATAATTGCTGGACTGCTGAAATAGCCATCATGCATGGTTAGGTAACAGGCAAGAAAAGAAAAATGAATTCTTAGCTTCCTGGGTTTATATATATATATATATATATATATATATATATATATATATATGTTTATCAACTCCAATTGGATGTTTTTAATTCGTTGTTTTTTTTAGGCCACAGTTGTAGCAATTCTTTCACCAAACTGACCCTTTGCCTTAATATTAAAGAGGAGATTTTTCACACCTAATACAGCTGTCCAAAAGCATACCAGGTAGGTCTCTTTCATCTCACCTGGCCCCCAAGGGCCAGCTTGGGGTGAGGACAAGAATCAGCTGGGGGTTTTTTTCATATAAATTGATTCTCCTTTTATTCACTTCTGTGAGCCAAAGTGACAAATACTAAAAACTAGTTGAGTCTGTGCTACCAATCTAATTATTGTTAACAATAATACTAAAACAACAAAGAAAATCTCCTTGAGAAGACCCAAGTATTACGTTTCCTGAAATTATTAGACAGATTCAGTAGAAATGGGCCATCAAAGCATTGCAGAACTTTCATAAATCCCAGTTGTCTGAGCAGGACCTTCCTGCAAAATCTTCACTCCTCAACATACACATGATGACTGAACAACCACCGCACAGAGATATGGAAGAATATTTCCAAGTGTTAACTGGGTGCTTAGATTAAAATCGTGTTTCCCAACCTTCACCATTGTTGCTAAAAACCCTCCTGAACTAATTTTTGCTGTGATCCCCTTGCACCGTTATTTATTTAAATTTTCCTTTAATCAACATCTTTAGCTGAGCCTCCTTCACAGTGAGGACCATTGACCTCACAGTATAAAACGAGCAACCTTGATAAGAGGGAATTTACCAAACCACTCACATGATAATTCCTCTAAGAGCTCTGAATTAGAAAGATTTATTCCATCTGCAGCTTGAAGATTTTGCAGCACGGTATTTCTGCTATCATTCCAATAGCTCATGTACCCACCTCCCAACGAACCCTTTCCCAGCGAAGCCCAATCTCAACAGGAAATGCTTGCATAAAGGCAACTGAGTTACAAATCATAGGATGATCCTTTACAACCAGAAAGTACTTAAGGACAAGTCATATCATAGAATCTGTGCTCCATTCATTCATTCATTCAGCAGGTACTTTTCTTGCAGCAGGGCCCAGGCCTGGGAGCCAGACATAAAACCAGGCAGAAGTCCCAGGAAATAGAGATGGCAGAAGGGAATTAAGAAATCTGGACCCCCGGAGCAGTGGCTTCAACTTGGGAGATCTCAACTCTGACATGAAAGAGGAAAATACCTACCCACACACCAGAACAGCTATAACTGAAGTTTTTTTATTCTATTCCTTGGAATATGACATTACTTTAAAACCAAGCGTGAACTGTCATATGATGTACATTTTTGTACAAGTCCCTGGCCCTCCAGGACTTCATCTGAAATCCAAAGGTTAAAAATGTAACTCTCTGCCCTCGCTGGTGGCTCAGTGGATTGGCACTTCGAACCCGAAAGGTCGCTGTTCAATTCCCAGCCAGGGCACATAACCAGGTCTCCAGCCAGGTCTGTGACTGGAAGCAGGTGAAAGGTAACCATACACTGATGTTTCTCTCCCTTTCTTCCTCCCTCCCTGCCTTTCTCTCTGAAAATAATAAACAAACTCTTTAAAAAGAAAATGCAACCCTCTTTCTCCACAGATCCTCTTCCCTCCCCCAGCCCATTTGGTCAGTGCTGAATGAGGCTCTGGGAACCTGCCCACTATTTTCAGGAGGGAACGAGGGAGCATGTTTGTCTGTGTGTCTGTGACTGTGTTTAAAATGCCTGAGAACAGCCATAGTTATTGCCAAAAAGAAGGATAAAGAAGTCCTTGTCTCAAACTTCTATTTTGCTACCAGATCTTCCCCACCTCCCTTCACAGTTACTTTATACTTCTAGTTGTTGGGGCCAAAAAGGGTGGGTCATCCTTGACTTGTTGCTTTCTTTCACACCCAACATCCAATCTATCAGCAAAGTCTATTCGGTCGACCTTCCAGACGCACCCAGAATCCTCTGATCCAAACCCCATCCTCCACCCCTCGTGGGTCACTGCCACTGCCACAGCCTCCAAACAGGTCTCTCTGCTTCCGGTTATACCCCTTCCGGTCTATTTTCCACACAAGGGTAGTTCTGTTCACGTGCAAATTGGGTCCTGCCATTCCTGTCCCTCGAAACTCCAGGGGCCTTCCATGTCCCTCTTGGTAAAAGCCAAAGTATCCTCACGCCACCCACACAGCCCTGCATGGTCCTGGAATGTATTTGACCTTGGCCTCTTCTCCTCTACTTGCTGGTCCTTTCACTTAGGCCCCTTTGGTGCCTGTCCCCTGACCATGCTAGGCATCCTTTCTCCTTGAGATGTTTCCCTCGTGGACGCTTTTCCCTGTGGCAGTGCCTTCTCACTTCCCTTACACCTGTACTTAAAGGTTAGCTTCTCGGTAGCTCTTTCCCAGGTCACATAATTTCAAACCTCAGTTTGCCCGCAACAGTCCATTTTCCTTTTCTCGCTTTTATTTTCCCGTGCGGCACTCATCACCAGCTACAATGCTGTACATTTTACTCATTCCTCTCATTCATGGTCTCACTCTTTAGAATGTGGATGTCATCAGGAAAGGGGTCGTGGCGCCTTTAACTGACTGCTGTACCCTCAGAACTGATGTTAGTGTCTGGCACACAAAATGCGCTCAGTGGACGCTTATGGAATTAATTTGTGGAGGACGGTTGGCAAGGACACATAATTTATGAGCTATAATCCTCAGAAGGATAGAAGCACCGCTTTAGACCTAAATTAAAGTGAGTAGATTAAATTCAGGGATGATACAAGAATGCCTTAGCAATGCAGGCAGAAAATGTGACTTATCGCGATGAGGTAGAGGAATATAGCGTTAATCAGCTTTCTTAAAATCTAGCATTGATGATGCAGCATGACTGGGAGAAAAAATCAATAATAAGCTGTGATCCTAAAAGCCTCATTTCAGAAATTTAGGGATTCATCAGCAAATAGCAGTGTCCCAGGGGCGTACTGCCAAATGAAACCCCAACAGCCAATTCTAGAAGAAACTACATGATAAGCTGGAGCCGCTTTGAGGTCTAGAAAGGGCCTGGCTGAATTCTTGATATGGCAGCAATTACAGTGCTGAACTACACATACATCGACTTCATAAACCTTCAAGTCCCCCGGTAACCTGGACTTTGGTAGCTGGCTTATTTAAGGAGTGACAGTATGTTAAAAGTGTCCCTAATCCTAAGAGGTAAGTGTACAAGGTCATGGCAGTCTTGTTGAATGAAAAGTGTCAAATAAAGTAAAGCCAAGGGCCAGAAGAGGCACCTAGTGCAGTGGGAAGGTGCCCAGTGATACGGCGAATGAACCACTCTACTGCGTTTCCAAGATGAATTACCTCTAGACCTAAACCAAACACGGAAACGTGGGTGTGCTACCACTGCAAATGGCAAAGCAGGATATTAATAGTTTTTGAAAAAGGTCAACCAAACAACCACCAAAAGCGTTTATTAAAGGGAACTCAAGCAGCACAGAAAAAAGTTCAAGTCAAGTTGCCTTCGTTTCCCTTTGGATCTACATTAATGTACTCCCCTCAAAGGAGAACTTGGTTGGACACCATCCAATGGGATGTAGAAAAGCAATAATTCAAAATGATTCAAATCCAGATGAAAAAATATTTAACCTCCTGATTGTCGATCACTAGGGAAGAGTGATTTTGTTGTGGATGTCTAATCACGAAAAGAATTAATTACAGCCGAGGAGAGGATCAGCATTCCAGGCCATGTGGTCTATTTGAAAACCTCCAGAAGGGAATTTACATTATGTTTAAAAAGGTAAAATATGGTCAGTGAGTCCAAGTTGACACCTGCTAGGTCTTTTGACCCCAGCTTCAATGTCACCCCTACAGGGACAACTGCCCTGTCTCAGTCCTCCAACTAAATCAGGTTTCTTCATACCTTCCCTGATGGAATCTTCCACTGGCTCTTTATACACTTGACACAGTAGCCCATACCCTTGTGCATTGTCGAAGGGATACTTAGCCTAAATGGAAACCAAGATCCAACTTTAAAGAAATTTCTGGAGCCTACAGGCAGTAGAGCAGAGAAGCATCTCACGAAGAATTCTCCCCAACTGCTTACTCCTTTCCATGTATGTAAAACTTGAAGCACACACTTGGGTGGCACCAACAAACAGGGAAGCCATGTTATTGGCAGTCCTAGCATTGTAATGCTCGAGCTCTTCCAAAGTCTCTGGGACTCTCATCACTGCATCTTCCAAGATCACAGGCAAGTTCAGTGTCCACTATTTTGATTCCTTTCATGATGCAGGGTGGGGCAAAGTAGGTTTGCGGTTGTGAGTACTCAACGTTTAAGCTTGTATTATCTTCCGTGCAAAAACTATAAGCCTACTTTTGCCCCATCCTGTATTTTGATGATCTTTGGATTATCTTTTGGAAAATACACAAAGAAATGTAGTAAGGTGAACTGAGCTGTTCCCAAGTTCAGAGACACATTTGCCATCACATAACACAGCAGATGAAGCACACAAGGCTGGAAAACTTCATCTTTAGGGGAACCCAGAGTTGGTAAAGTGGTCTCCGCAGATATGAAGGACATGTCTCTCTCACCCCACTTTAATTTAATTTTATTGTGTACCAGCTTAAACACAGGATCAGCCCACAAGAAATGGTAGTTTGTTCAAAGAGAAATAAGATTCACTACTTGAGCTAATACAGTTCGAAAGACTCCTGAGTTTCCCTTTCTTGTTAATACTTTCCACGTTTCCCAACAAAGTGTTCCAGGTATTCTGTCCAGTCACCTCAGTGACCATGTCTTATGTGTCACTTACATGATGGGTGCTTATTTTTAGCTCACAGAACACTACTATCTTAGCCACTAGAAGAAACGCAGAGAACTTAAAAGCACAGGAAATTTTGGAGGTGAGCAATGACAAATCCAAACTCTCCCAAGACTTTCCGGCAAACCTCTTTTCTGGGGGCTTTGTGTATAAATTCCACCATCAGCTCTCGCTGCCATGGCAACGGGAATATTTCGGAAATGATCTGAAGTGAGTATCGCTCCACATGGAGCATCCCCTCGCAGGAAATAGAAAAGATGATGAGAGCTAATCCACTCTAAGTTTCACAATACCACTTGCGTTTTCCTTCCTGAAATCTAGTGATGCTCATGTTTGCAAATGAATAGACAACAGCCTGGGAAAATGACACATTAACACCATGGAGGGGCCTTTTATTTCCCCTCCTTAACTAATCACAAGGAAGCACCTGTTAGGTACTCTCCTCCCAGCTTCACTAAACCTTTCTTTTTACATGAACTTGATTTTTGCAGCAGCTTTAGGTGCACAGCAACACTGAGCTGAAAGCACAGTTTCCGTATTTCTCTGATGTCCCTACACAGTCTCCCATTTATCAACACCCCACCCCCCACCCCCCCGCCACCTGCGGGGCACTTTGGTTACAATAGGAGAACCTATGCTGACACCTTTGTCATTGCCCAAGTTCATAGTTTGCATCAGGGTTCACCTTGGTGTGGGACATTGTGTGGGTCTGGACAGGTGCATAGTGACACGTCTCCACCATTATAGCATCAGAGTAGTCTCGCTACCTTAAGAATCTTCTGTGCTGCCTCCATTTATCCCTCCCTGTCTGAACCCCTACCAGCCACTGAAGTTTTTACTGTCTCCATTGTTTCACCTTGTCCAGATTGTCATGTAGTTGGATCATATAGGGTGTAGGTAGCCTTTCAGATTGACTTCCTTCACTTAGTAGCAGGCATTAAGGTTTTTCCATGTCTTTTTACCGCTTGATAGTTCATTTCTTCTTCATGCTGAGTAATATCCCACCATCTGGATGTGCCACAGTTTATCCCTTCTCCTGCAGAAAGATATCGGGGTCACCTCCAAAGCCACTGTACATACTTGGGCACAAGTTTTCATGTGGACAGAGGTTTTCAACCCATTTGGTATCACTGCTTTGGATTTTGGTCGTTCTAATAGGTATGCAGTGGCATCTTGTTATTTTTATTTGCATTTCCCTAATGGCATATGATGTTGAGCAGCTTTTCATACCATTATTTTCTGAGCCTTTCCATTTAGTTCTTTCATGTGTCAAAGCCTGAGGACCCACCAAATGCTGTGCAACAGAATGAAAACATGCCCTTCAGTGATCAGTCGGCTGTGGCCTAAGCAAAGAGCCAACCATGGTTCTCCTGTGACTGAGTCACTGAATAGCTCCTTTTGTTTGCTAGAGCAAATAAAGCCGTGTGAAAATGAAGAATAATGCAAGGACAACCCCATTTGCTATAGCATTTAGGCCTATGCCATCCTACCTGTATACGTGGAGGAAAAAATGTCAAACAAGTTCTAGAACTTGCTGTTTAGGCCATGGCATTAAGGAGTTCATTTAGAATTGCCAGGGTTTGCTTGATAAGCCCAAAAATAAGCATGCAGTCTTGTTCTTCTTTGCAGTCCTCACAAGGCGGTCCACTGAATATTAGGGGCAGAGAGTATGAAGTTGAACCGACTTACATGAACTTGTAGAGGAAGAAGCATGTTACCCAAGTACATGCTGCAGGATCAGTGGGGAAAGGGAGGGTCATCCTGATTTAAGCAAATATGCTAGAATCCAAAAGAACCAACCTCCTATCTAAAAAGTGTGAACTCCTTAAACAATGGCGAAGA
Organism: Noctilio leporinus; assembly: GCA_004026585.1. NCBI lineage: Eukaryota > Metazoa > Chordata > Mammalia > Chiroptera > Noctilionidae > Noctilio > Noctilio leporinus. The sequence continues at coordinate 274,699 of PVIW01000765.1, read as the reverse complement.
CATTTTGGAAGTAAACTAATCTAGCTGTCACTCTTTTTCCCCTTCAAGCTTAGTGATTTGATTTTTAAGATACTGATGATGCTACCGTCTCCTACAAGGTTTCTACCTCTTCATACTCAGTGTAAAAAGAAGCTTCTGCTGACATTTTACAGAGAATCGAGCACAATTTGCACTTTTTTTTTTAATATCAAAAAGTGTTTCTAGCAACTCAGTCTTTCAAATTATATTTCAAATGTAGTCAGTGCAGGTAATCTCTCAGAAGCAATGGAGAGGAAAAATTCTGTGATATTCGTGGATCTCACTCCCATTTATTTATTCATTCCCTAAAAACTGTTTTGGAGTAATTATTACATTGCAGGCACTGTTTTAAGTACATAAGCATGCAGTTGAGAGGGATTTAAATGTGTAAATAATATGATATGTTAGAAGATGGTAAGAGCTAGGGAAGTGCTGGGCTGGGACTGGGAGTGGAATGGAACATTAAATGGCCCCTTATTAGGACAATGGACTCAAAGCAAAGGTTGGAAGGAAGTGAGGGAGAGGTCACTCTGGTCATGTGGGGGGAAGGAGTCTGGGTAGATACAGCAGCCAATGCAAAAGCCCTAAGGAGGGGACAGACAGACGTAGCCACTGAGAAAACAGCAAGGAGGCCAGAGTGAGTGGAGCAAAGGGAAGGGAGGGGGTCAAGTGCAGGTCTTTGTGGTCACAGTCAGGACTTTGGTTTCTACCCAGATAAGACATCCTTGGAAGATTTTCAGTAGAAGAAATGAATTACTTTGTAAAAATCATTTCTACTTTATAAAATTTAAAACATGTGAACTAGAGAAAAATATCTAAGAACTAGAGAAAATATCTAAAAATATCTAAGAAATACACAGGTAACCCCTGTGTAACATGGTTGTTAAGTTCCTAAAACATGCCATGTTATGTGAATCCATGTTATAAGAAGCAAAGATCTAGTATAAAAAAGGGGCTAGGTTCCAAAAATTTTTTAAACTATATATAAATATATAACTATAAATACTATTATATTTATATAATATAAAATATATAATATAAAAATATATAAACTATAAATACTATTATATTTCTCTAATTAAGAGAAATATATTTAAGCCCTGGTTGGTGGCACAGTGGATAAGGCGCCAGCCTGTGAACCCAAAGGTCGCTGGTTTGATTCCCAGCCAGGGCACATAACCAGGTTGCAAGCCAGGTCTCCAGCCAGGTCTGTAGCTGGAGGCAGGTGAAAGGCAACCATACATTGATGTCTCTCTCCCTCTCTGCCTCTCTCCCTTCCCCTCTCTCTAAAAATAATAAATAAAATCTTTTTTTAAAAAAGAGAAATATCTTTATAAAAGCAATTTTCACCAAAAGTATAACACATTAGTATGTATGAAATAATGTGTTCATCTTCACTACTAAGCACCATTAACTGAGGGCATTTTCTTTCTGACAAGATACCTTCATCCTCTGAACTTTCTCCAGCATTACCTTGACTTCTATCCTGTACTTTTCATTAAAAATCTGTTACTTTAAATTGTTTTCTATGTTATTTGGGCATTTTTCTTATTTCAAATGAGATATTTTTTGCTCTGAAAAGCTCTTATTATGCTTCATGTTGTTTGGATTTCTCTAATTCTCAAGCCATGTTAAAGTGAAACCGTGTTTTAGGAGGCTGTGTTATTTGAGGTTTTTCCCCAGTTCCCGAATCATATTAGAGCAAAACTGCTATAGAAGTGCTGTGTTATATGGGGGCTACCTGTATGTTTATCTAGGATTTGGTCTAAAATACTGTTTCATTTTACTGTCTACTTCACCTCACCCCAGATAATTTTAAAGAAAACATCAGACACCATGCCATTTTGGCCATAAACATTCTAGTAGGAATCTCCAAAATGCATGCAGGGCTTTTTTCTGAGCATCACAGCAATATAATCATCATCCCCAGGGTGGGCTGGAGCAGCCCATGTTGGCTTGACCTGCAAACACCTGTGTGTGCAAGTCTTCTCACTCAGGGGTCCCTGACTCCAACCTGACTGCCTGAAACTGGCTATGGATGGGGGGTTGGGGTGAGGATTACCACAGAATGCATAAGAATCAACAAACACTCTCAGGGTGTTTATTCCTGTAGATCCAATTATCAAACTTTTCCCATCATTCCCCTGGTTCATGCTTGAAAAATTAACAATGCTTTGTAAATATCATCAGCTGTCCGGTCAGTGGTCGTAGTTTCTTGCTAAACTTATGATTTTTTTAGCTTGTGTGTTTAAGAATCAAAAGAAGGTTGACACTTCATGATCAGCTGTTATTTTCTAAGTTTCCTTTCATTCATAAGGCCTCCTCTGCCTCTTCTCTGTCTCCTTTCATTCCCTCTCCCTCTCCCCCCACCCCTTTTTTTATTCCTTGAATTTGTTTTTCTTGTTATTGAAGACACTAGGTTGTCTGTCTTGTGGAACTCTCCAATGTCTAGATTTTGCTGATTGCAGGCCTGTGGTTTCACTTTAAGTGTCCTTTTGTCTCCTAGAAATTGGCAGTAAGATCAAGTGGTCTGCTCAGATTTATAGTTAGTCTTTTGAATGAAATCCTTCATAGATGTAAGAAGAGTACTTTCACCAGTACAGTAAGTGCGGGTTATTTTATTTGGTAGTTGTAACAGATTTTCGAGGATCGTTTGAAAATGGTAACATTTTGCATTGGATCACTTACCCTTCATTTATTATTTGGAATATATTGGTAAGAGAAATTGCCATTCATCAACCATTCAGTGAATTTCCACTTTAATGGGATCCCTCTCATTGCTGTGCAGGAAAAAAAAAAACAACTGCAGAAGCAAGTGTGGAAAAAGAGAGATGAGTCAGGTGTTTCACGGACACAAGGGAGCCATAGTCACAGTGAAGGCCAGGCTGTACCCCTGAATGTGATGAGAAGCCTCAGATCCTAGACCTGTCTTGTAGTACATCCAAAACAATGTCCTCAGTGGGTTGGCACTGTGGGCTTGGGTACTTCTAAGTGTTCCAGGAGGCGCCTGGTGGTTAGTAGTTGGTCACATGGCTGAGGCAGGAATTTGAGTTCTGGGTGCTAGAAGCTAGGTATAAAAGCAAACCCATCTGCAGGGTGGTGAGTAGGACTGGGGGTGAGGTGCGTGGGGAGAAAAACTGACTATCTGGGCTTCCTAGCTTAACAAAGCTCTGGGTTGTATACTTACCATTAAATATGTGATTAGTGTAAAAATAGAGTTATTTACTTTTGAAAGATGGTAGAGAACATGAAAGACAGCATGCCGGCTTGACAACAAAGAAGTGAAATCTCCCTGGCTGATGTGGCTCAGTGGACTGAGCACTGGCCTGTGAACCAAAGGGACCCCGGTTCGATTCCCAGTCAGGGCACGTGCCTGGATTGCAGGCCAGGTCCCCAGTTGGGGATGTGTGAGAAGCAACCCCTAATGTATCTCTCACACATTGATGTTTCTCGTTCTCCCTCTCTTCTAGGCTCTAAAAATAAATAACTAAAATATTTTTAATAAAAAGAAGTGAAATCAAAGAAAACCATACATTTGCAAATATGTGAGGAGGCTGGGTGAGGTCTTGGGAATGTAGTGTCAAAGATTTACCTCTTCAACAGCACACTTTGTTATTACCTGTAATTAGGTATGTCATGAATTAAAACACAATGACTAATTGTAGTAATTACAGTCTGTTGTAATGCTCTTGATCTGTCACAAAGGAAAGAGTTGTTCTCTTAAAAAGGGAGTTATTCTATTATCTAACAACCACATATTACAATCGGCCTCATCTGTTACAGTAGTGAAAGGTTTTGAAATGTTCAGACCTTCTGTTTATAAGTGATAAAATTGCCTGCTCTCTCTGAAGCCGTTTCATGTTTTCTCTAGTTGATTCTTTTATGAGTTTGTAATTATTTTCACTGTCAAATTTCCTTCTCCAAGTTAGAATGAAATAACTTATTATTGTAAGGTTTTTCCCAGCATTTCTAGTTTTTGCTAACTTGTTAATTAAAAACAAACAAACAAACAAAAAGATGTACTGGGCCCTGGCTGGTGTGGCTCAGTGGATTGGCACTGGCCTGCAAACCCAAAGGTCGCTGGTTCGATTCCCAGCCAGAGCACATAACCAGGTTGCAAGCCAAGTCTCCAGCCAGGTCTGTGGCTGGAGGCAGGTGAAAGGCAACCACACATTGATGCTTCTCTCCTCTTCTTCCTCTTGCCCTGCCCTTCTCTCTGAAAATAATGAATAAAATCTTTTAAAAAAAATTATTTAAAAAAATGTGTAAGGGGAGAAGTAAGCATTACTGTAAAATGGATACTTGGCCATATCATTTTCAGTCTTGGGGTCTTAGACCCAGTTCCACCTCAGCGAGTGACCTGCTCTCACAGGTGAGACAGGGCCTCAAGTACCAGTGAGTGTGTTTTGATATTGGAGGATGCATGCAGAGAACCTGGGGTTGACATTTCCCTGGAGACATTTATAAAAAGGGTAACATAATCTGATAACTGGGTGGACTTCAGAGGTCTTCTGACAAACTTCACTCTCTCCAGGGTCCTTTTTTTATAAAGGAAAACCATGCAAAGAGATGAAATGCTTTCTTCTAAGGTCATTGTAACTAGCCTGTGCAAATAAAGTTAAAATGGTTTATAGGTCTTAGAGCATGGAATTCAGATCAGGAAAATGAGAAATTAATGCATTTTCCAAGTAATTACAAAAAAAAAACATGATATTACCCCCACACACATATAGATACAACACAACACACATCTAGATGCCTCATTTGGCACAGAAGAAGTTAATTAGCAAAGCAGGTGTTAAATGGCTGCTCATCCCATGTACCCTTTTAAAACACATTAACAACAAGGTAATGAGATGCTTTGTAAAGGAGAAAGACTGGAAAAATAAAATCAAAGCACTTGGCAGGCAAGTCGATATTGGTTCACCTGTTGAATGTGGTGTTTTGCTTGAATGGGTCTTTATTGAAAGATTCTATTGTGTTTCTCATGGTTTAGACATTATTTTTTAAAGCTTTGTTATAAATGTGACCATAGACAACATTCTTATTCCTATCCAATCTCTATTTGCAATGTGCTGAATGAGTCATTTGGAGAGGATCTTGAGAACAACCAAAATACAATGAGTGGGCCCTAAAAGTGCACTCTCTCTACTCTACCCTAATGAATTTAAAAGTGGTTAAAGGAAAACTTATTAAATTCATTGACCTATTAATAATGCCACACCAAAGCAGATTCTAATGGAAATTCAGTGTAACCAACTGCCAAGGGAGATAAATAACAAATGCACATTGTCTAAAAATAAGCATCAGCCTGTTTTGAGTGCATCAATTATCTTGGTACTTCCTACTGAGCAAGGGCAGAGAAGAGGCCTTTCAAATATATTTCTATTAACTCACCAATAGATCTCGACAAATTGCTGAAAGAGCTTTAGTTATTCGTTTAAACCAACTAAGACATAGGTATCCTTTGGGAAATTAAAGTCTGGAAAAGAAGAAGATAAGAACAGAGTACAGGTCATTCAGCACCCATTCCATGGCAGGTCTTATGTTGGGCCCTTTCATGTGTTACATCAAGGCATGAATGTCTCTACACTGGGACAGAAACTCCACAGAAGCAGAATCCTTATTTGTTTTATGTCTGTGCTGCGTCCTCCAAGACCTTCACTGTCTGACACCAATGCCAAGTCAATATTCATAAATGCATTCCCAAATGGACAGGATGTCTTCCCAAAAGACAGGCTGGTCTAATATTCCATGGCCTTCAGTGGGCATCCTGGATGACAGTCATACTCTCCCTTGGTCTCAGGGCACAGATACAGAAAGGAATAAGAAAATGTGTTCAATGAGTATTTCAGCCATGTGTTGATACTCAGCTTTTATTTCATTCCAATGACTGATTTCACCCTCAGAATTTTATGCTTCAAGCATGCCGATGGATGCACACATTGCTCCTGAGGGAAGCTCACAATATTAGAACACAATGAACTTTCTTCTTTATCAAGGACAGCTTCAGACAACGGTGCCACTGGAAACAGTGCTACCGCAGTTGCCAGGGAGATGCGCAGAAAGGGGACAGAGGCCCTGAGTGCTGTCTGTAGTTGGCAGCCTGGGGCAGAGTGACCAGAATGCATAAGCAAGGCCAGCCCTGCCTCCCAATCCAACCCATCACGGTCTGCTGAGGGTAAAAGTTGCCGTGATCCCATTTCAGTATTTCAAATAGAACCGCCAAAATATCAACTTCAAACTTGGCTATATGCTATATTTCAGTTTTGTTTCACTTACCAGTTGTTAAGGAAAATGGGGGGTGGGAGGGATAAAGCAACTTTATTTTACTGTTAAAGCGTATTAAGTACCCAGATGAAGTAGAGAGCCATCCTGTGAGATGACAAAGCACGCCCAACAGAGGGACAGAGCAAGCTGTCTTTACCAACTGGTCTATTTCCTGAGAGACCCAGAAAGGGGTTGCGAGACTATGTCACTATCTGGGCCTGGGCTAGAGAGTTGCTAAGTATTCTTTAGTGGGGCCTGGATGCAGGTATCCTTAATCTAGCAGATTTAACCATGACCTGAGCTGCTCCGTACAACATGCTCTCCAGGCCTATTCATGGGTCCACACCACAAATACTCCCAGTGAGTCCACTGTGGGTGGGTCCTCAAGGCTTAATACACACAGGAAAAACAACAGTTCCAGCAATGGAAAGAAAGGAAGATTTATTAAGACAAAGCTAACCCTGGCTGGTGTGGCTCCGTGGATTGGCATCGGCCTGCGAGCCCAAAGGTTGCTGGTTCAATTCCCAGTCAGGGCACATAACCAGGTTGCAGGCCAGGTCTCCAGCTAGAGGCAAGTGAAAGGCAACCATACACTGACGTTTGCCTCCCTTTCTTCCTCCCTCCCTTCCCTTCTCTTTAAAAGTAATTTTTTTTTAATCTTTTTTAAAAATTGTAAAAAAAAAAAGTAATTGCCTTTATTTAAAAAAAGAGAGAGGGAGAGAGAGAAAGCTCACTAATGTCCACTTGGAATTATGTAAGTTGCATGGACTGGTTCTTAGAAGATCAGGTCCCCTTTGTCCTTTCAGCTTCTGCCAGTCTCTGTAACGGAGGACAGCCACCACCTTTGTCAGAGTGGCATTAATGGGTGAGTACATGCACAAACGAGGGCGCTCAGAAACTGTTCCTCTGACTTCATTTGCTCATCTTTCAGCAACCTCTCCTGTAACAGTCAAGGTGCGTAAGCACTCAATGGAAAATAACAAGAGTCAACAGCCCAAAATATACTCACGGAGCGCAAATCATTCAATCAACCCTGGTCACATTGCCGGCCACAGCAAAGGAAGTCCATTATCAAAAGAAATCATTGACGTGCCATGGAATCTGGCATTAAAATCACAGGCATCTGACATTGGCCACTGGATACAGATGGTTTAGGCAATAAACTCATCCTTCAAAACCTTATAGAAAGAAATGTATATGCGGTAAAGTCGATATCGCACCAAAGAGCTAAGGAAGGCTGTTACAACGTTATGCTTTACAGTCTTTCCCTGTCAAGGAGGAATGGTTCTGTGGAAATTTAGGGAAAGGACCCATATTGTGACATTTTATTCTCTGGCACAGGTGGCGAAGCAAAATGCAAATGTTAGAATTAACCTCCTCTGACAACATTGCACGGAGCGCAGGGATTTAAATAGCAGTTTCCTCATCACCATGGTTGCCTCTGTTGCACAGCTCGGATTCACATGAACTTAGAAGAATCCATTTGTCATGCTGGCAGAAGCTTTCTTCAGAACTTCAGTGGGTGGGGTTGTGACACAACGGTCAATGCTACTCACCAAAAAATGTTCGCATTCCAAAGCAACGTCCATTCCAAAGAGATGTGTCAGCCCCAAAGTGGCATTAATGCCGTCCTGGGAATAATTCCGTTGAGTTAGTAAGAGCGAAGCCAGACAACATGCTGTCTTTGTCCTGATGTCTAAAAAGGTACATATTTTTCAGACAAAGGACTAACTTTCACTCTAATGAGAACAAGAAGCCAATCCTGGAGATGATTCTTCCCTTTATGAAAAAAGTCAAAAGCTTGAGAAATGGGTTCCTGGTAGAAAGTGCCTCTTACAATTTACTGAAGTTAGCCCTTTTCCATTAAGTGTGTTTATCTTTGGGAGCAGTGTGAATTAAGACCTGGTTGAAGTAGTGTGCTGTGTGTGTGTGTGTGTGTGTGTGAGAGAGAGAGAGAGAGAGAGAGAGAGAGAGAAAGATGAAAGAATGAGCCACACACACAGGAAGGCAAGAATATGTCCTTTTTACCACTTAAGTCAAGAAAGTTACCAGAATCCAGGACAAGATCATAGCATTATCAAATCCCCAGGGGGCCAATGACTGTCCACGAAAAGGACCTTATAGGAGCAACGGATGAGTGGTTCATTCTCCCTTGGCCTTGAAATGCTTCCCTCCCCCAACTCAAACTGTCCTCTTTCCTATTCCACCTGTTGTGACCTGCCATTTAAGTACCCTTAATCTAAGATACTTCTGTGTCTTTCCATTGAATGCCTAATCAAAGGTGCTCTTTGGGCTGTCAGAAATACCTTCTCCACAGGGAAACACAGAACACATTTTAGCAAGAAATGAGCTGGTATCCCTTTGTATCAGTGCTTAGAGTTGATGAGCCAGGGAACTGGACTGGGAGACAGAGGCTTGGAACTGACTGCAGGGCTGACAATGATTCATTGCTGACTCCAACAGGCTTCTGCAAGGTTTTCGGCCTTCTTTTAGGTTTTGGTTATCTTCCTTGAGGAATGGTTATGAAGATTTTTCAAATGAGATAAATAAGGATGTTACAGGTTGCAAAGCATAATGCTATTATAAGGTACTATTTATTATTAGATATTTCACGGGTCTCTTTTGAAAAACACAGCTAGTTCTGCCATCACGTAGCTTAGGTATTCCAAAAAATTACCAGCTAGGTAAAACTGCAATAGAAATCACAGAGTTTATGGGGAGGGGAAAGACATAGTTAGGGATGCAACACTCCAGAACTTTATCTGTAAAACGTGAGAAACAAAGGTATGAACCTAAAAAAAATAATCACAGCTTTTCTCATGTCAATTTCCTAAGACATAATCTCCATCTTTTAAAAAATCTGATGTTGGCTCACGGAAGTGGGCATCGCACGGGCTGTGACTCATGGGTTATTGTGAAGTGGTGGAAACAGGGTCATCTGACACTGGAAAGTCACAACACTGGATAGAAGTGGGTGTGGCTCATGGCACCGGGTTTGGGAAATCTGCATCCTGTGTATTTCTATGTGGTGCCATTAAGCTTGGTGCCGTGTTCTTTCTGCATCTGCAAGTTCAATTATGCCCAGATAAACATGAAATCTTCACTCGATATAAATTGCCCCTCCTACATCAATAGTGTTGAAACAAACTTGTGATTTCAAATTATAGCAGAATTATAAAATGTGTCCCCAAAATGGAAGAGCTAAGAGAAAAGTCTCTGGGCCTCCCTTGCCCTGATGGTTAAGAGGAATAGATATAGACCAGCAGCAAACGGTTGCTGCTCTGAGCCTCTCTTCTCATCAGCAAATAGATGAGCATTGGATAATTTGAAAAATTAAAGGTTTTCAATAGTGAACTTCACCACAGCCAGGACTTTCTTATATTATTTATTAACTTAGAGCCTCCTAAAGAATGTTCGATTAGGGCATTAAGATCCCTAGATTACTAACCATAGGGAGATTTTCCTTTCATCCTCCAATCACTCAACAAAATGTCACTCCTTATCTTTATTCATTCAAAAACTATTCCATGAGTACCTACTGTGTGCCATTCTAGGCACTGAGGATGCACCCCCGGATAAGACAGATGAAAGCACCTGCCCTCATTGGGGAAGAGAACACGAAGGACAGTCTAGGCAGAGAATCAAATAATCAAGCAAACAATGATTTTTTTACAATTTGCAGAATTCCATGTTGTAAATACTTCTAACATGACTGATTTCAAGCTTGCAATGTATATGATGTGGAACCCAGAGTTGAGAAGAGATGAGTTTATTTACAAGATATAAATAACCTTAAGAACACAGATTTTTTTTTAATGTAGAAAAATAACCACAAGATGGTACATTTTGCCTATTTATTATCTGCTTTTAATATAATTTATTGAACTGCCAGTTTGTGTTATTTGATGCTTAATACTGGTTGTGTTGAACAACCAACATGGAAACTTCCTGAGAATTTAACAATCGTCTATTGTGAAAAATGACACAAGTCTGATCCGCAACACTAGAGGCTTGGTTCCAGGAAGCAACTTGTTAGGATAACCTGGAGCCAAATATGGGGTATGCTATTTATGTTTCTCATGGTGCCTCAGGGAACTGCCATCAACCCTTGAGCTGAGCCAGACACTGGACTGTGAGAACTCACCACACTAAGGACCACAATCCCAGCCACCCAGGATTCTGATGCCAGATTTCAGGATGGATGACAGACCATCACTGGGTAGCCGCACACCAAATTACACACCCTTGATAAAATATGGTAAATAAACCACCCAGTTGTTGACATTATAGATGCACCTTGGATTATCAAGGTTGCAGATGTCTGCTTCTCATTGCTCTTGCTGGATATACTTTTAGATCCCAAGTGTAGCTTACGAGGACAATAATATCATCACATCCTTTGCCAGACAGTTTCTGGCAGTAAACATCGATTCAGATGCCATCCTAGTTCTTCTGAGCCTCCCTTTCAAGGCCTCGCCCTCCTGTGGTAAACTAAATCCTTTTCTGTGTATTCCACGTAAAAACCATCTCCTGCCTTCTGGATGCTCTCACCCACTTCTCCTTCTCAATTAAGAGTCTGAGCATGATGTTTATTCCTTGTATAATGCATCTGTCTATGTGTTACAGACACATACCTTGCCAGCAAGAGTTTATAAGCAAAGAGTAATAATCCTGATAGAAAAGGCCAAATAAAGACAGATAAATGGACAACATGTTAAAATTATTAAGTCAATATTGGAACTTAAATATCAAACACAAATGGCAATACCTCACCTTTAATGATAAAATTATACACAGCTGCAACATTTCACATTTAAGCATAAAATAAGGCTTGGTTGGGATGTATCACGTGGATGGCCTCCAACAGCCCTTCGACTTTTAAAATGTTAGATAGCATTTCCATGTTATTCTTAGATGCATGTAAGCATTTGTCAACATTTAAGTGTTTCTACCATGACTTTCAGTATGGGGTCTTGTTTTAAAAGCAGAAATAATCAAAATTAGCATTATTTTTTTTTTTTTTTTTTTAAGATTTTATTTCATTATTTTCAGAAAGAGGGGAAGGGAGAGAGGCAGAGAGGGAGAGAGTCATCAATGTATGGTTGCGTTTCACCTGTCTCCAGCCACAGACCTGAATGGAGACCTGGTTTGCAACCTGGTTATGTGCCCTGGCTGGGGAATTGAACCTGCGACCTTTGGGTTCGCAGGCCGGCGCCTTAACCACTGTGCTACCAGCCAGGGCATAGCATTATTTTTAAATCATGAAGAAATGAACATTTGGCTATTCAGTATCTGCCTGATTTATAAAAGACAGCATAGGCTTCACCCTTTAAAAATGTCTGGCATTTGACTTTTTAACACAGAAGTAGAAACAGATGATTAAGGGGAGGGCATTTGGTTCATCTGTGATTTTTCTCCAAGTGATTCATCAGATTGTTAAAATGATTACGTGAACAACCAAAGTTACAACAAGAAATTTATGTAGGCATGACAGCACCCCACAGGCATTTTTAATAAAGATTTTATTTATTATTTTTAGAGAGAGAGGAAGGGAAAGAAGCAGAGATGGGGAGAAACCTCAATGTATGGTTGCCTTTCACCTGCCTCCAGCCACGGACCTGGCTGGAGACCTGGCTTGCAACCTGGTTATGTGCCCTGGCTGGGAATCGAACCATCGACTTTTGGGTTCACAGGCCTGCGCCTATCCACTGTGCTACCCAAGAGACATTTTTATTGTCTACAGATTATAGTCTGAATCCCTCCAGCAACTTTAACTTAGTTGAATGATAATATTTAACTTGAAAAATCTAGTAGGTTTTCAATAAATATTAACTTTCTTTTCCCCTTCTAAAATAAAAACCATTCAATGATGATTTATTACTTTTGCTAATTGACTTGGGTCTTTGTAATGTTCTACATCCATGAAATGTAGATATGAAATACTGACATAAAAGAAAAAAACATACAGGGAGACATCTGTTAAATGTTGATATTTTTAAAAATCTATAAGAAAATACACCAAAATACGAATGTTAGTACTGTCTCTAAATGGAGGGATTGTAAATGGTGTTTTATTTTATTTTTTCTATGCTGTCCAGGTTTCCATAATGATCATGTATTACTGCTGGGTTGGAGAAACTGTTATGTTTAATTAGGATAAATGAAAAGAGACAAACAATCATCTCTCCTTTCACATACTGAATATCTTTTAAAAAACTTTTGTAATTTAATTTCTGTTTTAAAGAGGTTTTAAATGTTGAAAAGAAGCTAACCACTCTCCCAGCCATGCTGAACTTGTAGTTTATGGAAGCATCATACATTTCCATAATTTAAATGAATAGTTGATCTTTGTTCTTTCACTTCAGTGATTGGCTCTTTGACTAGAGTAGTTAAACCAAGAACATGTTTGACATTTCTTTTAAAAAGGGTTACAGTTATTTAATAAACTCAATCTATTAATTTAATTAATAGTATTTATTCAGTAAACATTCATTAATGGCATAGTTAAGTTTCAGGTTCTATTAGGTGCTGGAACATAGAATAGAGAGATAGTTCTCTGTTTTCAGTACTTAGAGACCAATGGGGATGGTCTACAAATACAGTAGTGAATCTACAAATCTACATATACAGTAGAGAGTCATGAGCATAGTATTGGGACAGCAGCTACAGGGGTGTTGTAGGTTTGGGGACAAGTTTTCTCTTCTCCACCAGTGTATAAAATGAAATAGCAGCTGTGTCTACACCGCAAAGAAAAACAGAGATTGGGCTGAATAATTACCTGAGTAATATAAGCAATGTAAACACCAATGTTACATCACTTTCACAGAGAGAGGAAACAACAAAACCCTCAATGATTAATTAGAACTGGCTCCCAGGGAAGGAACAGGGAGACGTACTGGCCTCCGCTGACTGCAGGAAGTCTAGACTTGGAAAAAGAAATTTTATGTGGATTCTATAAACATTTAAACCTGGTGTCAAGTTATTATTTCCCAAATCTAATCCCCAGGTCTAATATTAAGGGAAGGGGTGGATAATAAATGTCTCCTTAAATTGTACCACCACAGTGAGAAATTCCTTGGCATCGAACTGTTGCTGAATAAAGAATCGCTTTTGGCCATCTCAGATTTGAACATTACCCTCCAGGTCTCCCCCCAAAATGAATTTGTCTGTGTATTAAAATTCTGGGAAACATGAGGAAGCATTTTGTGTCCACAGGTTTCTGCTTTTGAGCAATTCAGAGCCCCAGCTGAATCTGAACTTTCACTGCAGCCAACCACTCCTCCTTCATGCCCCTCCACAATATGGATGAGGTTGGTGGATGCATCAGGTCCATGCTCCAAAGGCATGATGGAAAATCGACATCCCGATTCTGAATTGCAAGCTAGAGTTTTAACTAGTTCAACTGCAGACTCTTTCAAACTTCTCTTCCTAAAATCGTTACCTCAAACCATAGAATATTGGAATGGTCGCATAACCACATGAGTATAGGAGGTTGTGGTTGCTTCATTTCTAGGAATTACCAACATATAGATTTACTGCCAGTCTTAACGAATAAAGTGTGCAGAGAGCTAATAATAAGCCAAGATCATCTTCCCTAGTATCTGCCACACATCGGAGTAGCCAGAATAGTCATCTTAAAACATAGTTCAAAAACATGTCGTTATTGGCAGAATAAAATCCCAGCCTCTGTAAACTGGCTCCAATCTGTCTCATTCGTGGATGAGCCACGTGTCCTGTGTAAACGCCATCCTCCATCCCTGTAAGCCCTGATGGTGTTCTCTCAGCATTCAGAGAACTCTCCCACCTCCATGTCATGGTTGCACTGTTTTTTCCAACTGGACTGACCCGCCTCCCATCTTCACCTAGTTAAACCCAGCAGGTGAGCCCTCCACCGTGTGGCCTGCCGACATGATTCCACTGGAGGGTGATGTGTCTATGTCCTACTCTCTCACTTTTCTGGTTTATCTCTCTCTTGCTACTTCTACCATGTGTTGCTCATTTGATAGCTTTCCACCGCAGTTAGCACATGGTAGGTGTACAATTACAAAATTATAAATGAGTGGCAGGATCTTGTAAAATAATTATTCAGAAAACATTCATGGATTATTTTATTTCTCCACTTAATTACACATATCCACTATTATTATTTGATAGAAACTTCAGATGCTGTAAGATATTGGTTGACTCAATATTCACCCTACAACTAGTATCAGAAGTTGTTTTAGTGAATATAGAGAGCAGTTATTCTTCCACTTGTTTATTTTTTGTATAAAAAAATGATACTGAAAAAATCCTGTTTGAATATCCTACTTGTATTAATTCAAGTTCAATGGTCTACTATTATCTGACACCCTGAATTTAATTCTCAGCTGCAAGCCTAGCTCTTGAGGTGTGAGCTGAGCCTTGATGCTGAGCAAGCACCCAGACATTCTTTCAGTTCCAACCACAAAAATAAAATAAAATGTAAGACCCTTATGGCATTAAATGGTAATACTAACATGATTACTATTAAAGATGCTAGGCTATTCCATCATAACGTGGTTAAATGTCCGGGCTACATGGGCATATTTTCAACAGCTTTTCCTTTTTTCTAGCAAAATATTCTACAAAAGTAAGATAAAGGTATTATAACCCATGACTTACCCAAAAAGGAATAAAAATAGAATCACAAACACTGTGCAGACCTTACATTTTTATGCTACACAGCCTTGGAATACTCTGAAAGACAGAAATCAAGTTGGTATGGCTGGGAAATAAAATAATTTCTAAATTCTTCTGACAGTAAGGAAAATATATGTGAATCTTATCAAATTAGCAAACAAAGCCACGGGATTTGGGTTAATTTAATCATTTAAATATCATATTTGTTGTATAAACTTATTGTATAAATCTCAAACTACTCTGATATTTTACTTGGAAGTAAAAAACATTTAAAAAGTAAAGTATCTGATTCTGTGATAAAATTTCTTGATGCTTCTGTGGCTATATTATTAACTGCCAATTAGCACTTGGGCTAATGCACAATATTTTAAATATGGATGTTTTGATCACTTCTTTCATTTGCACATTTCAACTCATATGTGATCATTTCTTTCGTTTAAGTAGCCATGCATTTGCAAAACACATCATCCATCCTCTCTAAACCAAAGAGGTACCTACCAGTGCCTCCACCACCCTTGCTGAAGGGGCAGGCCTTGGGGAATCAGGTTTAATGCCACAACCTCTCCTTCTCCTTCGACCCAGTTATGAGAATAAAAACTGAGCCCTCACTCAAGGATGGCCAACGTGCAAACTAGGGAGTGAAAAATCTTTGCACATATATTAAAAAATAAGGGAACCAGTCCCATTTCAAAAATTTAGGATTAGAAAAGCAGGAGAGTGAGTCAGTGTCATTTAATGTTATGAGGAAGTGCAAATGAAGAAGAGGAAGAGGAAGAGGGTGGGGGAAGAGGAGGAGGCGGGGAGGAGGAGAGAGACACTGAGACTTTATTGAGTGCAGGTCTGAGAACTGTCCAAGGTCCTGACACCCTGAGCTTCTGATCACTTGAAACCAAATAATCTGGGCAGATTCCAGGAGTTCATAATAATATAACTTAAACGATTCTTGAGAGATGCCTGCAGCAAAAATGCAGAGACAAACAGTATAGTAGTAAAAGCCCAACCATCCCATTTACCAGCCGTGTGGCCTTCAGCACTTTCCTTCTTTCCACCATTCTCCCTCTCCCCTGGTTACTGTCAGTCTGTTCCGTGTGTCCATGCCTGTGGTCCTATTTTGTTCATGAGTTTATTTTGTTAATTTTATGCCTGTGATAGGTGAGATCATGCAGTATTTGTCTTCCACCCCTTGGGTGACTTCACTTAGCATAATATTCTCCAGTTCCATCCATACTGTCACAAAAGGCAGGAGTTCTTTCTTTCTTTCTGCTGCATGGTATCCCATTGTGTAAATGTACCACAGTGCTACATCTACACCATATACTTTAATCTCAAATGCCTTATCAAAAACTTGTTCCCTTGGAGCCCTGGCTGGTAGCACAGTGATTAAGGCACCGGCCTGCGAACCCAAAGGTCGCAGGTTCGATTCCCCAGCCAGGGCACATAACCAGGTTGCAAACCAGGTCTCCAGTCAGGTCTGTGGCTGGAGGCAGGTAAAACGCAACCATACATTGATGTCTCTCTCCCTCTCTGCCTCTCTCCCTTCCCCTCTTTCTAAAAATATTGAAATAAAATCTTTAAAAAAAAAAAAAAAAAAAAAACTTGTTCCCAAAGAGAATAAAAGGATTCTAATAATTAAGAAAAACATCATTTGCACGACACATACTTTCTCTATTTCAGTGTGACAAACTTTCCCAAGAAGTGTGCCATTTCTACTCACTATAATGCCAGAAAGCAAACCAACGTGAAAACACTTGTGAGGGGAAACATGGCCCTTTTTAGTTAATTCTTAGGGATTGACCACTGTGATCATAACTAGCAGGGGATCCTTGTACCTACTACTTGCACGGAAGTCATCCAACCCTGATTAGGCTAAAGGAAAGTGGTGAGGAACTCACTGCCTCTGGGTTACTTGCAACCTTTATACAGAAAATACTTGGTAGATGCCTCAGCATCACGCACGGGCTTTAGATTTGATATCTGTTGTGCGTACATTTCTTGCGTTGTAGGACAGCTTCCTGTTCACAAACTATCATTTTCCCTTAAACTAGCACAGGCATTGGAAGAGAGGGAGAGACAGAGTGAATGAGAATATATGACATGTATAAGTCAATCATCACAGGAAAATATAAACTCTCTTATTTCCCCAGGAAAATAGGATGAAACAACCTCTACTTTCTTTTTTACAGTGTTCCATGTACCCTCTCTTCTGCAGTCACACTGTTAAATACCTGATGGACAGGATAACAAGGATATATTGATAAAACAAATTCTTTTGCCATCTCCATCAGCCATGGTCAGCTGTGCCAAGAGTTATTAGCTGCCTCAGTTTCTCCCTTAAGATTTGTACCCAGAGGAGTCTAGAGGAGCCTCATCTTTGGCTTCACCACTAGTTGGAAGAGGTGGAGGCAAAAAAGAAAGTTCCCCAGTGATGTTGGTACATCAGCTCCTCATTGAGGAGCAAAGAAAAGCCATTTGAGTTGCCTTCTTCTCATGACCCTCCAGAAAGAACCGGAGAAGGCGCAGTGTGTCTTCTGGGTGTATCTGGTTCTTCTTCATTTGTACACGTTTCTTACATACACAGCATCCTCCTCCCTGCTTTTCATGGTTAGAATAATTCCTCCACACCTGCCCACAGCTACTCTACCCAAGTGTGCGTACATTTCATTATTCGTATTTCATCGTGTTCTTGAAAAATAAGTATTTGAAGTTTACCTAAATTATTCACATCATGTTTCATATTTTAAAAATATAAGGTCAGTTACAGAGTTACATTAATTTTTAATAAGTAGGATGTCCCAGGGAGACAGAATCAATGGTGGAAAAAGGAGGATTGAACCATAGGCACAGCTGGGTCCTTATACTATCTTTCAGGGAATCCCTTCCCTTCTGTTTAAGGCAGGCCTTGGATGTGACCTCCCAACATACTGGGGTGTGCAGGGAAATGCAATAGCTTTAAGCCAGGAAACATCATAAATAAACATCACGAGCTTAATTTTCCTGCGTATTTGTTATCACAAGGGTGAAGGAGATGAACCCAACAGCCTGGAGAGTCAAAACATATTTGTTGCTGAAATCCTTATTAAATAATACATAACAGGCAAGAAGCAAATACTACAGCATCAGTTTTCAAAATTGCACCAAGTAGATGGACAACAATTGTGACATGAGTTCCATTACGTGAGTCATTATGGTAATGACAGAGCTCGCAGGATCACGAACCAGCTCCCCGGAGCACATCTGTCGGAGAGGCTGGGCCATTCCGGGGTAAACATGACAAGAATGCACAAAATGACAGTGTCGTTGCGGGGAAGGATGAATGGCCGCTACTCTTCAGCAAAAGCTGAATGTAATCACGAATAAATTGGCTTACACGTGTTTAGGTTTCATGGCTACACATTTACAGGTATTTTTACAGCTCTTGTTGAAATTACTCCAGGGGAAATAACTGGGATCTAGACCTCTTTAATATCATTTTCCCATGAAGAATTATTTTCATATTCCAGGTTTTTTGATAGAAACAGGTTTCTTAGGGTGCAATTATCACAGTATAGCCTAGACTGTAAAGCTAAAGTGACTATTTCTTTAATAAGAAATCTGAAATCAGAACATATAGCTTGAAAAATTATATTTAAATAGAGAGATGTATTTGTATAAAAGATTACAATTTGTATATGTGTTAAATTTGATACTGCATTTAACAGCCCTTTGAAGATGTTTATGAAGTCAGGACCAACACCAAAGTGCCTAAAAGTATATGTTTGGCTAATGGTGGATTCGCTTACAGGCTGTTAAAAATAAATAAAAGAGTCCATCCTACTTTTTCATAGCAACTATTCATGTTAACATTTTTCTTTTTATTTTATTGTTGTTCCATGAAGGTTGTCCCAATTTTCCCCTTTTGCTCTCCTCTGTCCAGCCCACCCTTATTCCCAGTTAGCCCCCACCCTGTTGTCCATGTTCATGGGTCACTCATGCATGTTCCTTGATTAGTCCCTTCTTCTTTCCCCCTTTATTCCCCTCCCACCTCCCCTCTGGTCACTGTCAGTCTGTGCCTTGTTTCCGTGCCTCTGGTTCTGTTGTGCTCATTAATTTATTTTGTTCATTAGATTCCCCTTATAAGTGAGAACATATGGTATTTGTTTTTCACCACTTGGCTTATTTCACTTAGCATAATATCCTCCAGTTCCATCCACGCTACTGTGAAAGATAGGAGTTCCGTCTTTCTTTCTGCCGCATCATATTCTATTGCATAAAGACACCACAGTTTCTTGATCCACTATATGGTGGGTGGTTGTGCTCAGAGCCTTGAACCTAGCTAGCAACCTTGGAATAATCACTTCGCATCAAGAGAGTTTTATCTCCCCACGTGTAAAGTAAAAGTATTGAACTACATGGTCCATTGTGTACCCAACTCGGTAGTTTTCTAAAAACACCACTACCCACTGGCCAACCCAAGTCAGGGTACATGTGCTGAACTACCAGCAACTACAGGCCCAGGTCCTTTCTCACTGGCCAACTTCAAAGCTGTCTCTTCTGCCCTAATGGTTTCAGGGGTTGACTGCAACCTGTATCTACATGGAAACCTTCCATAGCCAAGGTACCCTCATGAGTTACAACAGATATCAAGGGAATCACAGAACCATCTCCAAATTTACCTTGATAGGATGCAAAGGCCGTATCATTACGAAAAAAGAAAAAAAAACAGAGAGAAGGAAGACAGAATTCTGTCAATGAAGATCAGACTATGGGCAAAGTACACATGGTTACATAAAGGGTTTTCAGTGTCTGAAGGCTTCAGAACACAGTGACTGCTGCGTGGACAAATGGGATGCCCATCACTAATGGCAGAAGACCTGTCTCCCAGCATCACCCAGTGTTACCCAGGAGCCTCAACAGCTATGATGACACCATGAAGAGCTGATCTTCCACACCAGGCTTGGTGACGTTGGCATATCATATGTCCCCTTAACATTGTTCCATATGAGCACAAAGAAGCTAAAAAATCATCAATAACCACTTATAAACCAGGTTCCCATCAGCCTTTAACTGATGAACAATTTGGCGTTGTTCTTCATACTAGATAAAAGAAAGATGCTCTTGAGGTCTAAGAAGTTAAGGAAAATCTTGGCAAATATTTGACAAAGTCCGTGGTGTGTTTCTGATGAATGAGACGTCAATACAAACAACACATGATGTTTTAAAATTAGATTTTACAGTCAGACACCAGAAAATATTGGTCAATAGTCATTGAAAACTTGGTGACAAGTTTCTAATTAAAGTGAGGCCTCATGCCTCATGGCTCTGTCCTCTGCTGTGATGAACTTTTAAGTCACATATCATACACCTGAGAGGGAAAATGAATATACCATAAACCTGTCAAGTTTAAAAATATGTGTGTGATGGAAAGCTGAATTGAATTTAATAAAATTTAATTAACCAGATTTAAACATAAAGCCAATGTGTGGGTTTACATAATCAATCACCAAAGTAGAAGAGGGCAAAGGGGTTGGTTTTAGAAAATAGCTGTTGAAGGCAATCATGTAAAAACAATTATTATATTTAGAAAACTGGTGGTGGAAATTCCATTGCCTTCTCCATTAGTCAACTACTGCCATGGTTGGATTTTCTTACGGAAACTATATTTTACCCTAGAAGCTAAAAGCACATTCTTCTACACTGCAAAGCAAAATAAAAACCTGTTCCTATTCATATGTGAACATGATTTTCATTAATTCCTCATTTCATCTTTGACTAGCTTGGCTTTTTCATGATTCCTATATTAAATGTATTCTTTCTCAGCAGATTTTTCCTTTCATTTTTTTAAGCCATTTTCTCCAGCCGTGAAAAAAAAAAAAAAAAAAGACTAAAGAGGCCTTACAAATGAGAAATAGTATTTGTTGCCAACTTCAGATCCTCTTTATTAAAAATTAGAGAAAAGGCATGGGCCTAACATGCACTCTCACCTCTTAGCTTTATTTTGAGGATGAAAAAAAGCTAATGAAACTTTATTGAAAATCTACTGAATGCATTACAATATAATAAAGTGGCTGGGAGGAAAAGCTTTGAAAAAAATTCCAGGTTTAAAATCCTGGCACTGCCACACGCAGCTTAGCCTTGGGACGTGCTTAAATTCTCCAAATCTATAAAGATTCAACATGTCAAAGATTCAACCATACCGTATACATTCAACCATACAGTAAGCAACAATAAAGTTAGCACAAATGCCTCCCCTATGGTTAAGGACACAAGACATTTTCACTATTATGTTGTTATTAATATTCTTACTACTGCTATCATTATTACTATTACTTATTCACTTTTACATATGGTAAGGCTACGTTTTACATCTGAGATTTCAAACTTAGCAATTATGTTTTGCTCTTTTAGTTCTGCATGTATTTATTAGGTTATGCTTCATTCATAGTCTTTTTAATAGGAGATACACATGAACAACGACTCATGGGGAGAGCTCAGGGCGATTTTAGTAGCCAGCTACAAGTCTGACCAGCGATGCTTTACGGAAACACGAAATGAATGGTACACCTTTTAATCAGATATTTGATTATAAAGTGGTTATATATTCATCACACAGCATGGAGATTTCTGGCAACGCCCAGGGGGAAAAGGATCGGTGTCCTAGAGAAATAGCAATAAAACGCAGGGAGTTTGCAGGGTGACAGAGGAGGCTGGTTGGCCCCGGAAGGTCTCGCTTCGGAAGTTGCTCTTGAGTTACTTTTCACGCTCATGGTCCCTCCCACCCCCTGTACCCCCTAGCCCCCACCCCAATCCTTATGCTTTCTGTGGGGCTGACTTTTCCACATTTATAAGAGTAACACGCGTGTTTTAAAAAGTCATGGACATTGTAAAGGACAGGGAGGCATGAGCCTGTGAAGAGTTTGTCCAGCGATGGCAGGTAGGTAGGAAAACCACATTGCGTGTGCCAGAGCTAAATGAAACAGGGACATTAATCTGGAAAGAGAAGGCTTAGGGAAGCCATGACTGATGTTTTGTGGAGGTAAAATGTTCTGTAAAGGAGGGTTTAGATGTACCCTATGTAAATGCCGAAACATGAATTAGAACCATGGGGGAAAGTGCCAGAGAACATAGATTTTATATGGCTATAAAGAACTAATTTATCATGCCTTGAGGTGTCCGACCATGAATTCCTCCTGAGGAGGTGAACTCCTTTCAACGAAGAGTGGCCACACGGAGGGAAGAAAATTCTGGCACTCGCTGAGAAGGGAGACGTGAATTAGGCAATTTCCACAGCCCCTGCACACTCTGCGTTGGAAGTATCTCAACAATGAAACATTGCCTTTTTAGAGAAAACTTAACAAATGGAGTAAACTGCTTCTGAAAACTTAATTGCAGTGCACACCTCTTATTTTCCTATCTGTAAGCAACCAAGCAGCAGAAACTGACTGTTGGCTTGCCTTCCTTGAAGAGTTTATTGTATTGCCAACAAAATAAAGCCTCTGAGCCCTCCCCACAAATTGACAGAAACAGGAGTAAGAAAAAGAAGTATTTCAACTTCAGATCCCTTTAGTAGTATGTCTGACATTATAGGAATTCAATCCACAGCGCTATTTCTTCTCCAGCCTTTGTTTTCCACTGCTTCCTGCAAGGCACTATTATTCCCAAGCAGGGAACAATGATGTCTTGGACTGTGCCCTCCAGTCTGTCTCCCTTCACTTCGTACCTGGAGGTAGAAAGAATAACGAGTACAGGGTTTGGTTGCCTTTGAAGGATCTTTCTCAGGGAGGAAATTCAATAGTTGAAGTTGGTTGGAGAGAATCCCCGGAGCAGATGAGCAGGGGCAGGCAGACCCAGGTGTTTCTTAAAGGCGTCAACTACTCCAATAGCACGATCCACCTCTTCGCGTTTGCCAACACTTGGCAAGAGGCCTGCCAGACTCCTGGTTTTGATAGAAAAACACTGAGCTGGTGAGATAAGGTTATTGAGGTGAGAGTGACTTCACAAAGTCTGTTTCCTCTTCGTATGTGTCTGGATGAGCCTCGCCTGGGCCAACAGATGTAATCAAAATGACACCTAGGCAGCTGAGGTGTAAGAAGAGACGGGTTGGGAGAATGAGAGTTGCTCTTCAAGTTAGAAAGCCAGGATTCATGTGTCCCCATCCATAATCTTTGCTAAGTCTGAGACTGGGGGTCCTCATCTGCCACCCACAGTAGAAATAATAACTCCCACAGGACTGCTGTGAGGACTAAAAGGAAATAATGTTCACAAAAGCACTCTGTAAATTTGCAAACGCTGCTTAAATGTTGAACTATGGCAATTTTTCACTATGCCTAATGGTGATGATTTGGCTCCTTAAATCTTCATAATTTCACAATTATTGAAAGCATGCACATTATTTTCTTATTTTTTAAAGGATATAAAAACTACATTGGATCCTTAGACAATGCTGGGGTTAGGGGTGCCCACCCTGCACTGTTAACAATTCCTCTATGACTTCTGACCCCACAAAAACTTAACTGCAATTCTCCCTCAGTACCTGCAGAGGATGATTCCAGCACCCCCTCCTATCAAAATCGATGGAATCTCAGGTTCCTTATATAAAAATGACATAGAACAATTTGTATGTTGGTCCTTTACATCCCCAGCTGGTTGAATCAGTGGATGCGAAGCCCAGGCATATGGAGAGTCAACTGCATATATATATTTATTTTAATCCACATATAAATGGACTTGCACACTTCAAACTCATGTTGTTCAAGGGTCAACTGACTAAGTATAATCTAATAGCAAGATTATTAAAAGGTCGTTTTGGCCCTGGCTGGTGTGGCTCAGTGGATTGAGCACCAGCCTACAAACCAAAGGGTCACCAGTTGGATTCCCAGTCAAAGCAGGGGCCTGGGTTGCAGGCTAGGTTCCCAGATGGGGGCGCACAAGAGGCAACCACACACCAATGTCTCTCTCCTTCTCTTTCTCCCTCCCTTCCCGTCTCTCTGAAAATAAATAAATAAAATCTTTTTGTAAAAGGTCATTTTGACTTTTAGATTAATTTATTAGTACAAAAAAATTTTAATTTATTTTGCATTTTAGTTTTCTCATCTTTTAGTAGAAAAAAATAGTCCATGGTATTTCCCTGTTTTAATAAGTATCTGTGCAAGCTCTAGATAAATAGCAATAATAAAATTATAGTTTCACATACATTGCTTGGTTCTACGTTTAACAAAGCAAAAGCCATAACTACAAAGGATCTTGCTCAGAAATTTAATATCTGTGGAACAAGTCAGTGAAATAAGCTAAAGTATATATACATGATTAAAAGTATTTTATCCTCCTCAAATAAAATAAGTTAAGATAGAGATCACATCTCTACCTAGAATAAACAGATGATATATGGGAAAAGTAAAAGCTTTTCAGAATTTTTAGTTTCTAGATAATATGAAGATCACGGTTAATTAAAGAATCAAAAAGCTTTTCCTCTTAAAGAGTAAACTATAAGGGCAATGATTGAAAGAGCAGGATTCATCCTCAGTCACAGGATTTGGCTGTGTTATTAAGATCATTTAAAATTTTCTTTTTACTTTTTACTTATTTATTTTTAAGATTTTATTCATTATTTGCAGGGAGAAGGACAGGGAGGGAGGAAAAAGGGGAGAGAAGCATCAATGTATGGTTGCCTTTCACCTTCCTCCAGCTACCAACCTGGCTGGAGACCTGGCTTGCAACCTGGTTACATGCCCTGACTGGGGAATCGAACCAGAGACCCCTGGGTTCGAAGGCCAGCACCAATCCACTGAGCCACCAGCCAGGTAAAGACCATGTTAGATAGAATAGTTTCATAATCTCAAAGGCACTCCTATCCCACCCAAGTAGTCAGTCCCACTGAACAGAAGCACCTCTCAGAAGAGGAAACTGCCTATCCTGGAAGGGCTCATTCTATAGTTGAATAGCTTTTCAGGTTAGAAAGTTCTTTTGTGTATTGCAGGGCAGGCAAGTGAAAAGGACATAACTGAACACCCACTTGACTGACAAAATTCTCTTTCCTTACTGTAGTTTTTAAAAAGCAGAATAAGAAAGTCCATGGATTTTCAGTTTTTCTTTCTCTCTTTCTTTTTTTTAAAGATTTTATTCATTATTTTTAGAGAGAAGGGCAGAGAGGGAGGAAGAAAGGGAGAGAAATATCAACGTATGGTTGCCTTTCACCTGCTTCCAGCTGTGGACCTGGCTGGAGACCTGGTTTGCAACCTGGTTCTGTGCTCTGACTGAGAATCAAACCACTGACCAGTGACCTTTGCAAGCTGGTGCAAAATCCACTGAGCCACCAGCCAGGGTGGATTTTCAGTTTTTCTTGAAGGCTATGGCCATTCTGTATTTTTTGTAAGAAGAGCAAATTGCAATACAAAAGATCATATCTTGGCAAAAGGCCCTACCAGTAGTTCTAAAGTCATTTCAAGAGTCATTAAATTAAAAAAAAAAAAGTCATTAGTTGAGTTCTTCTGCAAAGCCTCTGTAATATATAGGCAAATACGGAAGAAAGCAAACATTTATTTCCACAAGCATTATTAAGTTATGACATATTAGGGGTCATTACAGTCAGTAGACAGGGTGCTGGGTTCTGCCAATTTGATGCTCCAAACAATCAAAAGTAATACCCACTGGCCGAAGTGGCTCAGTGGAAAGGTGCCAGCCTGCGAACCCAAAGGTTCAATTCCCAGCCAGTACATAAACACATGCATGTTTCATATTGAGAAATTAAGACTCAAACAGGTGATCCTAGCCCACCAGCTAGTGCTGATAAGCAAAGGTGGAGCCAGAGACTTTGGATTAGTCCAAAGTACTTCCTACCCTGTGGGGGTTGATGTGGAATTGGAGCAAATAGGATTGGTGTTAATTCAACAGGTTGTACAGCAAACTGCTGAACTGCCATTTTTGCATCTTGGGTTGCAGTACTACTTGTTAATAAAAACATTAGCAACAAATGTACCGACTGTTGTAAAAATGTGAACCACAATTCTAACCCTTCCTTTCCTCATGTCGTCCTTAATCTGTCAGATGCTTATTAAATATCCACCAAATAACCTGCCAGGCAATGTGTTAGGTTTTATAAAGACACAAAGGAAAATCAGACACAGATCCTTTTCTTAAAAGAGCTCAAAAGATTTAAAAAGTAAGCAGACACGTGTGTACTCATGCTTGCACGTGCGCACACACACGAGTGATGTGCTGGTAAATGCTTAATAATCAGTTTTCTGGGGGAAAAGAAGGTGACAGTGCCCTAATTTATAGCATCTGCCCATTCCCATGGATCCTGCGATGGCTGATTTCAGTCTGACAACAAGCTGTCACTGAGCCTGGGGTTGGGGAGAGATGTGCTAGCCTGTCTGAGATGGCTTACATTTATATACTTATTTACATTTATAAAAATGCACATAAAATAACTAACCAAATAGTTTATGTTATCTCAGAGCAGTGGAACTACAGTTGATTTTTTTTCTTTACATTTTTTTTTAGTATCCAACCTTTTTTATAGAGAAAAATACTAGTGTGAGCAGCAAGATCCTTATCTAGTTTTTCTAAATTGTTCTGACATTCCCAGAATTATTAGAGAAGCAGAGAGACTGAAACGTTTTGAAGGAGCAATAGATAAGCTCTCAAGCCACTTATCCTGGCAGAACTAAGAAAGGAAATGTTACAGAGCATCCTTAACTTCTCAGTACACCTTCTTGAGTCCTACCTTTATAACTCTATGACCCTCTATACCAAGGTCTATCCAGGAAAAGTCCAACCATTGTTAATATAACAAGAATAGTTTGTATAACATCGATGTAATGTGGCGGTCAAGGAGAGTGGGCTGGAATGTGTATGTGCGAACAATGGTGACTTCACTGTACTACAGGGGTCAGTAGATACCTGTTGAGTAAGTGTGTGTGCTGTGTGGTCATAGCATTCAAAGTGACTGAGTGAACAGAGCAACAAATCTGCCTCAAATTTAGCATTAAGCTTGAACGCTCCCTGGTGGAAACTGTTTGGATGATTCAGAAGGCCACAACCATGGGCAACTGGTGGTGACTGGCAGCTTCATCACAACCATGTGCCTACTCATGCATCACATCTCATGCGCAGCTTTTTAGCAAAACGTCAGATCACCCAGGTGACTCAGCACTCTCTACAGCCCAGATTTGGTACCCTACAACTTCTAGCTTTTCCCAAAACTAAAATCACCTTTGAAAGGGAAGAGATTTCAGATCATTGATGAGATTCAGGAAAATACAATGGGGCAGCTGATGGTGACTGGAACTGTGCAAGGTCCCAAGGTGCCTACTTTGAAGGGGACTGAGGCATCATTGTCTGATGTACAATGTTTCTTGCATTTGTATTTTCTTTAATAATTGTTTCTATTTTTCATATTACATGTCTATATACCTCCTGGACAGAATTCACATTATGTATTTATGATTAGATTTTTTTAAAGATTTGTTTTATTCATTATTTTCAGAGAGAAGGGCAGGGAAGGAGGAAGAAAATGAGAGGAACATCAGTGTATGGTTGCCTTTCACCTGCCTCCAGCTATGGACCTGGCTGGAGACCTGGCTTACAACCTGGCTATATGCCGATTGGGGAATCAAACCAGCGACCTTTGGGTTCACAGCCAAGCACCAATCCACTGATCCACACCAGCCAGGGCTGATTAGTTATTTTTGCTTGCTTATTTTCTTTTCAGAAATTACAGTCCTCTCTCACAACTTGAATAAAGTACACTAAGAAGAACACAGCAAATGACTGAATTGATCCCAAGTCACATTTCATTCCATATATCGGGTTAAACAGAAATATCAGTGGTCCATATCATCCACAGGCCAACACAATTCCTGAGAAAAATCTAATCTGCCTTTAAAAGCTCTGGATTCTCTGAAGAAAATATGCAAATAAGTACATGAAAAGATGCTCAATCATTAGAAAAATGCAAATCAAAACCCATGAGACACTAATGACTATTAACAAAACTAACAACTGTCAGTGAGGGTACAAACCCTTGTGCACTGATCGTGGGAATGAAAAATAGTGCAAGAGCTGTGGGAAATGGTATAATGTTTCCTCAAATAATTAAAAATATCATTATCATATGATCCAGTAATACCAAGTCTGGAAATTGAAAGTAGGGACTCGAACAGATATTTGTGCACCCATGTTCAGAGCAGCATTATTCACAATAGCCAAAGTAGGAGTGGTCCACATGCCCATTAATGGATGGATAAACAAAATGTGGCTATACATACACTGGAATATTATCCAGCCTTCAAAATGGAGGAAATTCTGACACTTGCAATAACACGGGTGAGCCTTGAGGACATTATCTTGAGAGAAATAAGCCAGTGACAAAAAGGCAAATGCTGTAAGATCCCACTTATGTGAGATACCTAGAGGAGTGAAATTCAGAGAGACGGAAGGTGGAATGCTGGTTGCCGGGAGCTGGGGGAAGGAAAATGGCGAGCTGTTTGATGGATATACGTAGTTGCAGTTTGGGAAGATGTAGTTGTACAACAGTGCTGAATGCCACTGAACTGTGTAAATTTATGTTATTCATGTTTTTTTTTTATCCTAACCCAAGGATATATTTATTAATTTTGAGAAAGTGGGGGGACATCAATGGGTTGCTCCCTATACATGCTCAGACCAGGGATGGAACCCACAACCTAGGTATGTGCCCTGATGGGAGATCAAGCCTGCAACCTTTTGGTGTAATGGATGATACTCCAACCAACGGAGCTATCCGGCCAGGGCTATGTTATCTATGTTTTACTGCAACAGAAAGAAATGATACACTACCCACTTGAACAAACATGAAAAAACTGAAAAGCTCATGGGGTACATACAATGTGCCATTATTTTAAGGGCCCAAGACAAATAATAGAATAATTATCATCTCATTTACCTTTATCTTCATTAAAAGAACCCTGTATATTAAATACATACTAAAGAATTTATATCATATGAATACAAGGAATAGGCCTTCAGTGGTCAGGGGGAACGGGGTTAGGGGGAGGGGGGAGGCAGAGGCAAAGAAGGGGAGTAGCTTAGACAAGAACCTAGTATAAAGGAACCATGGACATGGACAACAGGTGGGATTGACTTTGGGGGGAATGGGTGGGTGGGGAGGGGGACAAAGGGGAGCAAAAAGGGCATGGATGTAATACAACAACAATAAAATTTAAAAAAAAAAAGAATTTATATCTGTAATCATATATTTTCTGATATTTGCTTCAAAATAATCACCTGGGATATAGAAGCATTTTACACTTCCACCAACCATGGGTAGTATAAATGAAATAATATTTACCCCCAGTTCATAATTATTGACATTATGTGATAGGTACAGAAGGTCCTTTATGTTTCTTCTACTCTTCTATTTGTTTGAATTGAGCCATAATTAAACATTTCTAAGTACTGCTTACTGCACATTACCATGTGAAACAGTTTTAAACAAAATAATCGAGAACCAATGAAGAGTGGCACATTCTAAAGTGTATGTAAGAAAGAAAAATTATAAAGAAGTGCTCCTCGGATGTCCTCACTTCCATTCATAGAGAAATCCAGTTCCTTTTTCTTGGGTTTTTTATAAGAAATAGTTTAACATATGTTGAAGGTTTCCTACTTATCCAGGCTTTACATACACTATTTAGTAATCTTCACAATAACCTATTATTATTATTATCCCCATTTTATAGATGAAGAAAATAAGACTGGAAGAGGCAAAATAATTTGTTTCAAGTTCACAAGTTTTGCATCCATTGTAGCCAAGGAGCCAAGGAGTATAACAAGTACTTTTCTTTCACTACAGGAGGGTCTCTCTTCCTTTCTTGCTAACTGAAGACAGGCCCTCCAGTCAGTCCTCACAGGCTTGAACTGGGGATGCCTGCCTGAGAGCCTAGGGAGGGAGATAATTGGTTTTCTTAGAAACAAGATCAACAGCTTTGCCTCATCTGTCTCAGTAGAGCCCTGAGGATTTTCAACCTTAACTCATCTCCATTTAGTTCAACTACTGAGGACCTACTAGGGGTCAGAGGCTGTAAGGCCTTGAGAACTGTGCTAGGCACCCAGAGCCGCCAACAGCAGGTGAAGGTCAAGATAAAGTTTACTTTAGAAATCAGGTGCCCCCAGAATAAATGAGCTAGGCACCCATCTTTGCTGCTGTTGAAATAAGCTCCCTGAGGGCTCGGACGCTGTCTGTCTTGCCTACAACCCTCCCCACCGTGCCTACCACAGTGCTCAGTCTGAGCCAAGGCTCCATGCAGATGCAAAGTCGGATTCTGAATGCCCCAACCCCTCACCAATCCCACTGGAAGCAACACAGTGGACAGGCAAGAGAGGAGTCTTTGGACCACACTTTCAGTCACTTGTTTGTTCACTCATTAACTCGTTCATTACGCAGTCACTATTCAGGGACACCAACTATGTTCTGGGAACACCGAAGTGCTAGGCAGGTGTCTCCCCTTTCATGGAGTGCACCAGTTCTACTAATTTCCTAACAGTCTTGGGCTGTCACGCAGTCGGCATGAGTCACAGATTTCAGCTTTCTTAGGGTGAGCATGAAATAAATGGCAACTATTCTAATGAACAAGAAACCAAAAGCCAAAACACAAAATGCTAAGTATAAAAGTTGACGCAGGTGCCAAAAGGCATTAATTTCCAAAGGAAACGCATGTAGAAAAGCTCAGCAAGAGAAAATATTAGGAATGTGTCCCCTCTATGTGGTACTTCATTGTCTTCAAAATGCTTGGGTATACATCATCTTAAATAGTAAGAGTGGAAAATGTCCTCAGGTTTCTGTACTACAGAAACAGTCTAATGAACCAGTTCCCTTGACATTCAAAAGCATAGTGTGGTCACACACACACACAAAGTCATTTAGGTTTACATCATTGTTCTTGACATCTTCCAGGAGTGACCAACCAGGAAATCATGTCACTTGAATTTCTAAGTGACCGATAGCGCTGGGGACAAAAAGCAAGCTGGGAAAGACTGGTCAGGGAGACTTGCAAAGTTTATTCTTGCAGAGTCTTGGCAGTCTCCCAAAAGAGAGTCCAGAAGTATTATTGGTCAACCTGTTCATTGGGCATTTTCCCTTGTGTTTCTTCATCCTCTCCATGATACAGCGGGCTCTAAAAGGAGTCAAGAATACTACCCAAGCCTGCCCAACAAATCAGGTGAAGTCAGAATCCACACTGAGCCCTTCTGGCTCCTACACCCTCCTCCATCCCTACCACCTCCCTGTGGGCTTTGTTCCTTCTTGTGACACAAAAAAGAGAAATGATTTTTAAAAACGGATCCCTTTATACCCTAATTTTTTAAAAAATTCTCACCAAGGACTCCAACCACTTTAAATCCCTTTTACCCAGAAGTATCTGGATGCTTCTGTCTTCTTGGGAAATGGAATAATAGCTAAGATGCATCTCTCTCTAACATGCCACAAGGCAGAGATGAGCTAAATGCTTTCACCACCAGGTGGCAATTTTAATGAAGCTGGAGTCAAGATCATGATTGCCTATTAGAGTTCCAATGTCCCGAGACCTCTGTTAATTGAATAAGACACAAGACAAAGGGAAGTTTTAAAATAAGTTAAATTTGAATATTGCTTTGGCCTACAGGCAGAGACAAACAGGAATTTTTCCCCTGAGGATCTGGGTACCTCTCTATCATTTACAATTATCTTATAATTAGATTGATATTTTGTAAAATAGAAATCTAAAACCCTGACATTTAAATGCCTGCTTTTCTCTGCTATAAAAGAGGAAGCAAAGACCAATTATTTGTATCGCTCGTTTTCCAAAAGCCTGTATTCAAGGAGACAACATTTATTAAGTCACTAAACCATCCAAATCCAAAATGTTTCCATATTTTCTGCAGTGATCATGTTCTATCACCCACTGGGCCTAAAAATACCCCAGTTTCCATCATTCGGTACAACCACAAAGGCTATTAGAAGGCTATAAAATCCCTTGTGGCTTCTCTTTTGCATTTCTGTACTTTCCTCAGATCACTTAAATTTGGGAAGGTTGGAGGTGAAAAATGAAGGAAATAAAAATCAGGCCACAAATCCTCAGCTTTCCCACAAATAGCATTGACAAGCAGCAACTGAGGAGGAAGAAGCCCAACTATGGAAGGTTTTTCTGCTCTGAACTCAAGTTAATGATTACCCCAAATTCATCATTAAATAACTGCTCATCAAATGTCTCTGTGTGCTTCTCAGTGGAAATAGCACAGATGATGGTCCTATTCTATCTCAAAGCACATGTCACTGTTTGCGTCACTGGGGACAAAACAGGTCTGCACTTGACTCAGGTTAAGTTCATATTTATGGTAGAAAACATCCCTTAGCCCAGAATGGTCCTTTTTCCTTTTGCACTTACTTTTGATTTTCTTTTATATTGGTTTCAGGAATAGAGCTTCATAGTTAGACAGCCATACATTTTATATAGTATTCCCCTCCATATTTCCAGTATGCCAACTAGCATAGAAAGGTGCTTTTCAATAATCTAAATTATAGAAGATCCTCCATTCTGGAATTCTTCAGAAATGGTGAGACATCTCTCCATCTCCCATCCCAGACCCTAATTTACAAATGTGAAGGCTAATGACTCAGGTCCTCAAGGTGATCAATTTGCAAACATCCCTTTCTTGCCTGATGGGATGTTCCCTTATTAACACCTGTGAATTTTGTTCACTCTACTCACCTCGTAAACCCAGACAGGTCAAAATAACTGAGGTTCAAAATGTCAAAGGTTATTTGTTATGATGTTTGAATGGGGGAACTAGTGACACCCTTAAGGTTGAGCAGGTTGGGTAATCCGGAAAAAACCTATGCACTGAATTCATGCAGAAAATGTCAGCTAATGGAAGTACTGTCAGCTAGTACAGGCCAGTACTTCCAGGCATATCCACCACTCAGTCTCTTCCAAAAAAAAATACAAGTCACTCCCCTGTCTTGCAGGTGTGTCTATTTTTACAGAACACACTGTGTTCAGAAATAGCCTTCAGACACAAAGTCTGGGTCAAACCAATCAGCATAGGTGGTCTTCTGACTGGGGTGAGAGCCCCCACTGGGCCTCCATGTAAGAAAGGCCAGTGGTCCCCTCTTGCTCTTAATCTTTCAAGACTGACCTCTGTCACTGCCTCACAGATGGCAACATACTGGACACCATGGCACATAGGGTACCAAGTTTAAAGGCACCTGTCAGAGTGACTGTACATAACAGATGTTCAAACAAAGTCAGTATTCACCCTCTTCCCCAAAAGACCTGGTTCTCTCTTTTACAACTAAAATGAGTAGCATCTTAAGGAAAATCATATCTTCAGTTTTAGGTCATTTGTTTGTTTGTTTTTTAATCCTCACCTGAGGATACAGTTATTGATTTTAAAAAGAGGGAAAAGGAGAGGAAGAGACAGAAATATCCACTAGTTGGTTGCCTCTCATACGTGCCCTGACAGGGGACTGAACTTGCCACAGAGGCATGTGCCCTGACCGGGAATCAAGCCTGTGACCTTCCAGTCTACAGGGCAACACTCCAACCAACTGAGCCACACTGGTCAGGGCCATTCTGCAGTCTGTTTTGATAATCAAAAATACATCCAAAGGAAGAAACAAGCAGAAGGTCAGTGACTCAATGGAAGACAAAGAGAGAGGAGAGGGAAATGGAAGGAGAGACCGTAGGGAAGAAAGGGGAGGAATGGAAGGAGGAGACTAACTTCACAGGTTTGCTTTTCCCAAAAACCATCCACCCCACTAACATGCAGCATGAGGAAAACACTTTCATTTTCCTGTCAGCTGGAGCATAAATGGTTGCTGCAATAATATCAGAAGTTACTGGTCTTTACAGGCATCCTTGCTGGTAACAGGCCAGCCAGGCGGCTGGTATAAATTCCTGGCCTCAAGGTGCTCTAGATATTTTGTTTTTCAAGTGCAGGAATGTCAGCTTCCAGACCAGAGGTGATGTATACTGTTTAGTAGGTGGCACTGTGGCCTGACCCTAGATGTGGAACATGTCTCCCTGAATCTTAAGTCCTTTCCAGCAGATGCCACCCTCAGAAATGAGAGGTTTGCCTGAAGCAGACCTGGAATGAGGGTAGTGTTTGAGCCCAAAACCCAGAGCAAATCTTAATTCTGAATTGTCACTTCTACAAACATTTCGGGAAGTTAGTCTGAATGCAGATGAGTTAGAGATAGGCGGGTCTCTGATTGAGAAAGTTAATTATTTCTCATCTCATTCTCATCAAGGCCCATCTGAAGGGAATCTGGAAGCCCCAGGAATAAAAGTGGTCAAGCCTCATATTTTATGAGCTTTTAAATAAGATGCCCTCGAGTACATAACTTACATAAATAGCATAACTGCTCTAACTTGATCATTTGCTTATAGAAAAGGTAGCATTATAAATTTTCAAAGTTGGTAAGGCAAATATTTTGTCCATATAAATTATTTGTAATGCACCTTTGACATCAAATGAAGCCTACAGAGATTCTTCATGTCGAGTCAAAAAGCTACTGATAAACATCTGAACCCAACTAGGAGGCATCAACTCTGACAATGAGGTAGCATCACTGCAGCCTGGACTGCTCACTATGGCGACAGGATCCTACAGCCCAGCCCATTGTACATTTTTATTTAAAGATTTTATTCATTATTTTTAGAGACAGGGAAGGGAGGGAGGAAGAAAGGGAGAGAAACATCCATGTATGGTTGCCTTTTGTGTGCCTCCAGCTGGGGACCTGGCCTGCCACCCAGGCATGTGCCCTGACTGGGAATGGAACCAGCGACCCTTGGGTTCACAGGCCAATGTTCAATCCACTGAGTCACACCAGCCAGAGCTCATTGTACATTTCATACCTTAACATCACTATAAAGTTAGTTCTTCATGAATAAAAAATACCTGGAATTTTCCCCTTATATGGAGGAATTCCTATAATCCATAGGATAATCATCAAAATGGAGAAAGACACCAGAGGAACAACAAAAATAAATCAAGCATCCCAGTTCTTGTCGCTGTATTTCACTTTGGTAACCACGCACTCCTGTCCCTCACAGGAATATCCTCAAGTGTCATTCACAGCCTACCAGGATAAGATGGAAACAGCACTTAGGTATCATTAGTGGGTAAGTCAGTCATCAGAATCCTGGCAGTAAACAAGAGGTTCTCAGAGAGAAGGGAAAGTGGGTGGTTTAGCTCAGAACCCACTTGCAAGAACTGTTTCAGCAGAGAAGCAGAGGTGGGAAATCGGCATGAATCAATAAAACAGCAATTTCTATCCATTCTTTCCTCTGTTATTGAGCAATGTACTATGGGACTGACGTTCTTTTCTAAACCTTTCATGGATTTCATGATTTGTAAGCATTTGTAACATAGTGCTTATTCTTTCATTCAGATGGAGATGAATTAGCCTAAAACATGTACTCGGCCTAGGCCCCTCTCCAAATTAAAATTTGGCCTCTACTGAAAAAATATTAAATGTAAAGACCACATCAGATAGAAGGGAAACAGACACAAAATGGTCACGTGAAATGCCTGATGTCATGTTATATGTGTACACAGACATGGATCATTTAACTTGGTAACTAGCAAATGATAACCAAAGTCACTGTAATTCTTTATGTAAATTACCTGGTATTTATTTATACTGAACTAAGGTATTTTTTCAATAACTGTTTATCAGGGAAACCTTTTCTAAAAATAAATTATATGTGGCATTAACCCTAAACAAATAGCTAATAAAAGGAGGTCACAATAAATAGCACAAGTAGGTCTCAGGTTAACCAGCAAACTAAAAACACTTCAAAAATGAGGTGCTGTAGTCTCTCCCTGCAGGCATCATAATCTATTAATTGATAAGCAGTACTAATGCTACACAATCAATATAGTAAATTCAAAATTAGTAATATGAAGCTCAGGTATTCTAAATAATCCAATAACTACTTCTAAAACTCATGGCCACCTTTTTCATTTATTTTCATAACTGACTAAATAAACACATGGATTCATGTCATATTATGTCTGTTTCTAATCAAGATAACTTGATTGTCTAGTCAATTCAGCCCGAGTCTTTGACAAGGAAATAGAGAAAATGATGTGTTTGACCTAGTTAACTACTGTCATTTTACATCCAAAAGTCTAACTTTCTCCATGGCACATACCTGTAAGATTACATTAATAACTCTCATAACTTGTATATTACAAAATACAGAATCATACCAAACAATAGAAATCATATAAGTCATTTTAAAATACAAAACTGCCCCCCAAATAGTTCTCAGAACCAATTCTACCTTGAATAGGCAAATACCCAGTTATTTCAATCACTATAAAAATACAATAGGAAAAATTTAGGCTCGAGTTGATTATTTTCTTGCTTTATCCAGTTGTGATGCTTTAGGCTAAATAGGCAAGTAATCTTTTTGTTGTTGTTGTCCCTATCATATGTTGTTCCAGACACATAAAACTATATGCACAGGTACACAACATGGGACTGTCTGTGAGACTAGAGGAAAATACAGCAAGCAGTGGGTCACTGTGCTCATGTACCCTCACACTAAACCAATAACAACATTCCCCCAAACACACATTCATCATCGCCTTTGACTGATCCTGGGCTACATGGAAGGAAAGTGTTGGTTTAGTGCTGATCAAGGAAGCACATAGCTTTTCATCTTTATTCACAACCCATCTTGATCCTGTTGCTGAAAGATCAACACGAACTCATCCTGACTTTTCAGTGAGCTCATGCCCATCGAAATCTTTAAAATTTTCTTGGTGTCAAGGTATGACTTCCTTTTAACCATTGTTAACATTAACCAAGGAACTCTTGCCCGGTAAGTGCTACAGATAATATGCTAAAGAAAAAAATAATCCCAGGGTAAAACGTAATAGAAATGACTGGTATGAAAGTGAAATAAAGAATACTGCCTCCTTAATTTCAATAATGTTGTTGATTATCACCAGAGTGCGGTTATCTAAGCAACCAGTCTGAAACATGCACAATATTCAAATACATCTTTATTTTAGTGGCTCAGTATCTAGAAGTTGGTGGCAGACAGACCACATTGTCATCAAATGCATAAAGCCATCAGATCAGTTTGTGGCACAAGAGCACAAGCCTCTAAGATTTATTTATCGGGCATATGGCTTTATAAGAAACATTCATAAGCAAAAATAATAATAAAAATAATGCAAAGCAAAAAAAAAAAATAGGCTAAAACAAAGAAAAAAATTACAACCAGAACTGTTTAGTTAAGAGTAAAACCATTAAACCATCCATAAATTCACAGCCACGTGCACACTCGCCACAGAACTGCCAAGTGGGTCTCTTTTCATTTCCAATGTTAAACATTATATTATCATAATATAAGGCAAAGCTTCTAAAAGTTATCAAGGGTGCGATAAAATCACGTGTGTAACAAACAGAATAGGTGGGGTGCTCAAACTTTCTGCGATCGCTGCCCACCCATGAAACTCTGAAAAAGCACCAGCAGTATTCTCCACAGTTGAGAATCCTGGATCACCCTTGAGTGTGGTACACAGTGACTTAGAAATCCCCCAGGCCAGGAAGTGGCCATGTACTTTTATCTGAGGAAAAATTCCAAGGAGGCCAGAAGTTCCCCCTTCTTCCAAGAAAGTGAAGAAACTCTTACCTTCCTGTACACCAGCATGTTGGGCGATTCATCCGCCACCCCGTTGCTGGTCTGCCCGTAACTATTCCCCTGGGCCATGTCACCCACGCTGCGTTGGTTCTGGGACGCAGGAGGTACCCGTCTGCGCTGCAAAGGATTAGAGGGGTTTTGGTGAGGTCCGGATGACAGTGCTCAAGGGGGCTGACACTCTGGATCCATCTTCACCAGCCACTGCATGCACCCCACATGGAAGCTCGCCTACAGGCTGGTGCTGGCTGTGTGAAGTAGCACCTGCATAGTTGTTTAACTGAATTTATGCCTGCAGAAACCCCAAGGAACTGTAAGAAATGACCGTTCTTTAGTTAACGTAGACATTGGGCTATCTAGAGCTTTCAACGGAATTGATTTTTCTGAATACTTATGTTCACAAAGGTTTGGTGCTCACCTGAAAAAATAAATCCCCATGGTCACCATTTCCATACTATTGAGTTTTCTCTCCCAACACCTGCATGTCCACTTAGTATTTTCCCAAAGGACAGAAAGGCGGCACCGGGTGCAGCACACTTTTGTCCCAGGTGTGTCTAGTTCCCCCACAAGCAGGTACATGGCGATGCCTTTCCCGGGTAGGTATAGGTGTGTCTCCTCTTCACCCCCCCGCGCCCCGCACCCACAGGCTGGGTAGCTCCTGCTACTTTCTCCTGCCTGCGCTGCCAGCCACCGGCTCCTCTCCTCTCACCTCTCCGTGCTGGGAAGTCAGGATGTAATCGTGCCCAATCTCTGCAAAAAGGCATCAGAATCTACCCGGGGCAACAAGAACCGGTGGGAGTTCAACGCCCCTGAAAGCAATCAGCGCGCTCACCAGGGGCAGCAACCTAATGCAGAAGCCTCAGAGGCACCCGAAGCCAGGAGACAACAAGCAAGCCCCGGCTGCCGGGCTCGGCTCCCTCCGCAGCACAAATGGCAGGCGAGCCTGTGCCCGAGCCAGCGGTGGCCGCAGGAACCCGGCGGCAGTTTCAGCACCGGGGACGCGGCGAGCGAGCGCCGGGCTCCCGGGGGCGGCCCGCGGCGCAGGGCGAGGGGTGGGTGCGGGGCGGGAGCCTGGAGAGCTGGGGTGGCGCTGCCTCCTCCCCTCCCAGCTCCCCTATTTACCTCCTCGGCCAAGGTCACGGCCCCGCCGCTTCTCCCTCCGGGGCTGGCTGGGGCGCAGCGGTATCAGCTGGCAGCGAGCGGAGCAGCGGAGCAGGGCAGCTTCATCACACTCGGCGGATGCGGAGCCCGTGCCGTCCCGGCTCCCGCCGCTGAGGCGACTGCCGCCCTGGCCACCACCGAGCAAAGGCGGCTCCTGCAGCCCGCCGCTCCCCGCGGCCGCCGGGCTGGCTGCGTCCCACCTCCGCTCCTGGTCCTGGGCGCTGGGACCCGCGGGGCGCGCGCGGGAGCCGAGACGCTCGGCCCGTGCGCGCGACTGGGAGGCGGGGGAGGGGCGGTCACGTGGGACCCGGGCGTCGGACGGCGGGGCTCCGAGGGGCTCTGCCGGCGGCCGGGGCCACCCGGGCCTCCCAGGCGTCCCCACCCCCTCGCCCCCGGGGAAATCAGCCCGCGTGCTCGCGCACCCGCCCTGCCCGGCGTACGCGCCGCTGCAGGCCTGGGGAGCCGAGATGAACGCCCAGTGGCCGCCGGAAGGGAGGTAAGGGGATGGATCGAATGGATCGAGCCTCGTGCAGCCCGCTGGCTTCCTTCATCACGTGCCTGGTGACTCCGCTGACAGTGTGTGGGAAGCCGTGGACCTGTTATCATTACACTTAAATAACCACAGTGGACAGGTTGCGAGCGGCACAGGACCGGATGACTCGTCCAGCCCGCTTGCCGGCCACTTTCTTGGTTTTCTCTCAAGGTGGAGAAATGGGCACCGACTTGGAGGCTGTCGGCCTGAGGTGGCAATCCTGCCACCTGTGAACCTGAAGGACCACCCCCCAACGCCTGGTTTGTCCCTTTGGCAGAACGTGTTGAGAGGAATGTCCTGGTACCACTCCTGTCCTCCACTGGCAATATTCAAAGGGCCGCGGATCCCCCAGAATTATTCCCCAGGTTGCTGTCACTCATTCTTCCCTAACGATTAAAACGACCTAAAGCAGAAACATCAGTTTTGCCCCAGTTAAGAGTAAAGAAGGTTTGTGTCTGGCTTTCAGTTTTTCTTCCTCGGCTGTGGGGAGGAGAGAGACAGAAGTTAATCAAGCCAGTCCCTTGTGAGCTGTCCAGGTCAAAACAGAAGAAAATTTACCCCTGGAAAGGACGTTATTCCCACCAAGCTCAGGAGCCCTGGACCGCTGCACTTTCCCAGCTCCACCCAGGCCTTGCTCAGTTCCTTCAAGGAACTAATACTTACTCCACCTATCTTCTCTTCGAAATACCACAGCAAAAAGCTTACTAACCCAAACTACTTCCCATACACCCTAGTCTGACCCATCTTCCTCTCTTTGGCAATATCCAAAATGTTTCCAATGTGCTCTCTGGAATTTTTATCTTTTTCAGCAAAAAAAAAAAAAAGAGGGGGGTCATTTCTTTCAACCTCTCTAAATAGTTCTTTAACAATCTTGCTCAAGTTGAAACCTGCCTCTTCCCTACAGCCCCATTCTTCCCCTGTGCTCGGTCTACCCTGGGAAGCTGATGTGAATTGGATTAAGAAATCTGGAAAGAAGAACCAGGCATGCTCATTCTGTTTGACTATTTCCTCTGCAAGAGGAATTGTGAATGGGAGAAGGTTTTCTTCTTTGCATCTCTAAATAAAGGTTCTACCCCACAGGGGACCTACCCTTGCTTAGCACTGAGAGATCATTACCATCAGTAACCAAAAAGAAGAAAGAAGGAAGGAAGGAAAGAAAGAAAGAAAGAAAGAAAGAAAGAAAGAAAGAAAGAAAGAAAGAAAGAAAGAAAGAAAGAAAGAATAAAACTAACTTTATATATTTTTATGCATGGCCTGGAAAGAAGTGCCCTGCTACATAAGACCTCATCCATCCATCATATAGATATGATATTTTATCTGTCTATATCTATAACTATCTCTCTATATATAATTTCACTTACATGTGGACTCTAAAAATAGCATAAACAAATACGCAAAATAGAAACAGACCCAGAGATACAGAGCAGAGACTGATGGTTGTCAGAGGGAAGGGGATTGGAGGAACATCAAATGTCAGCTGTAATGGAAAACTAAAATCTGAAATATTCTCTAAAGACACCATGTCACTCAACGTAAAAGATGCCTTTGAAATGCCTGAGGCCCTCATCATCTGCACCGCATCGTTACCTCTCCCGTGATGCTCTCCTTACCCTCTCTGTTCCAGCCACACTGCTTTCCTGGTTTCCTTAAACATCCCAGATATGCTGCCACCTCTGGGCATTTGCACTGGCTCTTCCCTCAGATTTCACTCCATTTCTTTCTTCAGTTTTTCACTCAAATGGTACCCTGTCCATGCAGCTATCCCTGTGCCTTGTTTAAAATTATGGAAACTTCCCCACACTCCTGTTCCTCTTTCCTTCTCTGATTTATTTGCTCATTAGGGTATTTACCCCCTTTTATTGTACTTACTATGTATATTGCCTGTCCCCTCCAGGAGAAATTAAGTTCTCTGAGCTTAGTGGTATGTTCTCCTCTGTTCACTGCTGTATCCACAGGGTCAAAAACAGGACCTGACATATAGTTGGTACCCCATAATTATTTGCTGATATCTTGAGTAAATGAATCCTCGAACGTGACTCTGTTGTAAACACTGGGTGGAGGAGAATCATGCAGTCCACAACTTTGAACAAATCTGAATTAGCATCAAGTTTCGCTGTGGATGAAAATGATCTACTCTT
The DNA here is from genome assembly GCA_004026585.1 of Noctilio leporinus. Taxonomy (NCBI): domain Eukaryota; kingdom Metazoa; phylum Chordata; class Mammalia; order Chiroptera; family Noctilionidae; genus Noctilio; species Noctilio leporinus. The sequence goes on along the minus strand of PVIW01000765.1, from coordinate 233,270 downwards.
CCAATCTGTTTCTTCTGTATCATAAAGGGGAATAATCATTTCTTTTCCCACCACACGCCCACTCCACAGAGGAAAGCTTTGAGAATCAATTAAATGGTACCATGGAGGAAGCATTTTGAAGTTCAAAGAGAAAGCATTTTATTAATTTGAGGCTTGTATTGTGTGAAAGAATCGTAAGTGGTGTAGTGATACAGAGATGAGGACAATGTTAAAGGAATTACACCAATCACAATACTACATTGGCATTTTAGGGCATAATTGATTTGAGATTTATATAAGCAGAGTGGAAACAGCACACAGAGTGGTTTGAGAGATCTTACACCAAATGACAGATTTTTTTAGGAAATACCTTTTCCTTTGTAGTCAATTCTCAATTACTTATAGTGCACTGCCCTCCTTATTAATGAATTATTTTCCACTTTTACCATCCCTTTGTCTATTTTATGACCATTTTTCTGCTAATTAGAACTCCCATATCAATGTCAGAAGGCTGGCAAAGAGAAAAACAGAAAAACACACATTTCTCCTCGTCAGGAGTTTATTCCTTTCTTTTTCAAAGTGAAATGTTTAAATCCTGACCTAGATTATTCCCAAACTGACACAATTTGTAAATGTTTCACACATTTTTTAAAAGATTTTCTTTCTTTCTTTGAAGAGGGAAGGGAAAGGGGGAAGAAGGGGAGAGGGGCCATCAATTGGTTGCCTCTTGAGTGCCCCAACTGGGGACCTGGCCTGCAACCCAGGCATATGCCCTGACTGGGAATCGAACCAGTGATCCTTTAGTTCATAGGCCTGCACTCAATCAACTAAGCTGCACCAATCAGGGCTAAATGTTACACGCCTTTCAATTAATTGGAGAATTGACTTTGGGAGGGAGAGGGTGAGTGGTAAAGGGGACAGAGGCAAGGAAAAAGGGGACGGATGTAATACAGCAACAATAAAATTAAACTAAAAATAATAATTGGAGAATTGGTTGAGCATAGTATGAGTGAAACGCTGTAAAGTGTTGGGAAGGAATACAGAAAGTGTTGGTGTTCTTCCTATCCTTTCGGCCCAGTGGAACAGGACTAGAGAAAGCACCAGGGAATTTGAGTTTTAGTCCTCACCCCACTGCTTAAAATCTAGGCCACATTGTGCAGTGATGTGCCATCCTAAACCTCCGTTTCCTTACCATAAAACAAAGCTCATATTATCTACTTTGTCTCGCTCTCCTGTGCAAATCTTTTTATTTTAAGGCAAATGAAGTCTTTGGAAAGACAGTCTAGTAGCAATCATATTGACCATATCAGGAGAAGCAGTATTTCTGCAACAGCTGTAGTTGCAGTAATTGAAATGGTCCATCTAACAGGCAGTGTTTGAAGGCTAGAATATAATGAACACCAACCAGGTGACAGAAAGGCATGATAGGAGATGAAAGGTCTCACCCCTGTCAGAGGACTAAGCATGGCAAGGACAGGTCATATCGGGACCTTTCAGCCAGTGGCAGGTCATATCAGGACCTTTCAGGGTGGGGGGCACAGAGTTCCAGCAGTGGGACAGGCGTCAATTTGGTCATGACCTCACAAGATGAGAGAACACAGAGTAACTCACTTCCTCTTTGGTTTCCAAATTCTTAGCCATGAACAGTCTTCAAGTTGGGAATGAGAGAAGACATGTTTAGAATAATAAAATAATAAAAGTGGAATGTATAACCCTTTAAATAACAAGTGAAGAAATGGAAATATACTTATTTTCTCAAGTTCACACAGCTCAGCAGAGTTAGACCTAGGACTTGCACCCCAGTCTTTAGTCCTAAATCTGAGGCTTCTCACATTATTCTATGTTGCCTTTAAGAGCCAACAGAGACTCTGTATAAGGGAAGAAAGAGTAAAAGGGCCCATGATTGTTTTAAAGATCTTATCTCCAGAATATGAGCACTTCCAGTCACTGGCATTGAGAGAATCTGGAAATGAAATTATCAGGAACTTTTAAGGCAAGGTAGAGGAAAGATGACAGCAGGACAGGCCAAATTGTGAAAATAAAGGAGAAGAAGGATGCAAAAATTGAATTGGTTCCCAGAGCCTGCCCATGGGAAAGTTCTGTAACAGTTCAACACATGTCCACTCAGTTTGTACAACATCCCAGGTACCATGCTAGTCTGACGAACCAACCTTTCCTAGGGCAGAGTCCTGTGCAAGAGACCGTTGTGTAAGCCATGTGTTCAAGTGTATGTGAATACAATGTGTTAGGAAATACAGAGATGAGAGTCTAGGACATGTTAACAGGGTCTTTGAAGCTGAGAAGACTCTCCCACATGGACAGAGAGGAAGAACAGCCCAGCACATGGGGTACCATGTGCTGACTCGCAGAAAACATGAACCAAGTTGAATGTTCGATGAACTGCAGAAAGTTTGGTATGGCCGGTTTCAAAGAGAAGGAATAATTTTGGTGGAAATGAAGCTGGTATATAAATTGGGGCCAGACTGTGAAGAACCTATAGCCCACTCTAGGAAGTTGGACTTTAAGCAATCAGAAAGTGAATGCATTTTGAAAACTTAGAGAGAAAAGTGGTTGTTTGGTTTATATGTTTAATTGAATTTATTGGGGTGACATTGGTCTGCAAAACCATACAGGTTTCTAGTGTACAACTCAACCAAACATCATCTGCACACTGCCTCATGCACCCCTCACCCCAAGCAAATTTCTCTCCATTCCCATTTGCCCACCTCTGCCTGCTTCCATCTAACCCCACCCTCCTTTTCTGCACCCCCGCTGTTGCCACACTGTTGAATTTATGTGTTATGTATATAATGTATATGTTTTTAGTCTTTTCACCTTCTTTCATCCAGTGCCCCAAACCCATTGCCCTGTGACAGTCATCAGTCTGTGATCACAAGAAGCCAACCACACTTTAGGCAGACTAGCCTCACTTCCTCTGCCAAATGAAGGCTATACAGAAGGCAATACATACTCTCCAACAAGGCATCTGACAATTTCTTTTGTGACAGCCTTAGACACATGAAGGTAAGATGCAGGCTTGAACTAGATTCATAAAAGACTGAATAAGGTCAGAAAAAAAGAGCACTGGTCAATTGGCCAGGGCACGCCAGGGAAGAGTTGGAGCTCTGACCTTAGAATGTCCCTATTCTAACTGAGCTTGTGCACCAAGAACCCACTTTTCCAATGTGTAAATGGGCCCAAACCACGGGAAATAGCTAATGCCCTGGAGAATGGCAGTGGGACCCAAGGAGATCAAGGCAGGCTGAAAAGATGGACTGAACCAAATAAGATGAAACTTAGCAGGGATAAAACGTAAGCCTTATATCCCAATGAGAAAGTTGGATTAGCACTAAGTACAGGATGAATAAAATATGACTGATCATCAGTTTAAATAACAGGGACATTTGGTTTTTGTTTGTTTTATTCCCAGTTGAAAGCCAACTCAACATTGTTTGTTGTTTCTTTTTTCTAAAGCACAGCTCTGCCAAAAACAGGTAATGCAGTCTCAGGTTGCATTGCTAGAAAGACAGTAACGAAGAAATGTAGACTAAATGAATGGAAGTATAGAAACTGGGCCCATCACAGCACTCTCTCTGCGGACACATCTAGAATGTCCTGGATGCCACTTCCCAAGAACACACAGTGGACATCCAGAACCATCCCTTCCTTCACGCTCTATTTTAAGATCCATAAGCACAGAGGTTTTGTCCTGTTTTCACTACTTATTACATCCTATTGTACATCCAGGGTCCAGGATAATGCCAAGCACTGAAGTATTCTTTGAAGGACAGACTCCGTAAGCCAGAAGGAAAACAGTGAGGATGATAAAGGCACTCAAAGCCACTCTGATGACTGGAAGAAATAGATATTTTGCCCATGAAAGAAAAGGCTTGGGCAATTTGTGATAATTATCTTAAAATGTTAAATGACTCTCATTTGGAAAAAAGAATCAAATGTAACTCTTCAGCCCCAGACAAATTCAAATTTAATAGGTAGCAGTTTCAGGCAGATACATTTCAGCTTGGTACAAGGATGTACTGTCTAACCATTAGGGCTTTTCAAAATGACCCTGGTTATTGAAGAGACTGTCATCACATGGAGGAGGCTGGCCGAGGTGACAAAAGTTATCACCCATCCATGTTTTTTGACTCCAAAACTAGATGACATAGAAAGAATTCTCTGAAAACAGAATGCTACCATCCCCCTTTGAAGATTTAAAATTAGTTTAATTGGACAAGATTGACCTGAAATTATAAAAATGGCAGATGAATAAATACCAATGACAAGTTCCTTTGTTCATTTGGGCTTCTGTGGCACCGAAAAAGACCCAATGTAAGAGAAAGGTCTTACTTAGCTTTGAACCTTAGGTAGAGAGAAAAAAGGTAGAACGGTTGTCACGGATGTGTAACTATGAGAAAAGCTAAACACCAGGAAATACTTATTATCCATTGTCATGAGTCTGGTCTTCACCAGACAGTTGTCCTAAATCGCCAGTCAGCAGCTTACAGTCCTTGGGTGATGCTAATTTTATCCCATTCAGGATAAGAATGCTCACCTCAAGTCAAGACCTCACCTTGCAATTCTCTTATTCTCCTTTTCTATGATTCTTCATCATCTCTACTGATACACGTTTTCCAGCTTTTATAACTAACCAAGAATTAGTGCTGCTAAATTTCTCCCGACCCAACTTGGTTTTTAAAAGAAAGAAAGGGCCCAAGGAAAACAAAAGTGGAAGAAACAAAAAGACTTAACTGAAATTGCTTAATGCACTTCTGTAAGTTGTAGGAAAAAATTGAGGAGCTTGGCCCTATGTTAGTTATGTCCGTCAACTTGGAATATTGGAAGAATAATACTGTCATGGAAGGACTGCAGAGCAGGCTGCAGTGAGAATTTAGCCCCTGGATTAAGTTTTCCTCTAAGCCCTATAAATTTTCCTCCTGTGGTAATTTAACCACCTCCTCTGTAGCTTTTAATCCACTTGACACAGGGATTTTCCAATTCTCCTGAAACATTAGGTTTTGTCAAGGAATTATTTTTCTTTCTTATCCTGGCTTATTCCAGGGATAATTTTTCAAGGTATGAAAGTCAATGTTATATACCTTTTGACTAATAGAGCCCATGAACCAGATATTTGGAAAACAAGGTTTTTCCAACTTTCTCAGTATAACCTCAGCCACCCAGGAGCCAATCTCTGCCTCTACAGCAGCAGGCAAAGGTCCCCAAGCCAACTCTTCTGATTCTTTTCAGCTCCCCCAACACCAGAGCTCATCATACATTTTTGCAAAACCCTCTGGAGTTCCTGCCATCTTTCATAAAATGAGTAAGCCCCAATAGCTGCTGTTTCCTCAGTGAGGGGTGCGGAATCAGAGACATGACGTCACACCTGGTTCGAACAAGCCAAGTTCAGCTGGACCCAGCAGGACCTCAGGTGACCCACAGACCCATGAGCAAAACTATCTTGGCATAAGCCACTGATGTTTAGGTGTTGCTTATTGTCACAGTAAAAGCTGCTACTAATAAAAAGGGGGTAATTGTGTGTGTACATATATATATATATACACACACACACATATACATATATATATATACACACACACACATATACATATATATATATACACATATATATGAAGTTTCTTTCCTTGCATATACATTAAATATATTCACAAGGCGATACAAGAATCTAATAACGGGTTGACCGTGGGGAGTTGAATTGAGTAGCTGAGTGATGAGCTAGCATGAAGGATAACAGTTTATATATTTTTCATTGTAAACTACGAGAATGAATTGCATTTTTAGAACATTACTTTAAAAAAAAAAAAACAGCCATTTTCAGGAATTCTGCTGAACACAATAGGTTTGATCAATTTGAATTACCCACAGCATATGGCAGAATTAATTTGAGAAGCTAGCATAAGGAAAAAGCAATTGGCCTCTCTGTGTCCTCTACTCATCTACTAATGACACCAGTCGCTGGGCTGGGGACTCACCCTGAATCCCGGATGAGTTCGGCATGAGCTTCTTAACTAGTTCTAACTACTTCAGAATGTGGTGTTCCTTTCAGATGTGAATTTTGGTGAGAAAGTCCTCAAGCCACCACACACTGGCGGTCCTCTGCGACACAAAGGGTCATCTGTGGATCGAGGGAGCAAGTTCTGGACCCTGCACCTCTCCCAATGAGGTGGGACATAATTCCTGCATAGATGTTAAGAGTTAGGCTTTTTAGATTCTAATTACATTGACCCTAGACAAGTCAATTCTTTCTAAGCTTCAGTTTTCCCATGTACGAAATGGAGGAACTAATACTCCCCTCCTATGGGAACTTCCCAGGGCTTCCGTGAGGATTCAATGAGAAAATCCCCATGGAACCCTTAGCCTGGCTGGTGACCCTGCAGCTGGGACTCAATAAATACTAGTTGTTGTTAGTCAAACTCAGTCCCAATGCTTTGGAAGGTGCCACATAATATACAAAGCAACACTTGGTGGTCCCTGCAGTTGTGTGCGGAGGACCATGTAATCGCTTGCTTATTTTTCCCAACCAAATCATTCATCCCTTTGACCCCAGCTTGGAGCAAGGCCTGACCTTCGTGCAAATGTTTTCAGTGGGCTTGTTTGTTGACTCCCACCTGACCGTCTGGATAGTGTCTGGCTTTTGGCAGTTTTCTGTGCTAGATACACATTTGGAGATTAAGGTCTAATGTCCGGATGAAAGCACAGGAGCAGAAATATACAAAGAACCTCGAGGTAAACCAGCTTGAGAAGCTGATGGCTCTTAGGAAGCTCTTACAAATCATCTCTGAATTGAGTGGCTGGGTATTACCAGGAAGGTACTCATTATGTAGCCTCAGGAAATGACACCAGGAGAGGGAGCTGAAACTGGGACCAAGAAGACAGAGGAACCCAAGGGTGAACCCCAATGGTGACTGCTGTACAGTGTCTTGAAGAAAATCATGGCGGATGGCTGGGAAAAGGGGTTAAGGTGAGCAGTGTTGACGGAATCATGACATTGTGACTGAACTCGCCCTGGTTGATTCTATCAGGCTCTACCTGCATCCTCCTTTATAGCTGAACACTCATCCCAGCCCTTGGGAGTATCTGCTCTCAAGGAACCTGCAGAAGCTAAAGAGTTACCCAGCCCAGTTCATACACCCTCCTCGGAGGCAGCCCACGCTGATGCCTGGTCCTTGGAGAGGAGGTCTACAGGCCACGCCCTTGGCAGCAGGCAGGACCCCTCTGGAGGGTCATCCCAGCTCCAGTGGTCCTACAAGATCAGCAGAGGTTTCCATGGCAACTGCAGCGCAGGTCTGCTCCCTGCCCAGCCCAGCCTCGCTTCCTTCCCTCCTCCGCAGCGGCGATGGTGGGAACAGCCCAATAAAACTCCTGCACGCCAATGAACATTGCATTTGCCAAAGAACTCCTTTCAGACACTCACCTTCACAAAATGCCAAAGCAGGTTTTCTCCGTCTCATTTTACGGATGAGGAAACGAAGCCTAGGAGAGCAAGCAAGTTCCCCAAAGTTGGTCGGTGGCAACGTCCTGGAATTAAACCCAAGTGTGTGCCACCCTAATGCCTGCGGTCCTTTCTCATGGATCCAACCTCTGCCTATAGGGTGCCGCAGTCATAAACTAGAGATGAAAACATTCTCAGGGTGGGGCAGCAAGGAAGCTAACCACGCTGTAATATGGGCAAGACGCTCTTCCTGGCTTGCTTGAAGTCCTGTGATTCCAGCCGCAGTTCTTTTCCTTATCTCATTCCACATTGGTTGGTAAATGTTTGTTTTCTTTTATTAGCTCACTCTATGCCTAGGAGTGAGCTCCAGTTTTCTAGCTGTGTTTACCTCACTTCCTATAAGCTGCAGCCATCTGTTCCTCTGGAGGTAAATGGCCTGTTTCTCCCTACTTTGTATTTCATAAGGAAAGCCAGGCTAGATGATTCATTGTCCTCATCCGCATCTTTATCCTCCTCCTCCTCCTCCTCCTCATCATCATCATCAATATGAAAACACTGAGAAGTCTTAACAAACACCAGGGTGGCCATCTTCAGACACTTGAAATGTTGTCACATGATATCAGCAGCAAATGTCTCCTGTTTGAGATTAGAACGACAATCAAAGTGAAACAGTGATTGCAATGATTCAAATGTGATTTTTGAACCAAAGAGATCTGGCTGTGATTTTCTGTCTCGGAATATATTAGCGATGGAATCTTGATGAAGTTGCCAAACTGCTGCGTGCAATCCTCTCATCTGTCATGTAGAGCTAACAATGGTAATTAACGTGTGTGTGTGTGTGTGTGTGTGTGTTTGCTGATAGACATACAAAGGGCTTAGCACAGGGCTGTGAATATAGCAAATGCACACTCACAGCTACCTGTTGACAGGTAGAATTTAGAAGTGAATACATTTGGGCTGTTAGTAGAAATACTGTATGTTATTTAGAGAAATTCAAAATAGAGGTAAGCTGACTTTGAGGGGGCAGGGGCTGTAAGGAAGCCTTGGGAGAATGCTGTTGATTTGGGAGTTTCAGAAGAAATTACTGAGTTGGCCTCTGATGTGAAAAACTGATGGTTTGATTCCATGGGACTGGCTGAATGAACAAGCTTTCAGGATGTTTGCCCAATGAGATAAACAGGAAAAGAAATTAATTGATCAACTCTTGTCCCAGTGGTCAATATTTTACCCTAAAAGGTGGCAATACCAGGTTGTACATGCATGGGCATTTCACAGGACCAAGACAAGTTCTGTCCCTGCATGTATATACAAAATGTGTAGCCCTGGCTGGTGGCTCAGTGGATAAGGTGCCAGCCTGCAAACCCAAAGGCTGCTGGTTCAATTCCCAGCCAGGGCACATAACCAGGCTGCAAGCCAGGTCTCCAGCCAGGTCTGTAGCTGGAGTCAGGTGAAAGGCAACCATACATTGATGTCTTTCTCCCTCTCTGCCTCTCTCCCTTCCCCCTCTCTATGGAAATAATAAATAAAATCTTTAAAAAAAATGTGTAAAGAATACAAATGAGTATGCAAATATCGAACACCTCTACAGGTAATTGGGTGAAATATTTGAACAGACACTTCACAGAAAAAGGGGTATTTAAATGCCAATAAACTCATCAAAAGTGATTTTTAGTCACCATGGAAATAAACATTTGAAAGGGCACAAAGAGATATGACTACACTACACAGCCACCAGAATGAGCAAAATTAAAAAGACTGGAAAAAACCTGTGGATGTGAATGTAGAGAACTGGAGTTCTCTGACACTGGGTGTAGGAATGTAAATTGGTAAAATCCATTTGATGGGATATTCTAAAGCTGAACATGTGTCTATTCTATTGCCCAAGAATTCCATTTCTAAGTATTTATCCAAGAGAAACTTACATGTAAATTCACCAAAAGGCACACACACCACAGGGCTTATACTTGCATTCCTATAATAATTCCAATCCAGGGTTCCACTACTTGGCACCATTGACACGCTTTGTTGTGGGGACTGTCCCATGCTTTGTAGAATGGTCAGCAGCATCTTTGGCCAGTTGTAGTAACTAAAAATGATTCCTTACATTGCCAAATTACCTCCAGTTGAAAACCACTGTTCCAAAATTAAAGTAACCCAAATTTCTATCAAAAGTAGTATGAATAAGTAATTAGGAACATATTACATTTCACATCAGTGAAAATAAACTACCATTATACTTAACAACATGGACGAAATCACAAAGAATGCTGGACAAAAGGATCCAGATATGGTAAGTTTCACATCATAACATTCTCTTTATATAAAGTTCAAACAGAGACAAAACTAACCTAATTTACAGAAATCAGAATAATATGAACTTTGGAGGCAGTAAGACAAGTTTCTGAAATGCTGATGAGGTTCTTGATCTCATTGTTATTACATGAAATATACCAACTATAAACTTGCAGAGCTACAGATTTATGATTTTTTACATATATACATACATATATATATAGATATATATATGTATCTATATATATCTATATAGATAGATAGATGTATATCATCCTGCAAAATGAAAGGTCACTGATTCAATTCCCAGTTGGGACACATGCCTGGTCCCCAGTTGGGGGTATTGAGAGGCAGCTGATCGATGTTTCTCTCCCTCTCTTTCTCCCTTCTGTCCCCTCTCTCTAAAATAAATAAATAAATCATTTTTAAAGACAGTTAGTCTAATACATTGTCCAAAGTGGGAAAAATACAGACCCTTTTTTTTTTTATTGAAGTATAAAGTGCTTATTTCCCTCTTCAAAATAGCATGTTGCTTCTTTCACTGCATATGTATGATCTCTGTCATGCTGTGAGCAATACAACAGAGCGCCATGATAAAGGAAGTAAGAGCAGAATGTGCACGGAACAGACGTGTGCAAGAGGAAGTGGCTAGATATTTCCTGGAAGCAACAGGATGCAGTGGCTTTCGAGCTGTTCAGCCGGGCTCAGACTCCAGTATGAATACTTAATGCTGGGATCCCGGACACATTATTTATCCGCTCTGGGCCTAGTGTCTCCTTCCCTGTGGAAAGCACCCCCCTCTGCAACATACATTCCTCCCCAGACAAGAAGTAATTTAACCTAACTGGTGAGTCTGGAATACGAACCAGGCATGTGTGCCAGCCCCCTACTCTTTCTTTGTTCTTCGGTTCTGGCTGTTTATAGACCCCACAATGGGCTCTTTACCCTGCCATATGGTGGTAGAGACCTGCCCTCTCAAGTTCAGGGATGGGGACCGCTGTGGACCAGCATGGCCTACGTGTATTAGAAAACACACATTACAAATGTATGCTATACTAAAATGATAGCTTTATCCACGACAAAACTGGTATATGTTTCCCATATGCCCCCATCTTAGTCAGTTTGGGTTACTCTAACAGAACACCAGAGGCTGGGGAGCTTTTGAACAATAAAAATGTAGTTCTCACAGTTGGAAGGCTGAGAAGTCCAACCTCAAGGTGTCAGCAGAATTCAGTGTCTGGTAAGAGCTGCTTCTTGGTTCGTAGATGGATGCCTTCTCTCTGTGTCCTCACTTGGCAGAATGAACAAGGAGATCTCTGGGCTTTCTTTCAATTTTTTTTTAAAGATTTTATTTATTATTTTTAGAGAGAGGGGAAAGGAGGGAGAGAGGCAGAGAGGGAGAGAAACATCAATGTATGGTTGCCTTTCACTGCCTCCAGCTACAGACCTGGCTGGAGACCTGGCTTGCAACCTGGTTATGTGCCCTGACTGGAGAATCGAACCAGTGACCTTTGGGTTTGCAGGCCAGTGCTTTATTCACTGCACCACCAGCCAGGACTTGAGCTCTCTTTTTATAATATAAGGGCACTAATCCTACACATAAGGCCCCACCCTCCTGACCTAATCACCTCCCAAGGCCCCACCTCCTCATACCATCCACTGGGGACTAGGTTTCACCATATGGGTTTCAGGGGAACATGAACAGTCTATAGCATGCATTATTTTTCTTTTTTTCTCAATGTATTTACTATTTGGATGGCTTAGGGGAAGAGAGAGAAACATTTATTGCATGGGCCAGAAATCTGAGAACTAGACCAAAATAACATGTTGTGAGTCCCTAGATGAGGTCAGAGCATAAGCACACAGCTTTGACCCTGGCAACTTGGAGAGGTTACTCTGAGTCATGTAGCTGCTTCTTACAATTATGCATTTATTTAGGTTGTTACCAAGGCATGTGGCTTTAGGCCTGAGGCACAGCCATATGAGATTTTTCACCCTAGTGGTTGACATATGCTTATGTCTACTTTGCCCACAGTGAGCTGCTCTTTCTGTAAAGAGAGAATTTCACGCACTAGAGCTTTGGAAAACAGTGCAGAAGCCTCAGCAAAGTGACGGTGTACAGTGGGGTGCCTGTCTCCATAGCTTGACCTTGAACCAGAAGGCATCACTTTTCTAAGCTGTTGTAGCTGAGGTAAAAATAGCACTGCATATCAGACAGCATCTCTCCCTATACAGGTTTTGAGGCATTGTTAGGCAGAGAAAAAGATCATTGCTAATTTCACATTTCAGGACAGCTACCGTTCAGGTATGCTAAAGACACCAGGGATGATTTCATTTGAAATGATTAATGCCAAGCCTAGGTGGGGAGAGCTAACCCCACTGCCCAAATTCCATCCTGCTTTTCAGAGTTAGGGAGCAACTGGTGAGTGGCTGGCCTTGAACGTATTGCAGTCCATCCGAAGACTGGAAGTCTTTTCATCTGCTTCACGGGTAACCGAACACTCCAACTTCAAGTTGGTGTTGCCTGTGCTGAGAGGGGCCTGAAAGTTTTAGACGAAAAAAGAAATGGATAAAGACAGCCCATGAAAGGTGCTGAGCCTGGAAAATTGCTGCAACAGAGGACTCTGTTGGCGTCTCACGAGGCTTCGTGACATCGACGAAATCTTCACCAACATCCATGGACGCTGCCAAGCAAATCTGCTGAGACAAGATGGGAATGAGGAAATATCCCACGGGTGGTGCGTTCCACAGGTTGAAACAATTTCACAGAGAGGAGTGGCAGGAGGCAGGTGGCAGGTGACATGCCGCTGAGCAATACCCCAAAGAGACAGGGCAAGTCCCAGACAGACCCCCATCTCAGGGCACCACTCTGTACAGAGCCGGAGGTTTCCAAAGGGAAATCGCACTGAAGACAGATGGAGTATGCTGATAACATCAAAGCACCTCAGATAAGACCTGTCACGGGGCAGTCACCCCGGCAAATGGCTCCACTTTGCATAATGTAGCAATGCCTCGAATGTCACTCTCTGAGAGAAAACCATGGTACGACCAGGGTGCGGAGGGGTGTTTTCTTTCCACAACCTCTGTCTCAGTATATACATTATGCCAAAATTAACCACTTGCCCTGGCTGGTGTGGCTCAGTGGATTGAGCGCTGGCCTGCGAACCAAGGGATCTTGTTTGATTCCCAGTCAGGGCACATGCCTGGGTTGTGGGCCAGGTCCCCAGTTCGGAGCACCTGAGAGGCAACCCCACGTTGATAGTTCTTACCCTCTCTTTCTCCCTCCCTTCTCTTCCTTCTAAAAAATAAACAAAATCTTTTTTTAAAAAATTAACCACTTGGTCCTGGCTGGTAGCACAGTGGATAAGGCACCAGCCTGCGAACCCAAAGGTCGCAGGTTCGATTCCCCAGCCAGGGCACATAACCACGTTGCAAGCCAGGTCTCCAGCCAGGTCTGTGGCTAGAGACAGGTGAAATGCAGCCATACATTGATGTCTCTCTCCCTCTCTGCCTCTCTCCTTTCTCCTCTTTCTAAAAATAATGAAATAAAATATTTTTTTAAAAAATTAACCACTTGATGGGTAATTTCTTCCCATTGGGTTTAAGTTCACACATTTGGGCTCTAATTTATATTTATATGTATATATATATATGTTTTTTTTTTTTTTAAAGATAAGTCCAAAATTATCTCCTTCACATACCTTTCCCTTAGAAACCACTGAGTTTAACCCCCGGTCTTTAGCAAAGTAGCGAACAGGGCTATCAGAAAATAATATTGCCTAGGTTAACTCTTCTCAAAGCTGTAAATTGGCTTGTTTCTAAGTGTGATAGTTGTGAGGCAGAATAATGATGTTTTAAGTAATTCAGGATGTGGCTCCCAGCAGGAATCATCTGTTCTCTATGTTCTGCCAAAACACAGCAAAAAGGGCCATTCTGGTGGCCTGACCATTGCCTGTAGGACTGGGGACTGGAGAGGGGAAAGGAGGGAGGACAGGAAAGCCAGACAGCTCCTAAGGACCTTTCCTGGAAACCCCACCCAACCGCTTTTCTGTCATCTCATTGGCATCTCTTAGCTGCAAGGGAAGCTAGAAATATGGGCTTTCAGCCCAGTGCAGTGACACAGTTATTTTTTTTTAATTCCGCACAAGACAGCTTAGGCACATGATTTACTTTATCTGCAATGGGGGCTACGTTATCATCCCCATTGTACTGATGAGAAAATCGAGGTCCAGGCCCTATTTGCTCAGGTTCATCCATTTGTTGAGCGGTGGAGCTGGAATTTGACTCCAGAGCTGCGTTTAAGGTAAAACTGCACCACAGAGGACCAAAAGGAGAACTTTACGTCTCCCCCACAAGGCAAGAAGTCAGGGTACCTGTAGCCACATTACAGCCAGGACACAGAGGTTACACTGTGGAAACCCAGTGAGCCCGTGGCCTGGGCGGAACAGAGCCAGCCTCCTGCATGAGGCCACAGTCAGCAGCGACCCCAGCACAGAACGTGCAACAGTTTGGATCTGAGTCACAGCTCAGGGTGTCTGCACCATCAGAAGGTGAGCAGGCACACCAAGCTTATACCCCATTCCTGAGCCCCGAGTATGGGTGTAAGGGCTTCGGGAAGCTCTGAACAACCACAGTGAGACGAGGTGTCCCAGCCAGGTACCTGGGCAACTGAACGAGGTGCCTGCCAGAGGTGGGTGTCAGGAGCAATGTCCTCTGGGGGCACTTGTGACACCCACTCCCTTTGGAAATGGGATATGCTCTCTAAGTTAGAACTGTCCCCACCTCCTTAGTGGGAGTTGTCACTGCCTCTCCTACAACTCCCTTCCATAAATTGGACAAATTCAGAGGATGTACTATGGGCATTTCATGGTCTCCTGGAGTGGGTTAGTGGTCCAGGAGGGAGGACACTGAGTGGTGGGCCACGCTGGTCACCTGAAATCCTGGACCCTAAGCGGCACCAGCCCCCAGATGCCTGGGCCCACCCACAGGCATTACAGAGAGCTGAGCAGCATTGTTTTCCTCAAAATGAAGTGAAAACATGGAAGAGAGGGAGCGATGTCTTCATCTTGACACGACTGAGCAAGTCAGATCGGGGTGTGCTGCTCAGCTCACATGTAAAGGACACAGAGTCATGTAGGTGCAAAATGACCTGTCAGCCCTGGGTCCTGGGGTGCCTGCGAAGAAGCTGATTTTCCTGGATGCAACCCCAGGAAAGGAGTCAAGACCAAGAAGCAGGCAGAGGGAAGATGGACTTAGTGAAGGTCCCTGCAGGTGACCACATCCTGCAGCTGAAATGAGAGGACTGGGTGCATAAGGACTTGGGCCATCCCGTGTCCCCAGGTACCTTATGCACAAATGACCTGTAGCCCCCATGACCGTGAAGACCAAGCCCCACTCGGACAGTCTGGAGACTTGCCTCCACGCTTCTCACACGGGGAAAGGTAAAGAGGGCTTTCCTGCTGAGCAAAGTGGGAAAAGAGACAGGACTGGTGAAGGTTCCTGCTCTTCCTCGGGTCAGAGGAGGTATTCTTTATCGTCTGAAGTAGGAAAATTGAAGTGAAACTATGTTTCTGCCATGAAGTTTTCGCCAGCTCTCACATAGGCAATGGACAGTCACCGGAAGGTCAGCGACCACATGGGGGAGTATCTGTGCAGGTCCGGTGGGTCCAGGGGACTGAATGCTGTTCTCATTCTGAAAGGGACCACCGGGATAGTCTGACCTCCTCTCATACTGTAACTGGGCAAAAGGAGAAGTTAAAACCCCAAAAAGTAAATGGATTTTCTCAAGGTGGCACAATGAATACTACCTACTTAAGACTAAACCCTGGTCTACAAAATAGAAGCTCCATTTTCAATGAAAGCTGACTATTTAAATGACCAAAATGCCTGTTGTACTATTGCCCGACACTTTGGAGGTTCGGAAGTTTTTTCCCTACAGATTAAATCTGTTGGGTGAAACAGAGCAAACTTTTACCTAGGTTGTATTGTCACTTGCATACTTTCTCCTATTTTACTTATTTTTGTGACAGAAATTCATATGTCTCTGAGATAGTATCTGTTTTCCTAAGCCACAAGGTATACATAATATAAAGAAAATCAAAAAGTATATATATACTCTTTATTCTAATATTATATACTTATAGATTTTTAATTAAATACAAGTATGTATATATAGTGCATATATATCTACTCTGAAAGAATATATATATTTGAAATTTTCTTTGTGCTCAAGTATACATACCACAATACTTATATACTTTTATCACTTGAGGCATAACATTGTTAATAAGTTTTTAATTTATCTTACATTAGTCATTGTTAATGCTAATAAATAACATTCAATTCAATGCATGTCAAGGACCTCCTGTTCCTTGACAGGCACAGTAAGAAGGGTGGACATTTCAGAAGACTTGAGGGTTTTTTTTAGTTTTTTGATAAGTGTTTCAGAGATTCTTTCATGCCCATGGTGGGTTTTTGAAAGCTTTCGTAGTCTTTTGTGTTTGACTATTACAATAGAGAGTTTTCGTAGTCTTTTGTGTTTGACTATTACAATAGAGCGTTATCTGTTTAATTTATGTTAACTTTCTAGACATTGTATCCAAATAGTAGAAGTTAAGATTATTCAGGGTTTGATGATCTGCAGGGATTGTCAAGGGAAAGAAACAGTTCTGCCTTTGGTTCTGTCCATTGTTCCAAAATAAATATCTTAATAAAGTCTGTGCATGCAATATCTCAAAGGGTCCATTACAGGCAATTCTGTTTTCATAGGAAGCAGGGAAGAAAAACTATTCTAACGCTGTTTCTTATTCGCTTTATTCCTTAGGAGGTTTCAGGTAGGTGAAGCCAGAATTTTCACTGGCTTCTTCAATTGAGTGCATCCCCTTTGATGGCAAGAATTCATCCATGTCATCTCTAGGTCCAGTACATCAGTTTCACCACACGAAGCCTTGGTGCCACTCAGAGCGTGGCATTGAATTATGTCTCTGCTGGGCATCACCTGAGGACACAATTACTTCTTCCAGAACCCAATGATCTCACCACATTGCAACGTGTTCTACTTTAGCAATTAGATGTTTCACATTGTGGGGGTAAAAACCTCATTGCCAATGAGAAACCTCTATTATGTAGAGATAAAACATGGAGAAGGGAATTCTCTGAAGAGAGATTTAGAACAGTATGTTTCCAGGTTTATATACCATTGACAATGATAAAAGTTTGGTTTCAGAAACAAAACACATAAAATTTTAAAATGAGGCCCTGGCTGGTGGCACAGTGGATAAGGCACTGGCTGGTGAACCTGAAGGTCGCTGGTTTGATTCCCAGACAGGGCACATAACCAGGTTGCAAGCCAGGTCTCCAGTCAGGTCCATAGCTGGAGGCAGGTGAAAGGCAACTGCACATTGATGTCTCTCTCCCTCTCCGCCTCTCTCTCTTCCCCCTCTCTAAAAATAATAAATAAGAATGACATAAACAAGCATCAAGATGAAAGATGAAATCCTGTACAGAGTTGATGTTCAATCAAATTTTGTTCAATTAAATTGACTTGACTCAATTATTGATTAAAGTATCTGATGGGATACAAGAACTGATACTCTGTCTTTAAAATGTAGAGGACTTTAAATACCAGGTATGAAAAAAACAAACAAACAAGCTTACATTGTGTTCATTTTGTTTTAACATTGACTTTTTAAAAATTGTCTACCCCTCTCCTTTGCCCACCATCATCAGTTCATTCTCTATATGTATGGATGGCTGTGTTTCTGTTTTGTTTTGTTTATTAACTTACTTTGCTTTTTTAAGATTCCACAGATGTGAAATCATGCAGTATTTGCCTTTGTCTCACTTTGTTCACTTATATAAATATATAAACATAGGTATATTAACGCACAACTAAATATTATTCAATCATTAAAAAAGAAGAAAACCCTGCAAGAACATGGATGAACCTGGAGAGCATTATACTAAGTGACATAAGCCAGACAGAAAAAAGCAAATAATTATATGTCGAGCCTAATAATTAAAAAATAAGTCTATAAATTATATTTATACTGTTTTAAAGGTTCACATTACGACAAGAAACCCTGCATTTCCAAACATTCTGAGGGCTGGAGGCTCTGAGGGATGCAGGTCACATCCTAAACCTTGGATCATGACCTCTGAATCTTTTCTTTTTGCCACATAATCCTGTCTTGGAGGGATATCCCCAGTCACCTACTTCTCTCCCATCCTATGGACTTGAGCTGTATTTACTGCCTCTCACTAGAGCAATAAATCTCATGAATCTGTATTAACAGTAGAAAAGGCCACAAAAGTGAAAAAGAAGGAGGAGGAGAGGAAGACGGAGGAGGAGGAAAGGAAGGAAGGAAGGGAGGGAGGGAGGGAGGGAGGGAGGGAGGGAGGGAGGAAGGAAGGAAGGAAGGAAAGGAAAGGAAAGGAAGGAAAAGGAGAGAAGCCTGATAAAGTTTAATTGAGTTCAGTTGGCAACAATTTTCCAGACTGGTCAGTGGAGACCCACAGCTCGACTATTCACCAATGAGAAAAAAGGATGAGAATTTGGCAGGTCTGTGTCTGGCCTTGTCACAGGTACCGGAGAAGGTCAGCCATAGTCCTGTCTAAGTCGTATGGGAAAGTGGAGTTATTCTCCGCGGCCAGCTATTGCCCAGAGCAGGAAGAGTGGGACACTTCTTATCTGTTACTGTTTTCTGGGTGCAGTGGCTGAGGTCAAGTTCACATTGTTAACCCACAGGGACCTGGCCACAGCAAGGCTGTGCATCAGCTTCATGACTGGAGGACTGTCCTTGAGGTAGTCACTTCTTGCACCACAACACAGGCCCATAAGGTAGAGAGAAGTCATCCCTGCCATCTACTGTCCATGTTAAGTCCCCATTGTCTCCATCTGCCATCAGCACACAGATGCTTGAATCTCACTTTGCCCCCTTCCCCTGGGTCGTGGAGAGAGGTTGGGGCGGGGGTGGGACCCAGAATTTATTTATAAAAAAATTGTGTATCTATTGAGACATCTTTCCCCGGTTCAAAACAGTTGTTGAACTTGTCTATTTTGATGCCTTTTCGTGCTTCTGCTGGTTTTTGTTTCACCTCTTCCACATTAGCAAAACATTTCCCTTTGAGGACTTTGTTCATCAGGTGAATAGGGAGGGCGGGGACTTGAGATCATGACATTTTTGGTCAAAAACTGTTGAACCCTCAGTGCCCTGTGGGCAGAAGTGCTCCTAACTCACCCAACAGGAAATAGGCAAATCCATTGAAAGAATCTTCAAAAAAATAAAAATCATTGCCGCAGTTGTCTATGTAGGTTGTGACTGAAAAGCTAACTCATGATTTTAAATACTGGAGGCAGAAAGCCTATGCCTTGCTTTCTGATCAGCACTTGAGAATAGATACACAGATTTGCCTCCTTCAGCTTATGATTATTTATGGTAAATCTCAGGCATACTGGTATCTCGCTTGGCATTGGAAGGATAATAGATATTGAGGAAAGACATTGGTTCTGCCTTTAGATGGCACGCCCTCCGGCTTTGGCCCGTTTAAGCTGAGTTTGAAAATGGCTTCTTGCTAATTTCCCTCTTCCTTCTCTCTCACCTGGTCCTATCAATAGTTACTCCCTTAGATTTCGATAGTTACAGAGATTGTGCGACACACATTACATGGTATTTATAAGTTTGCAACAATCAAAATTGATTTAACAACAGTACTCAATAAATAAGCTGAGCACCAGTTAGTAAACTGGCTTCCAGGATCAGTTCTCAGATTTGTCCTGAAATGCGAGCTCTTTTACACAGACACCTCTGGCCAATTAATTCATAGAATTAGGCAAGACTTGAAGCTAGACTAACGACCTTATGGAATTAACTTGAAAGCACATGACTATCATAACAATATAATGACGTGACTATCCACTCGCTCATTCAAGCCAAGTCGGAAAGATTAGCAGTCTTTCTGGGTTTGTTCATTTGTTCGCCCATCACAACTGTAAGTAAGAAAATCGGGGGTTTTATACTGGACCCTGGAGGAGGCCTACGGGCTTGTGGTGTTCAAGATGCTGGGAGTATTTATTGTTCGCTCGGCTCGCTGGGCAGCATTTGAAGGGATGGAGCTGGCATTCCGACTCGACTAGGTGGCGAGGTGGATCGCTGAGGCAGGCGTTGGAGGCTGTCTTAGAAACTGAGCTAGGTCCCTCTTATTCCGAAGTGTAATTCAGAGGCGAATCAAACGCAGCATTCTGTTCTCAAAAACTAAAAACTCTTTCATGCCTATTCACATGAAAGTTTGGGGTGGTGCCCAATACATACACTGTGTCATCTCAAGCACATTGAGTCCCGGGACTTTGCCGCTATGTCCTCACGGAGCTTGGCCAGGACTTTTCTTGCCTACAATTACTACGCAGCATTTTCTATTTGGAAACAGCCCAGGTGCTTCAGAGGGAGAGGAGTGAGCGATTGAATTGACCTTGTATTTACCCTGGCACCTCTCCTGCCCTGTTCTACAAAGTGGCCTAGCAGGAAGCTTAAGGATTTCTTAACTTCTGCCACTTTAATATCTGATTAAACTAGGGATCAGAAATATTAATGGGGCATGGCTAAAATCAACACCTTGTCAGTGATAAAGACAAGACCAGGACCCTGGTTTCCAAGACCTGTGAATAGGTTTCTGCAAGTTAGGACAGAAAGTCCTCTTTTCAGTGACAGTAAAGAAGTGGCTTTGATATCTTACGGCCTTTCAAGGTATCATGAATTTTACGTACTGCCAAGAAAAAGGAAGATTGCTAATTATAAAATGCCATTAATTGTAAGATGCATCCCAGTTTAGAGATGCGTATATGTATGTGTGTGTGTTTCTTAGCTTCTCTAATATGACATATATATAATAATTGCTAAAGTCTGATAACAGAAATCTTCAGTGTTCCTAAATAAATTGGAATCTCATGCAGGTAGGATAGTCCATCCTTTCAGGTGAAAACCAGGCACAATGCGACCATGCCCACAGTGTCAACCATCTATCCACTTTTTCTAGCCGCTTATTCTATAAGTAGCTTGTTCTATATTTGGTGATTCTATAGTATTATTTTGTAGAAAGCCATTAATAGAATCTACAGGCAACTCCCATATAACTCGGTTGTTAGATTACTAAGGAATGCAATGTTATGTGAATCTGTGTTATACGAAACAAAGAACTAGTACAAAAAAAAAGGGAGTTAGCATCCAAAAGTTAAAAAAAAATACTATTATATTTTTATAACTAAGAGAAATCTCTTTGTTAAAGCAATTTCACCAAAAGTATAATGTATGAATATGTATTAAATAATGTTTTCTTCATCATCACTACTAAGCACCATTAACTGAGGGTGTTTTCTTTTTGACAAGGTGTCTTCTTCCTCTGAACTTTCTTCAGCATGATCTTGACTTCTATCCTGTACTTTCTGCAAAAAATCTGTTAACTTAGATTGCTTGCTTTTGGCTAAGAGAGCTTTATACATGTTGTGAGTTTCAAATGAGACGTCTTTTGCTCTTAAAAGCTCTTTTATACTCCGTGTTGTTTGGGATTTCTTTCATTCTCAGTGTTAGAGTGAAAATGTATTCTAGGGAGCCATGTTGTATGAGGGTTCCCCTCAATTCTTGAACCGTGTTAGAGTGAAACCGTGTTATAGAAGGACTGTGTTATATGGGCGTTACCTGCATTTATATTCTGTACACTTTTGCATATTTGTTATTTTTTAATTAATAGACTTTTTAGAGCAGTTTTAAGTTTATAGCAAGTACAGAGTTCCCATATATTTCCCCTCCTCTGCCCTCAGTTTCCCCTATTACAGTTGTTCCCCTTATCTTTCACTTTCTGTGGTTTCAGTTACCTGCAGCAAAACAAGGTCCAAAATTAGTCAATGGAAAAATTCAGAAATAAACATTTGTATACTTTCAATCATTCCCAGTAAGATCTTTCTGATATTTTTTCAAGCACTGAAAAAAACGTCTTACATGATTCAATCACTAACAAGATAATTTTCCTCCTTTCAACTTTAAATAATAGTCAAAGATTATCTGACTAATAGAAGCAAGTGGAAATAATATTTGCTCATTAAACAGCCAATTTACATATAGACACACACAAAGAATTTAGGGAAGTGTATGTGGATAATCAGGACGGAAGTCATATTTTATATGTTATGATTAGAACTACAAAAGGCTAAAACAATGGGCAGGTTCAGTTAATTTGAAAAACAATTACAACTAAAAGGCCAAAACTACATAGTCATTTAAGGGGATTAAATGGTCAGTTCTTTCTAGATTGCCAGTTTGGGTTCTTTCCAATCTCTCAATACACAATTTATGTGAAATAGGACTAATGATATTTTTATGGAGCGTCTCTGAGAACTCACCTTGTTTCTAAAGCTCTTTAGTAATTAAAAGCATTAATTATAATGGAAGGCCGAAGTAAGCCCGTACCTGAAGGATAGAGGCCATGCTTCTTAATTCACTTAAAACTAAAGTGTTACAGCAAACTAACACAAAAAATGAGATTATTTCAAAGCTCAAAGTAACATTCACCTAGTTATATATACCCTTTATATATACCCTCTCCTTCCCAGCACCACACAGATGAAGGTCAGGATGAAAAGTGAAATTTACTTTCCCACATATTTCTTGGTTATGAAATAAAACTAGAAGCATATGATTTATTTCCCAGGCTGCTTCACGTGCCCGTAAAACAAATTGTTATGCGTTGAACATATGTACCTATTAGCAATTGTTTGATCTAACAGCAGCAACCGTTTTTGTTGTTATTGTTATTGTTGTTGTTTGTTTTTTGTTTTTTAAGAGAGGGAGAGAAACATCAATGTGTGGTTGCCTCTCCTGCACCCCCAACTGGGGACCTGGCCTGCAACCCAGACATGTGTCCTGACTGGGAATTGAACCTCCCGTTTGCAGGCCAGCGCTCAATCCACAGAGCAACATCAGCCAGGGCTGATGAAGTAAAAGTGAGTTAGGTATTTGCGGGGAGGTAAAAGAACAGAAATTATAGTAGGTATTTTGCTATTTAATCTTCTTTTTAAACAAGGTTTTCCTTTTTACAGGAGTTTCAGGTTCACGGACAAATTGAGAAGATACAGAAATGTCCCTGTATGGCCCCTGTCTTCACACATGAAGAGCCTTCCTCTTCATGCATCTCCCACCAGCGTGGGACATTTGCTATAATTGATGAATTACATTGATACATCATCACCACCCAAAGTCCATAGTTATATTCGTGCTCTCTAGTTTGATTGCTTTTTTTTTCCTTTCTTTTTTTTAAGTGAAGTTCAAGGAAATGATAGCAGATGCTGGCCTACAGCAATCCCTGCTGCCCCCTACCCAACTCTCATGCCCAGATGGGCCCAGATATTCACTAGAGATATTTTCCCACCACTATCTTTGTCTCCCATGATGCCCTGAGAAATTCTTTGTCCGTTTAAGACTGTCTTATTTTAACCTTAGGCCTAATGAAGAACAAATGACATAGTATTAAACATGTTGCTGTAAGAATATCTGTTAAATAGCATAGCTATTCCTCACCAGTTTCTTTGCATTTGAATTTGTCTATCAATCAAGGAGACAGGTTTATGGCCTGCATCATTCAGATCGTCTTCCTAGGTCATTATTGAATCCTTCACCACCTGAGCTCGGAGCTGTAGTGAGAAATAAAATCGGTTCTTCTTGACGCTCCACTTATAATTTATTTTCCCATTGAGTAACCAAAGTCACAATAATTGTGCTATGTTTTGATACATTATAGCTAGGGAAATTGTCCCTTTGAATGCTTAGAAAATTATTTGAGCTCTTTGTCATGTTTGAAAGCAGCTCTTCTGATCAGATTTTTCAACAGAATACAATGATTTACTGATGCAAATGATTTATTAATCAACCAACATTGGCTGCCCATCCTTCTCTTTCATATGAAAGGAGAACCTAGTTACTATTGCATATTCGTAAGGGAATGAACCAGGTAAGCTTTAGATGGGCTCCAGCCTTGTACTTCCGTTGTGTAATACTGCTCTTGGGGCTCACATTCAATGACTGGACTTAGTCTTCCTGGAGGTTAATCCTCCTGAACCCCATTTATTATGCTGGTAAAAAAAAAAATTGGAATTATGAAGTTACAGCCTCTAAACCGCATATCCCTGAAAGCTACAGCTGTGTGCATGTGGGGATAGCAGAACAGGGTAGCTATGCATTGGTAGATTGGAAATCTGCTTTAAAATAAATTTGCTTTTAGCCCTGGCTGGTGTTGCTCAGTGAATTGAGCACTGGCCTGCAAACCAGAGGGTCGCGGGTTCGATTCCCAGGCAGGGCACATGCCTGGGTTGTGGGCTGGGTCTTTGGTTGGGGGTGCACAAGAGGCAACTGCCCATTGATGTTTCTCTCCCTCTCTTTCTCCCTCCCTTCAACTCTCTCTAAAAATAAATAAAATCTTTAAAAAATAAAATAAAATGTGGGTGATAACTCAACTTTAAGATGAAACCAGACCTTTCTCATTTGTCTAGATTTCTTCCCATCCCCTGCTCACCCCACCCCCTGCCCGTCGCAGTAATGGTTTGGTGACTAAGACTGGTGTCACCAGAATGTTTTTGGGACAGAATGATAGTCCTATGACTCATCAGGCACTAGAAAAGAAAAATATTCAAGAAATGTAACATCATTGGCATTTGAAATATTCACAATGCTGTGAATTTCTTCCTAAAAAATAAGGACAACTAAATAACATTTTTTTTTCACTGATAAAAGCCACAAATCAGAAGAACTGGGATAGAGTATAAAACAATTTATAGTTCAGACTTATCACAATTACTCATAAAAACCTTAGCATTTTTTGTTGTTGTTAACATACAGTTTCCTCTCAGGTTTGTACCCTCACTTTGCCCAACTATTCTTTCTCAATGTTCCCTTTGCTGCTGAGACACACAGTAGTGTTTAGATTCTAAAGACTTTTTTCTGTAGGAACATTGAGGAGCAGATGAATACCTTTCAAAGGCAATTGTGGTTGAGATCGTGGGTGAAAATGATAGGGGGAAAAAGAAGTTATCCGAGGACTGGTCTTTGCCAAGAAATCACTGAGCAGAGCAGGTCTGAAACCCAGCTCAGGTAACTCACAGGCACACGGCTCCCAGCAGGCTTAGCAGGACTTTTTTGTTGTAATCGTTATTGTATTACATTTATTCCATTTCCCCCCACTGCTCTCTGCTGCCCCACCCACCCTATGCCCTCTCCCGCGGTCAGTCCCACATGTTGTCCTTGTCCACGGGTCTTCCACTTAGCATCCTCTTTTCCTTCCTTTTCCCTCCCATATTTTACCCTGCTGCTCCTTCCCTTTCTTGAATCCATGTGCCCTACTCCCTCCTTCTTTTGCCTTCCTCTCCCCGTGCTTCTCTGTGCATATGGGCACTCTGAGGTCTACACTTGAGAAAACTGGCTTGTGGGACATGCAATAATTGAATCTATCTCTTTAGGACGCCACTCCTAAGAAATACCATCCATGCTCAAGATCCATGTATTTTCATAACACCTTAGCCCCAGTAAGACAAAGACTCAAACACATTAGAAAACGTTATATGCACAGAATTCACCCCCGGAAGTTTGATGATGGGAAGATTCAAATCCAATTCCTCTGATTCTTCAGCGGGAAGAGAGAGAGAGACAGAAAGTTCCATGATTTAACCACAGCAACCTAGAGGCAAAGATCCTGGTTTTCAGCCCAAGTTTAAACTACCACTGTGCTCTATGCCAAGGAGTGTTATTGGGAAAATATTCTGTGATATAGTTACTACGTTAAAGATTTTGTGCCTGCAGAGTTAGGATGATTTTCTAAAATGCATGATCATTTATGACTGGGGAGTATTGAAAGGGATAGTTTAAAAAGTGCCTCTAACAGTTATGAAAATATAAAGTCAAATATTGCTTAAGTTAAAATCATAATGCCAATAGACAACGGCAAGTGTGTGTGTGTTTGGGGGGGGGAGGGTCTTTTATTTGGTGAAAATAGCCTCCAGTTCCCAGAAAACTATAATTTTACTATCCTCACCACAGGGCGATGGTTAATGCAGAAAAACTGCTTTCGAAAAATGTTTGATCATTAAGACAAAATGGTAAACATTTTGCTTAAAAAGAAAGTAATTCATTTTAGTTTACCCATTTTAATCTGATCTTCATCATCTTTTTTGAAAATACAAAACTTGTCTCTCCAAGACTTTTTGCTGCTGTAGCTACAGACCAAAAGGATGGTTGAAGAAGAGATAGAACATAGCCATATGCAACAGCGTGACCTTTCAAATGTTTGAGTATGAAATCATCTCATACATTCCTGCGACAAGTATTTTCCATCAACCATACTGAACAGTTTGGGAAGTAATTTCAGCCCGGGGCTTTCTATGAACTTCCCTGTTGCTTCTACGTGTCAAGTTGGGGTGTTTCCGACAGGACATTCCTCTGCCACGTGTCTTCACCCTAAATGTATTCACCTGACATTTTTGCAAATCCCTGACCTCCACCATGTTTATCAAAAGCAAAAGTTGGGACACATTGCCTGAAGTTTGTCATTCCAAGGCACGGGCACTGTGATCGGTTAATGTTTCACTAACACTTTCCTGTTCATACTCGCACCTAAGATGCTCACGCTTTCAATGAGTTAAGTCCCTGTAGCTCCAGGACACACATGTGCCCAAGCAGAAAAGCCTAACTAAATGGTGAGCATGTCCAGAGATGCTTTCTGGGCGGAAGCTTCCCAGTCTTGTTACTGGGGTCCTCTGGGGCTGGAAAGTTCCTTGTGGTGATGCTGCCATGTTGCCTACAGGATGTTTGGTGGTATCTCTGTCCTCCACCTACTTGTCAGTCCCCCTTGGTCACATCCAAAAATGCCACCACACTCTGCCAAATGTACCCTGGGAGACGAAAGTGCCCTCAGTGTATACAATCCCAGAAGTTGACATTCAGTCAACCCACCAGCAGGAAATTCTAAAACCCTGTTTGGGGATACACCACAAAGCAGTGCGCTTCACTGACATCACACACAGGAGTCCATGATGGCTGAGGCTATGCCAGGAGATCGCAGTGGTGCCAAAACTAAACCTGGGCACGTGATCTCCTGTTATCTTTCTTCCGTAAATATTTCTGTCTCGAGCTGAGCCCTGGACCACAGCATGTTTAGACTGAGGAAGGCAGCTAATGTAAAACAGCCAACGCCAAGTTCCACAGCTACAGAACGGTCGCCAGTTAGGTTGCAGAGTTCCAGGCGCTGCTAGGCAGTCTAGCTGATTTTGTTTTGCAATTTTTTCCCAATGGAAATCTTAAAAAGAAAAAAAAAGACAAGACTAAGGGAAAGCACTTTGTTTTAAAGCAACCTGTGCAAACATTACATCATCACCAAGTGGAAAATGCCAGCAACAATATAGCAGGAGCTGAAAAGTTAATCCTCTAGGCGCTACAGTTCCATAAAAAAGGTTTGAAACACTTTTAACAGTAAAAAAGAATGCATTTTCAGACTTGAAATCAGTTCTAAGAACATAGTTGCATCTTTCATCACAGTGTGTCTAGAACTTTGTAAAAATTGAGACAATTGGCATACGATATATTAAGACTTTTTGTTGTTGGTTGTTTTTTTTTAAAGATTTGTGTTTATTATTTTTAGAGAGAGAGGGGAAGGGAGAGAGGAAGAAAGGGGGAGAAGTATCAATGTATGGTTGCGTTTCACCTGCCTCCAGCTACACACCTGATTTGCAGCCTGGTTATGTGCCCTGGCTGGGAATCAAACCAGCGACCTTTGGGTTTGCAGGCCAGCACCTTAACCACTGTGCCACCGTCAGGGCTCAAGACTTTTGTCTTAATTACATTTTTTAAATCTATATATGCTACCTTCTCAGTACTTCAGGGGACTTGGTGTTCATGTGACTAATTTTCTAAGAATATCAGGGGTAAGAACCCCTCTTTTGTTTATAACGCACTTACTAGAGCACTGCTTACAGATGAGATGTGCTAGTGGAAACCCCTCTCTTCATGATCCTGTTGATACACTGGGTTGGCCAAAAAGTCCTACCACATGTGTGTGCATATGGCACATACATGCACATCTCCACTCAGAAGGCCATGTGCTTGCTCTATTTATGCTCCCACATGACAAAATAAAAAATGTCTGACAGCAAGATTTGGGAATGAGATAACAAGTAGTTTTCTGCTACATGGGGAATATTTTTAAAACACCAGTAACCGAAAAAATTAAAGCTCTTTAAAAATGGATATGGCTTTCATGCACAAATATCAGGTTCAACTGTAATACCCAAGTCCATTAACATAAAGGAGTCTGTTTTTTTTCTTGATTTTATACAATTATTTTATTTTACATTTTTTCAATTCTCTTTGGGCCTTGCACATCCTGGAGCTTTACATACTGTCCAGATTTCTCTGCCATAGAGAGTCAAGTTCAGCAGCAGTTTCCTTCCACATTTACCCTTTTTGGTTTAAAAAATAGGAGTCTGTTTCACATTATGTTTTATATAGCACATTTTTATTATAAACGTATTGAAATCACTTTGGGCCTAGCATGTCCTGGGGCTTCACCCACTCATCAAACTGCTCTGCTGTCAGGTAGCCCAGTTCAATGGCGGTCGCCTTTAAGGTTGACCCATTTTTGTGCGCTGTCTTGGCAATCTTCGCTGCCTTGTCATATCCTGAAAAAAAGCAGAAGACAGCACAGGAGTAAGTAGTGGCTTTCTAAAGGAAAAGGTAATCAGTAATCAGTAACTTCACTTGATATTGAAGTTACTGAGCTCTTTCGCAATAGTTTTTAATCTTAAAAATACTTAACAGTGATAATCTCACTGTCATCTCTAACCGTGATTATCTTAGTAGCTGCCATTTCTTATAGAGAATAGTATCTTAACTTTTCTTTTGTAATAGACTTAAACACACTTGCTACAACAGATTTGTTCCTAAATTGAAACTGCCCACTCACTCAGATATCTTCACAGGGGAAAAGAAGACAATATAGCAACAAGACATAAAAATAAACACCTCAGTATAAATGTGTTATTGTAAACATGTTGAAGCAGAAATAATTATCTTTGTAGCAAAGCATTAAGGAGCCAACTGCTGCCCCCCCTCCCCAGGCACTGTGGGGACCGGCTGTGCCCTGGGGGTAGGGCAGGGGCCCAGCCAGGCTCCATCAGACACCCTGAGCCTCAACCTCCAGCAGCTCTGCTGCCAACACCCCACTCCCGGCCTCTTCCCACGCTTCAAGGACGCAGTGGGGAGTTTCAGCATAAATGTATATTTGTACTGTTTACTGCAGAATTACTCGCTTTGAAAATGAACATAGGTAAAGTAGGACAATTGTACAAGTTTCCTGACTTAATTTTAAAAAGTCAGAAGGCAAAAGAAAGAACAGAAAGAAATGAAAATGGAACCAGTAAAGGACAACGAAAAAGAATTACCAAGATCAGAGAACTAGGAGCAAAGGGACGCCTGCTGAGCCCTCCAGCCGTCAACCAGGCAAGATGGGAGGTGTCTGCACGCAGTTACTCTCCGTTCATACAGAAGTTATGGGCACAGTTAATATCATGGGTGACCTGAATTTGTGAAGGCTGAACACGCTGGAAGGGGGCTTCACTGATCAGTCACTTTGCCCAAGGAGTCTCACATTAAGGCCAGGGGGCACCTTCCCGCGAATCCCGACCCGCAGCCTTAGCGGGACAGCCACTCAGTCCCACGCTGCAGTCACTCCTGCCGCGACGCACACACGCTCAGCCCATGAAGGGGACGTGCTCTGTCACCACAGTAAACAGGTTCCAGGAAAGGCTGATCGATCACACAGCCCTAGGTGGACCTGGAGCGCAGCTGTGCTGGCTACAGGCCCTGAAGCACAGACGTAATAACGCGTCTCTCCTGTGAGCCTCCCAGGTCCTGCCTCTGTCGCCACTTGACTGCTGAGACGCAGTAATTTCAAAAGGACCAAAGTGGCAGCACCACATTGGGCTCAGAGCGACCCGAAGCAGTCAGACAAGTTCTCAGGCCATAAGACTGCAAGGAAAGCTTTGATGTGCCACCACGAATATAAAATGAGCCCCGAAAGGTCAGGATTAGAGAATGTTTTAAAGCAGTGACCACAGGCCAAATGACTGGATCACAACCTGTTCTGAAAGAGACGATCAAAGCCCACGTTCCTCTCAGCCCCGCAGTGAGAAGGTGGGGAAAGGCGTTCCACACATCATTGCCTAAGGCAGCGGGTGCCTCACAGTTAATGCAATCACTTCGGTCGGTCTGCAATGAAGTCTGGGTTTCAATCTACGTAATGAAATAGTGACAATTCCAGAAAAGGCTTGCAATACAAAGCCATGGTTGTAGACAAAAATATTTGCATTTCCCCCCTTTCTCTCTAAGCAATGAATTACCCTTGTCCTTTTAACTGAACAGAACAAAAACAAAATGTAGCCAAGCATCTAGAGAAGGTAGAAAAATGAATTCATTCCCCGTAGTTGAGCAGCCAGTGCCACCTAGTGACATCACCAATGCACAGGACCCTCCCCAGCGTCTCAGAATATAAAGCACCTGAATTCCACGATGATTCCAATACGTTTGCACTACTACTTCAGAATTAACCACGCTTTCAAATAACATAACGTATAATCGATCACGTTTTTTGAAAGAACTATGACATTCATAAGTTATATATAGTGTCTTACAACTCAATTTCAAAAATGTCTGTAAGGTTTTCCTTAAACAATGTCCAAAAGGAAACTGTTGTCTACAGCCATTGATCGCAGTCTCCTCCGCTTTTTAACTTTGCATCCAAAGCGGCACCGTCACCCGCAAGCACTGACCTATGTGAGGGTTAAGAGCCGTCACCAGCATCAGCGACTCGTTCATCAGCTTGTCAATCCTCTCTCTGTTGGCCTGGATGCCCACCACGCAGTTTTCTGTGAAGGAGACAGATGCGTCCCCCAGCAGCCTGGCCGAGTGTAACACGTTTTTAATCTAAGGGAGGATGAGAGACTCATTAAGTCCAAAAGAGGAATAAATAATATAAACAACTAAACAATGCTAGCCTGCGGTATTATAAAGCACAGGTATAAAATGCGAGACAGCACAGAGGAAGAGAAGTTGCCTTCCAAGGTAGGAACAGGTGAAGTTCTCCTAGATGGGGAGATGGCCAGGGGCGAAGGGCATCTTCCCTGGGAAGGCAAAGGCCCGCATGTGTAGAGGTCAGAGGTCGAGAAGTTCAGTGGGTATCTGAGGAATACGGTGGGTCAGGGGTCCCTAGTTCTAAATGATCGCTATGGCTTCTTATGTTTAACAAAACACGAGTTCTAGTCAATTCAAATGAACCTTTCACGCAGCATAGAAACAGTATAAATAGGTTGTTTACGCATTTTTTCTTTTTGGTACCATTTCAACATAAAGATAAATATCCATGTTCTAATCTCTTTTGGTCTAAAAACTCAGGGCCTGAAAACTATACTCTCAACAATGGACTCTAGTAGAATTCACAGAACTTCAAGATTTCATTCATTTACTAATAATGACTAATTATTACTAATGTTGATTGTCTTGATTTATTTTCTATTAAAGACAAAAGAGGTTGGTTTAAAAAAAAAAAAAAAAAAGATGAGCAGACATGTACTGTTATGCACTTAGACTTGCCAGGTAGCTTGTGTTACCTTTGCAACGTGACCCGAGAGAAAAGCTTCTAGGCCTGTCTGCTTTCTATTTTCCACTGGGCTGCACAATCCATACACGGGCAAAAAAACCTGTCTTGTTCATTGTTCTGTCGCTACCAGCCAGTACAGTGCCTGAGACAAACCAGTCCTCAATAAACATTTCATGAATACACTTGATTCTGTCATTTGCGTGTTCTTACTAAATTAAAATCAGACTACACCTAACACGAACTGCAGATAAACTTCTATGTTTTAGACATAACATTTTACACAAATAAAGGACTCTTATGAGGACAGCTTCATTATCGGAAGCTGGGGAAATGGAGGATAGATGATATCAAGTTGTTTCAGCTTCGTAAAGATGAAGAAAAGGAAGTTTTAGTGAGCATTATAATGTTTTCAACGTATGTGGAAGAGGTAAACCCAGTGAAACAAAGCCTGAGAGAGAGGAAAGAACATGGGGAGAAAATGCTGAGGAAATCAAGGGTGAGACATGTTCCAGGAAGGGCCAAGTCAGGGTCAGATGCTAAGAGAGCTGGGCATGTCTGCTGGTCACAGTCAACTGTAAGAACAACCCAACACAACTAGTGGGCACATTGTGAATGAGTGTGTGGGTTACTCTTTTTTGTTCCTTTTTTTAATCCTCATGTGAGAAATAGTAATTGGTTGCCTTCCTCATATGTGCCCATAGGGATCGAACCCACAACCTGGGTATGTGTTCTGACCAGGAACTGAACCTGTGACCCCTGTAACCTGCTTGTCCATGGGACAATGCTCCAACCAACTGAGCCACACGAGTGAGGGCAGGCTCCTCTTTTAAGGCTAATTGGAGGGGAAGGAGAAAGAAGCAGTGTGAAGAGATGGGATTGAGCAGAGCAGGGCTTTTTCTTCTCTCTTTTTTCTTCTTCTTCTTCTTCTTTTTTTTTTAACTGAGGAGGCTTATACTTATACTTATTTCTACCCACTGGTATCTCCACTGGTGAAGGACAGGGAAGAAACCTGTACCCTACCTTGCAGAATTTTTCCTCCTTATTAAAACAGCAAACAGTCAAGTTAACTTGAGCTAAAAGTCACCTGACTGAATATCCAGGATCAGTCCTCTAACATTAATATGTACTTGACTTCCAGCTGCTGATTATCATCCAGTGCCTAATGTGAGATCTCCAGAGAGTTTTATGAAAGACAAAAATCAAGTATCTGTGCCTGATACGAATCTTTAGTCAAAAACACTAAGAATCAAATGTAAAGCTCACCATCATTGGCTTGAAAACATTCAGTTCAAAATGTCCATTGCTGCCTCCGACAGTGACAGCGACATGGTTCCCCATGACCTGGGCAGCGACCATGGTCATTGCTTCACACTGGGTGGGGTTCACCTTGCCTGCAGGAAAACCAGCGGGGAAAAGACTCCACGTCAGACACACTCATGGCTTCGAGTATGATTTAAGATTAGGTTCCATGTCACATAATCAGGAATAGAAGGAAATCTAACTTCATGAAATGACGGCATATCACAAAGCAGGGCCCCAACCATTTGTGTTGATTTATTGAAACAAACCAAACAAAGAAAGGAAGATGGGTAACCACAAACTGTGAATCATTCAATGGCTAATAAATAATGAGAAACAAGCACACGTTAACTATAGTTCTCTCCACCTTTAGGGCTGTCATTCGGTCTCACCACGTCCACAGGGCCAGGCACTGACTAGGGTCAGTAAGAAAGCTGCAGGGCATGGAGGTTAGGGGGAGTGTCCAGGCAATTACAACAGGTGAGGGTCAAGGACAGAAGGGCAGGCTGCCATGGGGACACTTATGAAAGAGGAGCCTCACCCACACTGGTGAAGCTGCTCCGATGACATAAACTGGAATTTTCCTATTCAATGTCTCAATCTCCAGAACCCCACCATTCCGGAAACACTCCTCTGACAACTTCAAGTTTGAACTGAACATCCCAGAGTCCTCTGACCAACACACAGCAAGACAGTGGGAAGATCATTTCCTTTTCTGCAGCTCAGCATTTCTCTTTTTCAGGCAATCACTTTGAATTTGCAATCAACTAAACTCATGTCATTTTCCAACATGAAATATTTTAAAATCAGATCTTCTTCTACACCTGCACAGAGCTAAAAGGATGTACAGTCAGGTCTTTCTTTCTTACTATCAGAAGTCACTTTGTCGGTCTCAGTCCCACCCACAGAGGCCTTTGAGTCTGATTCTGTCCCCTGAGGCACTGCTATCTCAATGCATTCTCTGCTAATGCGGCCAGCACCTGTTCGTTACCTCCCCCATCAGTTCTCCAGTTGCTTCTCCCAGTCCGAAGTCAACTCATTAGTTCCTCCTTAAATGTCACAGTGTCCCCAGCCACACTCATCTAACACTGCTGCCCACACTCCTCCACTGGAATCAGTGAACATCACGTGAGTCTGTCAAATGACTTGCTGGAACTCAGATGTCCCATGCCCGTGTCACTTCACCAAAGCAAAAGCTGGAATCAGAGGCATTTGGTATAATTCATTTTTACTTGCCCCATGCTGACCTCTTCAAAAGCCTGTTCTAAAACTCTCTTGGCTTTGATTGCAAAAGACAGAACTATTATATTTTTTCCAGTGTGGGAATCAAAATGCACACTACTAACTAAAAGTCTTTTTGTCCTGTACTGTTGAGTGAGGTTCCCTGAAGTCCTAATTAAAGGTGGCCCCAAAAGACATTCTGAAACAAAGGTGTCACAGGTCCCCGTCCATCTTTGGGATCATAGGGTCCCAAACCAAGGCAGACATGCTGCATAGCTAAGATACCTGGGTTTTGTCAAGTATAAGGTCTGACATTCACCAGCTATGTGATTACCTGGCATGATACTGCTTCCTGGTTCATTTTCAGGCAAAATCAGTTCCCCCAGACCTGAGCGAGGACCAGAACCTAGAAAACGGATATCATTTGCGATCTTCATCAAGCTGCAAGCAGTGGTGTTCATGGCGCCGCTGAGTTCGACCAAGGCATCATGAGCAGCCAGGGCTTCAAATTTATTTGGAGCTGTAACAAAAGGTAAGCCTGGAAAAAAAAAAAAAAAGATAATAAATAATCTACATGAGTTAACAGGTAAGATTAAATGATTTTTTTTTTTTTTTGACTATCAGTAAGTTAAACAGAAAGTTCAATATATGAAAACCACAAACAACAGGAAAATGATTTCACTTCAGAAAAAAACAGTCTATTTCAAGGCTAAAATTGCCCACATATCTTTAAAAAGTCCTGAAGGCATACAACGAATCACTAACACTAGCACATGTAAAGGATGAAAAGACAAGTACAATAAATATTGAAAGAGGGAAACACTGTCCTGCAAACACATGTACGGTGCCTGACTACTTGAGTGCGGAAAAGTAGGTAAGATTCACTCTGCTTCATTCTACACGCCTTTCCCACCACAACTTCCCCTCCAGCGTAGGGCTGCTCTACTCTCTCCCCTCCCCAGGCCCTACAAATCCCCTGAGAAATTAAGGAGCCAAAATTAGTTAGGCGATCTCAATCAGTCTCTTCCACATTCAAAACTTGAAAGATTTACATATTGTAAACCCTACAATAAATTTCTTCTTGATTAGACCCCATCTGCTCAAGGACCATTACCAGAAAACACACCCTGAAACCCAAACAGAGCTGACTGGTAAAAGACTCTCTCTGCCAAAGCAAACCTATCAAGTCTGAGAAAGGAGCCTAACTACTCAAATGAGCAGATTCCAATGAAAGGAATCAAGGTTCATTAAAATGAACAAACAAAAACAGTAACAACAATCACAACAAAAAATCAGGTAAATATAACATCACCAAAAGAAACTAATAAAGCTTCAATAACTGACCCTACAGAAATGAACATTATAAAAAGAGTTCAGAATAAACCTCTTGAGGAAGTTTAGTGAATTACAAAAACTCACACAATTAGACAAAATTAGGAAACAATGCGTGAACAAAATGAGAAGTTCAACAAGAAAATGGCAGCCACGAAAAAAGCACCCAAAAACACAAATCCTACCATTGAAAAATATAGTAACTGGACTGAAGAATTCAACAGAGAATTTCAAAAAGAGATGACTACGCCAAAAAAAGAATCAGCAGCTTTGAGGATGGGACACTTTAAATGGAAAACAAAGTAAGTTCTCCAATTAAAAAACACTGAATGGCTGAATGGATTTAAAAAACAAAAATCCAACACTATGTTATTTACAAAGACTCACTTTATCCTTAAAGACACATATAGGCTGTGACTGACAGAATGGAAAGAGACATTTCAAGCAAATGGTAAACAAACGTAAAAGGCAAAGGTAAAATAGATTTTAACTAAAAATGGTGAAAAGAGACAATGCAGGTCATTATATAACGATACAAGGTCAATACATAAAGACGATTTAATAATTGTAAATATTTAGGCACACAATATTGCAGCACCTAAATACATAAAGCGAAAACTAACAGATCTAAAAGGAGAAATAAACAATACTACATTAATAGCTGAGGACTTTAAAATTAAACTTTCAACACTGGACATTAATCATCTAGACAGAATAATAAGGAAGAGTGGATTTGAACATTGTGTATCCAATAGAGCTAACGACATATACAGAACCCTCTATTCAAAAGCAGAATTCACATTCTTCTCAAGTGCACATGGAACATTTCCTAGAAATGACCACGTGTTAGGCCACAAGTCTTAGCAAATTCAAAGTGGAAAGCACACCAAGTATCTTTTCTAACCACAACAGTATGAAGTAGAATAAAACACTCCTAAAATAAAACACCGGTTTGATGGCAAAATATATTATTTCAAACTTTAAACTCACAACAATTTAAAGCAGAAACACCCAGGAAATATATAACGAGAAAAGTAATAATTCGTATTATCAGCGACCTGTGAGTGTGGCCACTTTTGCAGCAACCTTTTCGGCAAAGCCAATTCTAGTATTCAGACCGGTACCAACAGCAGTGCCTCCAGCTGCCAGCTCATAGATTCTTGGCATGGCCGCCTTCACTCTGGACATTGCGTATTTCAGCTGCTGGACGTACCCGCTAAACTCCTGAAAAGAGAAGGGAATTCAGGTGAGAACATATAAATGCCTAATGACTTAGAAGTTGCTCTAACCGCATTAAATAGAAGTTTTCTTATATATATTTCAGGCACAAAATGTGACATTGCTCAAGAGGTATTTATACTAGTTTAATTCACATGATGAGCAAAGTACAGGAAGAAATGAGGCTTTATAACCCTCTGAGGTAAGACGGAGCACTGAAGATAATGTGCTGCCTGTGTATAATCTGCTCTTACTAGAAAGCAAAGGCAAAAACAGAGAAAACAAACTTGAAAAAAGAATCACCGTATTACATTAAATTCTTGGTTAACTGCAAGTTATTTCTTACATTTTGGTAGATCCCAGATAACTTCGAGAAAACACACACACACTCAATCCTTTTAAGAAAAATATAAACATAGAAATATTCTCCATACAACCTCAGTTTAAAATCCTGATGGGGAATATGGGCATGTTTTAACTCTGCTATTAATGTCACACTGGTTTCTAAAATATGACATACTTTAAATAAGGTAACTGCAGAATTCATTGTGTTCTGAACATAGTAAGGGCTTCATCCACATTAAGAATCATACAGGGAAAAAGGCATGAACTGGAACTCAACTAAATGAGCCAGGATCTGTGGTTGGTTATATGTGGTTACACTAAATGTATCTTTTTTTCCTGTCTAAAAACATTTAAAAATCAAGCCCTGGCTAGTGGCTCTGCAGATAGGGCACCAGCCTGTGAACCCAAACGTCTCTGGTTCGATTTCCAGCCAGGGCACATAACCAGGTTGCAAGCCAGGTCTCCAGCCAGGTCTGTAGCTGGAGGCAGGTGGAAGGCAACCATACACTGATGTTTCTCTCCCTCTCTGCTTCTCTCTCTTCCTTTCTTTCTGGAAATAATAAATAAAAATTCTTTAAAAAAAAAACACATTGAAAAATCACAAATACTTTTGATTAGTTAGAAGGTACAACTCCTTACAAGTAGGCCTGATCCACCTGATTAAGATCACCCATACATGTAGCACCTGACGGATTCATTCAAGAAATAATATTTTTACTGGGGGAAAAAACTGGACAAACTGAAAAGGCAATTCCAGTGGAAGCACGTATAAATGCTTCTGATAAGACAAAGGCAAACTGGAAAACATAACTTTCTGTCATAATAGGTAGAATGATGATTTTACCTAGGAGGGTGTGTCCTGCCCATATGGACTTGAACACAGTGGTTTTCCTGCATGTGACACACACGAAAAAGAAAAAATGTGGACACCAAAGGGATACCAAGAAGTTCCAATGACATTATACCACATTTCCTTAGAACCAATGATGCAAAGAAAGACACCACTTCAAAAGGTAACTGAATTCAGTGGGCTCACTGCAGTCATTTCATCTGTACTTCAATAAATCATTCAGGTTTTCCTCATTCCTTCAGTGATAAAATCAAGCTAAATAATCAAGCTTTTGTCAACTTTTGCCATCATCTGAACAACACTGAATGGAAGTCAGCAGTAGCCACACTCTTACCTCACCCCAATTTCTACAAAGCTCTCCTTTGATAAGTGGCATAGATAGTCATCTCTTCAGGCACGATTGTACATGTCCTAGCTCCTACACTGGACTGGGCGCTCTGAGACAAAAAACATTCCTTGCGTTCCCTGCATTTCCTCTGTGTTGCATATTATTAGACATCTGTAAGGTACTGATTTAAAAAACCTAAAATACTCCCTGGTATTTTGGAGAAAAATAATACCACTTTCAAATGTGACTAAAACAATTTTAGAGTAAGATAAGCCTCATTCAAGCACTTTAATATCAGCATTTAAGAACATTTTAAGTTAGAGTAAGACAAAGAAGGATGAAGATGGTGATGATGATAGCCAACACCAATATATATGCTTACTATGGTCGGGTATGGTTCCCAACACTACACTCATGGGGTCACTTGAACCTTGCAAATACCCAACAGAAAAAATAATCATGTTCCTCATTTTACAGCTCAGAAAACTGAGGCATGGAAAGGCTAACTAATTTTCCGAGGGTCCACTAGCTTGTACGCAGCAAGGTTAAGATTTGAACCTGAGCAGACCGACCTGGGGTCTCGCTCATGGCCGTATGCTCTGCGCTCCCTCAATGGGAACCAGTAAGAACCAGCAACTGATGAATGGCGAACAACCTCTGTCACTGAACCAGTTGTTATAAACCTGGCCTTCCAAACCAGTATCATTTAGCAAGTAATATGCTGGCCGTGTGTCACAACTCCTAACTCGAATCACACCCCATCCCGCCCGTCTACCTGCCCAAGAGTGAGCGGGACGGCGTCCTGTGTATGCGTCCGCCCGATTTTGATGATCTGGGCGAACTCTTTGGATTTTGCCTGGAGCGCGTCATGCAGCTTCTGCAGCCCGGGCAGCAGCACTTGGTGAACCTCCATCGCGGCCGCTATGTGCATGGCGGTGGGGAAAGTATCGTTTGAGCTCTGTTGGAAAAGTTGCAAAAGGAAAGTGTAACACGTTACGTCAAGAGGCCACCGAAAATAAACTTCGATGTCTCAATTAAAAATTTCACTAAACGACTAAATGGACCCAACAGCGTATTTTTAGCACTCACTTATGTCTGCGTGTGGTGAGTCTGAGGTCGCTGCGAGTCAAATAGGAAGCAACCTGTTTTCCTTTATGGAACGTCCTTAGGCCTGTATTACATATGTATAACCACATCAATGAATATGCATGATTCTATCCGCCTGCTGACAGGTGGCGGCAAGGAACAGAGGAGTAGTTATCAAGCGCATGCAAACAGAGCAATAATACCTCACACATACAGTGCATAGGGTCTCTCATAAACATTTCTCCATTAATGGAACCTAAGGAAAATTCTCAGGTCCGTCCCACCACTTTAAAAACAGGAAAAGCCGCCCTGGCTGATGGCACAGTGGATAGGTGCTGGCCTGCGAACCCAAGGGTCGCTGGTTCGATTCCCAGCCAGGGCACATAACCAGGTTGCAAGCCAGATCTCTAGCCAGGTCCGTACCTGGAGGCAGGTGAAAGGCAACCAGACATAGATGTTTCTCTCCCTCTCTGACTCTCTCTCTCTTCCCCTCTCTCTAAAAATAATCAATAAAATCTTTTAAAAAAAAAGCAGGAAAAGCCAAGCTGTCAAAATAATGACAAGCAGACTGGGGCCTGACAAGGAGTCAAAGTTCTGCATCCTTTCCTCACCTGTGACCCCTGCTTTTGAACTGTGATGCTATGTAAAAAGGCATAGTCATTATTTACTTTTTCACTTTTTATTATGAAAAATAACGAACCACTTACAAGAGCGGGGTGGATGCGATAATGAACACTCATGTACCGATCACCGATCGCCTAAATTCAAATAATTATCAGCACAAGGTGAACCTTGTTTCATCTATAAAGCCACCTCATTTCCTCCACCTGAATGTACCACTGGCTCATTCTGAAGCAGATTTCAGATTTCAGTAAATATAAAAGATAAATTGATATTTAAAGGCAAGTCCTGGGCTTAAAAAAGTGTTAACACAATGAATTTATGTGAAAAAACTTTCCCCCTTATGGAGTTGTACACTTGAAACCTGCATGATTTTGTGAACCAATGTCGCTCCACATAAATTCAATAAATCCAATAAAAAAACAAAAGCTCCCCCCCCTTGATACTTAAATATACCTGTATTAAATTATACCTACTACCCAGGTCTTAGTTTCTAATATCATATATAAGGTCCCCTAAGAGTTCCTTGGAGAAATGGTTGGTTATGGGGGTAGGGCAGGGAAAATAGAAGATGATGGGCCAGGAGCACCCTGTCATGCAAAAAATAAATAAGCAGGCTTTTAAAAAGGATGGAGGCAAGTCCAAAGTGCACAAGAGCCAACAGACAGGGCTCCCAAAGCTGGCACAACCTGAGCAATATATATAACAAAAGCACTAGAGGAGGAAAAAAGCATTAGATTGTAACTCTAAGAACATAATAAATATTAATGAAACCATACTGATATACATTAATAATTGAATAAATAAATTGATGTGGGGAGAAAAATAAGACAAATTTTTACAGCAAAATTTTAGTTAATAAATGTATCCAGAATGGGAGGAATAGAAAAATCACTGCTAAGATACCAGAACAGTAATTGCTATAGGCAAGATCCACTGACATGCTAAAATTCATGGGCAAAAGTTTAAGGAGACAGAGGATATCTGCATAGTCTCAAAGTTCTTTATTAATTCTGTGGCAATGTTAACATAGGTGCAAAAATGTCCCGAAGTTCCTTCCTCTAGGGAGTGAAAGTTAAGTGCCATTCCTAGAGTCCAGGTAGGACTTGGTCACTCACCTCTCGCAGGGAATGGAAGGTGGGGAAACCTGGCAGACTCTCTCCAACTAGATGACACAAGTTACCGTTACATGACAGTCACGGTGCGGTCATGTCCCCGATATATCCAAAAGGATGGTTTCAGTCATTGCAGAGCCCCCCATCTCAGCCTCACCGTGAGAAAACATCAGACAAAGCCAAAATGAGGGACAAAATGCCTGACCACTCCTTTCCAAAGTGACAAAAGACACATGTCAAAGAGCAGAGGAGGCTAAGGGGACATGATGG
Organism: Noctilio leporinus; assembly: GCA_004026585.1. Classification (NCBI taxonomy): domain Eukaryota; kingdom Metazoa; phylum Chordata; class Mammalia; order Chiroptera; family Noctilionidae; genus Noctilio; species Noctilio leporinus. The sequence goes on along the minus strand of PVIW01000765.1, from coordinate 192,183 downwards.
CTAAGTGCAATGTGTAGTGTGGACTGAATCCGGAAGACGAAAAGGGCATGGGTAGAAAACTAGAGAAATCCTAGTAGAGTTGGTTTAATTAATTAACCAATGTTAATTTTTTAAGTGGTAAATGCACCAGGTTTACATAAAATGTTTAAGAGTAAGGAAGGCTGGGTAGACCGTGTACAGAAACTCTGAAGTACTTTGCAGTCCTTTCATAGTTTTAAATTATTTCAAAATAAAGAGTTTAAAAAAAAATAAAAATTCAGGTGTCCTAAAAGTAAGTTTTATGAAATTAAGACATTAGGCCCAAATTGCTGAAAGACATAAGAACATCTAAGAAGTCCTTTCCATTAAAGAACATAAGCAGAATGAACCTCCTTGTCAAAAAGCTAACACCTGTTTGATAAGACAAACCTCAGGCATTCTTTCCAACGTATAACAAAGAAGAGACAAAAATACTAACCTGGCTTTTATTAACATGATCATTGGGATGCACAGGCTTCTTGCTGCCAAGTTCACCTCCTAGCATCTCAATTGCTCTGTTGCTAATGACTTCATTTACGTTCATATTTGTCTGGGTTCCTGACCCGGTCTGCCATACCACGAGCGGAAAATGGTCATTCAATTTACCTTCGGCTACCTGCAGAACAAAATGGTAAACAGGGAATACTTTTAAATAAGAAAGGCAATATTCATCTAGCTCTTTTAATCAACTATGATTACATTGGCACCATCCATCATTCTATCTTAAAGATGTTCGCTTTCTCCTTCCCTCAATGACTCACTGATGATGCCGTACGGTGTATGGCTGTCTCGGAAGTCCTAGCTTCCACTGCGTCACTTTGTTCCAACCTTGGCTACTTTAAACAGTGAATGATGAACTGTTGTGAGTCAACTAAACTGACTCAAAGCCATCTTGCTTCCATTTCTCCAACTGCCTCCTCTGCCAATACACAGACAGGGCCACATGTGAAGGCTGGCGAACTGTTACTTCTTTAGACACATTCACTGCTGGTGCACAGCAGGAAGGTACAACAGATGTGACGGTTGGAGTTGGTGCGATAATGACCTGGTGACTTGAAAACGGGAACACTAATAGCTACTGCATCGCACAGATGTCCAGTGAGGAGCAACTGCCAACTGCAGACACACAGTCCAAATTGTTCCTATTGTTGCCATATTTTTATACTTTCAGTTAATGTGCTAGTTTTTGGGCTGTAAGCTTTCTAAGAGAGTGGGTGCTTAACTTCTTCTTCTGGAATAATTTTAACTTAAAAAAATCGGCATTACCTTAAACAATTGGTTCACCTTAAAACTTTTTCCTAGGTATATAAAAACATTAGGTGATCAGTGTAGAAAATTTTAAGAAAAGTATATTAGGCATCTCTTTCCAGTTTCCACTCCAAACAATGAACGTGTACATGCATATAGAAAACATGTTTTGTTAATTTTTCCTCAACAAAGTTAGGACCATAAAATACATATATTTTGCAACCTTCCCTCCACTACTTCTTATATGGTAGAAAACCATATAAGTAGAAAACTAACTTGCTACAGAATCACAATATAACATATATGCAGCTGTTATGGATGGATACTTTCTAATTTGTTGTTATTATAAATGGTCTTGCAATGAGCAACATTATGTAGCTTTTAAATTGTTATCTTTGCTTCCTTCCCATCATGATATTAAGAGAATAAACAAAATAATTTTCTCCCTACATATTATCAAATAATCAACTAGTTTTTAAATGAATCACTTATGTATAAAATAAGAAATATACAAATTTAAACAGTGTTCCTTCATAAAGTTTTTCTTAAACTAGATCCATTAAAGGAAAGGACAAGAGAATAAAAAAAAAAGAAACACAATCATTCACACACTTTTGTCACAACATTTTAAGCACCAATATCCTCATCAAACAATGCTGCCACCCCACCTTGAAATTCATTTATTCCTAAGTTCACAGCACCTCCTTTTTCCTGCCAGAGCCTGTCACCACCCCAGTGCATGACATGCGACTAACTCATTACAAAAAAGCACTGCTCATTCCTACCTCATCTGCTGCCTTCATGATTGCATTAGCAATCTTTGGATCGAGACCATAATCCTGGTTCACTTCAGCAGCCGCTCGTTTCAAAATTCCAAAAGCTTTAATAACCGGGATCTAAAATGAATCAGAAAAATATCTCAAACGTGCAATGTTAGTTAAGTATGAAAATTTAAGAGTACTATTTTATGCAGGTGCAAAAGTGGTACAGAAAACAATAACTTAGGTAACACTGTGACCCTAAAATGTTTAGGATAGAGAGAAAGGTTAAAGTTAGGCATATAATGTGCCAAGAATCATCATGTTATCTACTTGTTGAGAGAGCTTTTGATGATGTTTCAATGAAATGATACCCGGTTTTCAAAAGATAAGAAAACAGGCCCTGGCTGGTGGCACGGTGGATCAGGTGCCAGCCTGCGAACTCAAAGGTCGCTAGTTTGATTCCCCAGCCAGGGCACATAATTAGGTTGCAAGCCAGGTCCCCAGCTGGAGGCAGGTGAAAGGCAACCACACATTGATGTCTCTCTCCCTCTCTGCCTCTCGCCCTTCCCTTCTCTCTAAAAATAATAAATAAAATCTTTTTAAAAAAAGGATAAGAAAATGATGTGTTCTTATCAAAATGAATAATAGCAGATTAAGGTATAGATCCCATACCAGGCTTGGGAGGGAAAAAGAGAGAAAGGAAGGGTGAGGAAGAGAGTGATACATTTGTAAAAGTGTTGCTATAATCCTCATAGGCAACTGGAAGTGGAAAAACAAAAACAGCAACAACAAAAAAAGAATATTCTTTTATTCAACCTAGGCCAAAGAGGGGCACACAGGAAAGAAAACAAAAACTGGAATATATTCATTTTGAATTTTAAGAAAATAAAGTAAAGCATTACAAGTGGTTTACCTAAATGATGTGGACACAAATGGCAAAAAGGATCAGAAACTTAAAGCTGTGACTGGAGAGAAAAGAAGGATCTCATTATTATTATTATTATTATTTTAGATCTCATTATTTTTAAGTTATTCATGTTAGAAGTTCATGAACATTTTTAATTTTCTTTTCCTTTGGACTTCACGTACAAAGGGTTGTATTTAATCCTACTGCTGAGCGCAAGGCACAGAATCTGCTTCATATTTCATCAAGTTTAGGAAGTTAATGCAGATGAAGGCAAAACTGATACCCCGGTACCCATCTTTCTCAGCCGTGTCATCCAAACAGCTGTCCTGTCCCCCGAGCAGTGGCAGCAATAATCCTGCAAAGCACCCAGGACCACACACCTCGCTGGTGGGAGCAGGAAAATCGAAGCAGGAGCTATCTGGGTTAGGACTGACCTCATGATGTCAGTCCTGGGAGTTGCACGAACGAATGGTAAGACTAACCTCTTTAATCCCAAGAGTTGAACTATCTGAGAATATTTTAGGATCAGTTGCTACCCTTTCTCACCCAGCCGTGTCATCAGACCCCGTGTCCTCCAAAGAAGATTTGGCTACCAATTATAAGATTGCACGAACCTGTCAAGATTCAGTCTTGAAGGTTTAGAAATAAGCTAAAATATGGCACTTAAAATTATTGTAAAATAAAAATTATATCTAGAACGTAACTTAAAGTTATCTCACCAAATGAAGCCTGACTACTATGCAGAATGCAGAATGGCCACTAGGCTATTCTGCATTCCTAAAGTAACTATTTGTCATAATCCAGTTGGGCTCCAGTAGGATATGTAATATAGTTAATCAATTCTTTTCACACTTTAACACCTGTGAAATCAAGATGCACCTTACAATGGATGACATGTCACAATATTAGTTGATGACAGTCTTTCCTTACTTAGTGGTGAATATATGTATCAGTGCATCTTCTAACTGATGTCACCTTAGCTTTAATGAAATATGAGACAAAGTGTTCTAATAATTAAACCATGTGTGGTGGCACTGAACAAAAACATCTATTTATTATATGCCAAACGTGGTAAAGGATAATATTTTTAAGTATTTGTGCATATTTTCTGGAAACCGAGACCAAGAGAGAAAGTATACTATTAAAGAAAACTCTGTCTCTTTCAAATCAATTTTCTGAAACTCAGAGTTAATTGGTAAAATAAATAAAATTTAAGTATGGGAACTTAAAATGCTTACAAACTGTTACATCCTAGTAAAAATCTGACAAATCCCAGCAAAAATAAAAAGACAAATCGCTTAGTTCTATCTAATAAAAATCCAAAACATTCAACGTCGCAACTCAAAATAATAGTATTCACAAAGTTCTTTGGCATTTTAATGAGACGCATCTTATTACTCACAAAGTTCTCTACTAACTACATTTTTAACTGTGAAATTGTATTTATGAAACAAAATGACTCCTTAGAACAAATCCTAGTTCACCCAAAATAAGCCAATATTTCTGCAAGTGCATTTACCGGCATCCGTTCAGTCACACCGCCAATCTTAAAGTTCATTGTCGATCTCACAGTCTGGGCGCCGTAATACTTATCATTTGGGACCTTGAGTTCACCAAAAGTATCATATTCTATCCGAAAGGAATTTTGGCTAGCCTAAGGAGAGAGATAAGACGTTGTTATGGCTTGAAAAGAAATCAAGTATCAAAAGCATATCAACAGTAAGGGGGAAAGACACCTTTGTAAATACCATGAAGACAAAAGACTCCATTTTCACTCTCATTCTACTTCCCTCTTCTAGCTCCTGTTTTGAGAAATGATTGTCACACAAATTTATTAATATAGATGTTAAAGGCAAATTACTGAATTTGCACACTGCGCTGATGTAAATACAAAGAAAGCTTCTGAAGTAAAAACGATCTTTTCCAATTCAGCAGTATGCCTATTATTGGTCAAGCTCTGGCCAATTCCTTGTACTCAGGGCAATGCATATTTTACAGGGACCTTTAGAAAATGGCCTAAGAATGATATTTTAATATAAAAATATTATGTATTTAATCAAAGCTGGACTGTGGTCTGCAAACGCCATGCATAAGATAGCTTAATGCAATACAAAAAGCCAGACTTTGCTGTCAAAGAAGTCAAAATGTTTTAAAACCCCTAGCCAAGTAATTTTATTTTAGGAAATAGTCCCAACAAGGAAAATTTTAATTTACAGTTATCTTCTGGGACTAGAGAGATTTACAAACCCTTTATTATGAAACTTTTAGATTGCATAAAAAGAAAAAGCTAAAGCTAAATCAGTACTGCAAGAAATGTTAAAGGGACTGCTTTAAGATGGAGAAAAATAGAGAGGAACACTGTTATAAAAAATAAAATAGCCATATAAATACATACCTATCAATAATCCCTTTAAAAGTAGGTGTATTAAGTATTCCAATGGAAAGACATAAGGTATTTGAATGGCTAAGAAAACAAGGCTCACATATATGCTATCTTCAAGAGACCCACCTCAGAATGAAAGATATACAAAGATTAAAAGTAAAGACATGGAAAAAGTGAATGAATCAAACAATAAATGAATGAAACTGGAGTAGCAATACTTATATCAAACAAAATAAGACTTTAAAACAAAGGCTATAACAAAAGACAAAGAAAGACACTGCATAAGATAAAAGCATCAATCCAGTAAGAGGATATAAACCTAGTAAACAACTATGCACCCAGCATAGGAGCACCTAAATCTATAAAGCAAATCTCAATGGGCATAAAGGGAGAGACTGATAGTAACACAATCCTAATATGGGATTTTAACGCTCCACTGACATCAATGGACAGAAAATCAACAATAAAACAGCAGCCTTTAATGACACACTACACCAGATGAAGTTAATTGATATTTTTCAGAGCGTTTCATTCCACAAGCAGCAGGATATACATTCCTTTCAAATGACTCAGAACTCCCAACAGCCCAGATTTGGGCATCCTACAATTTATGACTTTTCCCAAAACTAAAATCATCTCTGAAAGGGGAAGAGATTTCAAACCACCCATGAGATTCAGGAAAATACTACCAGGCAGCAGATGGTGATTGGGAGAACTGTGTGGGTCCCAAGGTGTCTACTTTAAAGGGGACTGGGGCATCATTGTCCTATGTACAATGTTTCTTGGATCTTGTAATCTTCAATAAATGTCTCTATTTTTTATATTACATGGCTGGATATCTTCTGGACAAACCTTGTACTTATTATTTCACAAAGTTGGATATAATAGAAACAATACTCCGTTTAAATGTGTCACCCATGAGAGTAAATTCTTAATTACATAGTAACTTAAGAACTGAACTAGTATTATATGAAGGTTTATTAATTCTATTCTGAAATGTATTCATCATACTTCCTTTAATCTTTGATAACTTAGTGCCTTAGTGACTTTGGTGCCTGCGTCTAAATGTGTATTTGGTTTAAAGTTAACTTCATATATCATAGAATGCTATTTATCTGTGGATAGTTCTAATATTTGCTTTCTGTAGTATTATAAAGTTACGTAAGTAATGCAATACTGAATACAAAGGTTACTGTTTTTAAGAGTACTTAGCTTTGGGATGTATGTAATACAATAACAATAAAACTAAATTTTACAAAATAATTAAAAAATAAATAAATGTAAAAAAAAAAAGAGTACTTAGCTTTAAGTTAATTAACAGAATTAACAAATGGGTTATCTACATTATAGTTTCCATATAAACTTTCATTCACCAATCAAGGTATTTTCAAATATACTGCGAAATTTATATTAAACAAGTATTAAAAATAACAATAGCAACCACCATTTGAGCATACATTGCTTCTGCTTTATGTAAATTCTTTCTCTCAATTTGCCATAATAATCACACAAATATAAGCATTATGATCTTTATTGGATATAGGTGGAAACGTAAACTTGGGTAGATTAAGTAACTTGGACACAAATGCAGAGCTACTAAAAGACAGCATTGGGATTGGACTCTTTTTTCAGACTACAAGGCTCATTCATTTCTGGCAGATACATTATGTACAAAATAACTCTGTCTTGCATAGCTCTTCAAACCCGTTGTAACAGGAGAGGGAATGGCTGTAACTAAGAAAGGAAAACTGGTACAAGAAAAAATAACTGCATTATAAACTCATTCAGTAAGTTAAGAAGAAAAAAACCCATCAATAAATCAGAGTATCTTTTAGTACTGTAAGTCAAGAACCACCTGAACCCGAAAGCAGTTCAGGCAGCGTGATGCCGATCCTGGAGTCCAGAGTTCGGAGTCGGGCCAGCCAGGCCCTGCAGGGCGGCAGGAACGGGAACTGCCCCTGTCCCCGCACTCTCGCCCACCCTGCTCGGCCCCGAGGACAGGGGGCCCCACACCCGCAGGAGCGCGGGAGCAACGCAGAGGCCCAGCCCGCTCGCGGGGAGTCCCTGGAGGGGCTGGCGCGGGACCCTCGTCGCCAGCTGCCGCCCCTGTCCTAGCGCGCGCCCGGACCAGACTCCGGGCCCCGAGCCGAGAAGGCCGCCGCGCGGGCGCGCAGCCCAGGGCGGGACTCCGTGGGGACCCCCGGGGAACCCTTCCCACCAGCCCGCGGGCGCCGGCCGGGGCTGAAGGTCACCGAGGGGACGCGGGGAGACAGGAGCCCGCGCTCACCATCCGGGCCGTGATCGGGGGCCGGGCTGGGAGGGAGGCCGCGCCACCGGGGCCGGGAGCCGAGGCAGAGGCTGAGGGTGGAACTCGCACGAGGCGACGCGAGCGCGCGAGGAGCCGGAGTGCGTGGTACATGGTGCAGCAGGAGCCTGGGGTGGAATTTCTGAACGGCGGCGGCCACGCCTCCGGGCTGCTGTCATTGCCGGTCCTGCCCCCTGGACTGGGCTCTTATCCAATCAGCATCCGGAAAGAGATCGCGGGCGGGGCAGAGCCAACCGTGAGTGGCCAATAAAACGTGAAGGGGCAGGCTTAACTCCCTCGCACAGCGGATATTTGAAGCCCTTGGATTCATGGGAAACTAGTCAGAGGGGAATTATGGGAAAGGAAGTTCAGTTAGTCTCGCCGCTGGGTTGGCCCATGAGTGTGGATGCTGGAGAGCGAGGGTATTAGCTAATGAATTTTCATTTGGTGGAACATCCTGGAAAGAAATGTTTATTGATTCATTTAGTTATCATGTATTGGCTCATTCTATGTTCTTGGTATTGATTTTTTTAAATTTCTCCCAGATTACAGAGTCCGCATAGAAAGTTTGGAAAGCCCACCAAAGTACAGACTAAAATTATTATTCAGGATGCCAACACTTAATAAGGACTCATTGCTTTTATCTTGTCATTTTGAAATCTGATTTCCCTTCCACTTTTGGTTTTGGTTGTTTTGTTTGTTTGCTTGCTTGTTTTAAGATTTTTCTCATTATTTTTAGCGAGAAGGGCAGGGAGGGGGGAAGAAAGGGAGAGAAACATCAATGTACGGCTGCCTTTCACCTGCCTCCAGCCACGGACCTGGCTGGAGACCTGGCTGGAGACCTGGCTTGCAACCTGGTTATGAGCCCTGACTGGGAATTGAACCAGCGACCTTTGGGTTCACAGGTCCACTGTGCCACCAGCCAGAACTTACTTCTTTTATTTTTAAAGGGTATTAAGCAAATACGTCAAAATTTTAACATCACCCAGAAAATGACAGCAATTGTGAGTGAATGTATGTTTCTGGAGTGTTCTGTCAAACCAGTGATAACACTAGCAACATTATCTTCACATTAATCTTTAATGTTAGCATCACTTGCTTTTTATTGGTGGAAAATGGAAGTAGTGGGATGTATGGTTTATTGCAGATGGCCCAGGAATGCGATATTAAATAACATTGACTATTATCCTCTTTTCAATTTTTTTCTAGTCTTTCCCATCTAGTAAGAAAAACTTTTTTTTTAGTGCAAGTGTATATTTCACACCTCTCTAATAACGCTGATATCCTTTTGCAAAAAGAGGGAAAACCTTTGGGTAGAGTTCATCTACAGATGTAGAATTCAGCCACAATTTAGTAACCATTTGTATATCCCCTTGTATTTAACAATTAAAATGATTTTCCATCTACAGAAGCACTGTAAAGTTCCAATTGTATTTTATTTCAATAAAATGCACATTCCTTTGAAACAATACAGTAAGTGTGTTGTGATGGGGCTATACAAATGTTTGAAATTTGGCAAACGTTGGCTTAGTTATTTTATTTTCATTAATAATGAAAATATAATGTAAATGTCTTAAGAAATAATTCATATGAAAATAAATGTCTAAGCCCAATATGAAGCCACTCCTGCCCAGGGTGTCACTTCAGCATACTGAAACTCAGATGACTTTTGGGTCTTTGTAAGTGGAGTTGACCAGAGGTGCCCTGCAAGGTCTGTCCCGAAAGTATCAGCCGTGCAAACCTTTAATTATGGTGGCATAAGCTCGATACTTTCGGGACAGACCTGGTAAGGTCAGTTGGCCAATCTCCAAACTCCGTCCCAGCTCTGGGTCTTCTCACACCAAATAAGGGTGACTATGTGGCCCCAGCTGATCAGGGATTTTCTATCTCTTTCTTCCTTGATTTCTATTCTTCATCCTATAAGTTTCCTGCCTTCTTCCCCCATTTCTCCAAAGGAAGGCTGCTCATTTCATGAAGTGTTAAAGTTTATTTGTGTCATCTAAATTGTTATCATTAATCATTTTTAATAATCATTACTTAATAATGAAAGTGTAATGTAAGTGCTTTTAAACCAATGGTTGGCTGTGGAGATCTTCATTTTAAAATGCAACATTTTACTATATAAACTGATACCTGTATTCTGCTTAGAGGCTTATGGGTCTTTTCTACTTTGGACTTTGTCTGATGACAGTATTGGCTTGCTTTCCGCTTGTTGATTTTTGTGCAGCTTGTTCATGTTTTTTTAACTTTGCTTTCTGTTCAAGTTGTGGGACTTGATGTCCTTCCAGGAGGGCCAAATGAAAAATCCCATGGTTTTCTCTATCCTCTGCCCTAAACCTCAACACCTTGTTGACAAAATTGGCCGTAAGTTTCCATTATTATCAGTCAAAACATTCTCATTATTCTAAAGACTCCGAAGAGCCTAATTTAGGATACCTCCTGGCCTTGGAGATTACTAGGGGATTTCTTAGAGGAAATTGTATTCATAAGATATTTCGATAACCAACCGACTCTCCATTCCCTCCCCAAAATAAACAAATCAAAACTTCTACTAATATGCCAGATTCCATACCTTCTTAAGGACATGGCCCTTTACTATTTTTACTTAATCTTTATTGTATTTTTTCATTACCATTTAGTCCTTTTATACCCCTCCTCCCCTCAGCAACCATTACACGGTTGACCAAGGAGACGAGCCCTTTAATTTTCCTCCATTATCAGTTTATTTCTCTTGATTGGACCATTGCCTAAAGTAATACTGTAACTTTGCTGTGTTATCGCCCATGTTTAAACAAACAAACAAAAGCGTGCCATGATTTTGCATCCCAGTTCAGCTACCTCTGCACTTCCACAACGTGGACCCTTCCATTCTCTAGCTTCCTGCAATCTGCCTTCAGTGCACTTGGCTTCACTAATACAGCCCTTGTCAGACTCAGCAATTACCTCCAAGTTACAAGCAAATCCAACAGACACGTCACTATCTTTGGCCACCGCTGATGCAGCTGACGCTTCTTCCCCTTGGCAAACTCCCTTTCTTGACCTTTGTAACCTGAGCTCCCTCTCCCTTTTTTGTCAGTTATTCCTTGGCTAGCATCTTTGCCACCTTCATGACTGTGAATGAGGAAGTGCCCAGGGCTCAGTTCTAGATGATCTTAGTCTTCTTTAAACTAAAAAATGAACCTCAGGTTTGAGTTAACCAGAATCCCAGCTATATCGCACATGGCACATTAGAGAGTTAAACATCCCTTCTTATTTTAGTTAAACATTTATTTCTTTTTCTATTCATTTCCTACCCTGTTCTCCTTTCAGACCCCTGGGAAACTATTACAATGTGTTTATTTTGTATCATTTTGTTCAGGTATATTCTAATAATGTATATGTAGTTGTTTTTGTGTATTTTTAAAAGTTTGTGTAAATGGGCCCTGGCTGGTGTGGCTCATTGGATTGAGTCCTGGCCTGTGAACTGAAGAGTCACTAGTTTGATTCCCAGGACACATGCTTGGGTTGCTGAGAGCACATGAGAGGCAACCACACATTAATGTTTCTCTCCCTCTCTTTCTCCCTTCTTCTCTCTCTACAAGTAATTTTTTTTTTAAATAAATAAATAAATAAAATTTCATGTAAATGGTATTGAAATACACATGCTATTCTCTATCTCATCTTCTAGGTCGATTTTCTCTCACTAGGTGAGTTATTCATTCGTAGTTTTTGATACCATTTTTATGCTCAGGTACTGATGGCTCCAAACTTATTTTTCCAGCCCTGTTTCATATTCATATATCCAACGGTATACTTAATGCTTATAATTTAATTATCTATCTCAATACTCATATCTCAAACTTAATATTCCCCAAGGGGTAAGTCTCAATTACCACCCTCACACCTTATTTCATATGCAGCTCATGGTACCATCATGGGAATCTTTGATTCCTGTATTCTGCTCCCATGCCCCAACATATACCTATATACCATGCCAAATTTACCAACAAATCCTGGCCGTTCCACCTCAAAATTGTATCTTGAGTCCATCTACTTTTCTCCCCTTCACTTCCATTAATATTTCTTTGTTAAATAAGTAAATTAATAAACCAGGTTTCATAAGAAGAGTACATTTCATGTAATGGTAAATGCAATACAAAATAAACAGGAACAGATTTAGGGAATGATGGGATAAGTTCATCTTTTTGACAGTGTGATCAAACTAAGGATGGCGTATTTGCTCTCAGGCCTAAACCCTGAGAGCAAAAATGGAATATTCAGGCAGTGAGCTATAGGTGCAAAGTGCCTCATGAAATGAAATGAATAAACATGTATTGAGCAAGTTGAGTTCATTGAACAAAGTGAGGCAATATTCTGTCGAAAGAATGAGAAGGAAGAAAATAGAAGAGCAAATATTGTATCCATTAATCTCTGCTACTAATGCTGATTTGCTGAATTTATAAATATACAAAAGTGAAAACATTCAGTGACTCCCATTACATTGTAAAGTATGCTCCTTTTGGATTTAAAAAATATTCGTCCTGGCTGGTAGCACAATGGTTAAGGTGCCGGCCTGCGAACCCAAAAGTCGCAGGTTCGATTCCCCAGCCAGGGCACATAACCAGGTTGCAAACCAGGTCTCCAGTCAGGTCTGTGGCTGGAGGCAGGTGAAAGGCAACCATACATTGATGTCTCTTTCCCTCTCTGCCTCTCTCCCTTCCTCTCTCTCTGGAAATAATAAAATCTTTAAAATAAATAAATAAATAAATAAATAAAATAAAAAATATTCAACTGAACAATGTTTTAAAAGGCCACATTTAACATGTAAGGGTACAAGAGAGTTAAAATCAAGTGATTGAAAAAGATACAATATGTAAATGTTAGCTAAATACAGAAAGGTGATAGTGATACCAGTGACACTTCAAGGCAAAAATCATTCCTTGAGATAAAGAAGCTTTATAATAATTAAAGCTTTATTTTGCCAGTAACATAGCAACTTTAAATGTGGTTTGTTCCTAGGGAGAGAAGCTCTGAGGAAATAAATACCAATCACAATATAAGTTGTTTTACTTATATTAACAAAAGAGGCAGACCAAAAGTCGCTAAGAACACAAAAGCTTTGAACAAGTAACTATAGATTTGACCTAATGAGTATGTATAAAAATGCACATTTTAACTGCAGAATACAATTTTTTAGGCACATACGAAGCATTTAAATGAATTTACCTTTTGCTGGCCACAAAGCAAGTCTCAAGCAATTTCAAATGATTGAAAATATACAGAATGTATTCTCTGACCACAACAAAATTTTTCCGAAAATCAATACCAAATGGATGTCTAAGAATCCCACTTATTTGGAACTTAAATGCATTTTTGTTCTTCACTATACTGGAATTACTAGCCAGAACAGTAAGGCAATCATTTAATCAATAAGAAAGAAAGCAAAAATAGCTATTATCATAATTATGGTAAAAAAAAAAAAAAAAAAAAAAAGAATCTAAAAGGTCCTGGCTGGTGGCACAGTGGATAAGGCACCAGCCTGTGAACCCAAAGGTCGCTGGTTCAATTCCCAGCCAGGGTACATAACCAGGTTGCAAGCCAGATCTCCAGCCAGATCTGTAGCTGGAGGCAGGTGAAAGGCAACCATATACATTGATGCATTTCTCCCTCTCTGCCTCTCTCCCTTCCCCTCTCTCTAAAAATAATTAAAATCTTTTAAAATAATAATTTAAAGATTATTAGAGTTAGTAAGAGGGTTCTGCATTGTTGCTAAATATATACTCAACAAACAAAAATAAATTGTATTTATACATACCATCATCAGGAGAAAGTGAAATTAAAGATATCATTTACAATAAAATTAAAATATATTAATATACTAGAATAAATCTAAAAGGGAGGGACATATAAAACTTCGTGGGAACTTGGGGAAGACCTTAACAAATGGAGAGATAAACCATCTTCATGGATTGAAAAAATCAACATTCTAAATATGTTATTCTTTCCAGAAATAGTCACTTCAAAGCAATCCCATTAAAAAATCTCAACAGGACTTTTTTGCTTTTATTTGTTCTTAGTGGAATTAACCAAACGATTCTAAAACTTAGATGGGAATGCAAAACACTAAAAGAATAATCAAGAAAATTGTGAAGAACGAGGCAGGCAGAATTATTCAAGCCATCAAAAACAGTTTTCTAGTAACTCTATACTTATCCACAAGGGGTCACTATGGAACGATGTTGTCTGATCTCTTAACCAGGGAAAACCCTTTCCGAATTTTCCGTTCTGTGTAGGAAGCGAAGAAGCGGCATCTTTCATGTTACTTTATTTAACACCAACCACATCATGTTAAAAAAAAATTATTATGATATATTTAAAATACGATGAAAGACGACAAAGAAACGGAGAGATAATATGAAGCCAGGAATGAATGAACAGGAAGCATATTCTCAATGCCCTCGCCGGTGATAATGCACAGATTAGATTCTAACATCGGAGGCTGAGGGGGAGGGAGGGGTTGGCAGGGGAGTGGGGCGGGGGTGCCGGGAAGGAAGTATGATCAGCTCACGCAATTCAGAATCTTTCTGGGAGAATATTCAGAGCAGGCAAAACATTTTCCCTGATAGACGCTGTTAAAGACGATCTGCGAGGACCTGTTCGGTGAAATTCCTGATGGGCCTTAATAACAAAAATGATTAACAATTCAATTATAAAGTCATGCCTCACTCTCCAGGAGAAGCATCAATTGCTTTGCGGTGTCAGACCAGGGAAGTTTCTCATTCACGGGTGGTTATGAATGAAAACGAAAGTGGGAAGTAAGATAATTCTTACGGTAGGAAAAGAAGCAGCACCGGCGGCTGTGTTGCAAAAATGGGGTGTCTACACCTAAGACAGAGAGTGTCTCCTCTTGGCTGGGTTTTTCAAACTTCGGTGAATGTAAAGAATTTGCTTTTGTGCTTGAAACTAAGCTGATTGTACTTTGGACCGACCAGTGGTTAAATGCCGCTTCTTAGTTCAAAAGGAATTAGCCCTGTTCCAATTCCTCCCCCATAGGGTGGCTGGGCTTCCGCAGTATAAAGGCGGGGTGCAGGTCTGTGTGGGGAAGTTAGGGTTCTCTTTGGGCAGGGGCAGCAAGGGTTACAGAAGACACTTCAATCATGAATCCATCTGACACTGAAAGGGAAAAAATCGCTGTCATCGGTGGTGGCTTGGTAAGCATCCACTTGGATATTACTTCTGTGGGTGGCTTTAGACTGAACTACCATTACTCTTAAGAATTAGCATGAAGCACTTGTACGAATGGTTCCTTTTCCTCTGAAAACGTTTCTAATGCTTAAATAGAGGTTCTGAAAATATGTCATGTTAGGGACTGCTGGTCTGTTTTGGCAAGGCCGGCCCTAGTGCCAGGGGGACCCAGAAGGGACACCGTGTAACGAGTCAGCCCAGTGTGTTTACCCCATAGCCGACGAAGCATGAAAAGCAGAGCGCGTGCCATGCCTGGTTCCCTGCGGCTAGCTTAGCGTCCTGGTTTCAGTCCAGCACTTGCCAGTAATCCCTGCATATAAGCTTAGTGTGATTAATAAAGGGGACTGGCGGCTTGGGCGAGCCTCCAGACCCCAACTTTGTCTCTTCTCTCTTTCTTGCGTCCTCCGCCCTCCAAACCTGGTGCGTAATCCAGGGACTGCTGGTCCCTCACGGGTGGCGCCCAAACAGGGACCCGGGTACTTGGAGACAAGTTACGGTAGCAGGCGAGAGGACTCCTAGCGGGGAGCGCTTTACGGGCTAGGAAGGTAGTATCCGGAGCAACAAGGGGCAAAACAAAGTAAGGAGCGCGCACTCCTCGCGCAGATGGTGCGGTCAATGCTGCGGCCCATGAGGCCAAGGTTGGCGAAAGGCAGGTATCAAAGTTTCTGCAGTTTGTTAATGAGGTGTGTCCTTGGTTCCCAGAGCGGGGAACTGTCGACTTGGAAACTTGGCATAAGGTCGGAGAAGGCATCCAGGGGCAGTTTTCTATGCGTGGGCCGGAGGCAGTCCCGGTGGATGCGTTCACATTGTGGGACCTAGGGCGACTCTGTCTGGAGCCAGGGGCCGGGGGTTTTTCTGCGTGGGCAGCGCCTGATGAGGTGGTGGCAGGGAACCGGGCTGGGAATCCACCGGGCCCTTTGTCGCCGGGGGATGAGGCGGACCTGGAGGATGAGGCCTCTCGCTACCACCCCTGGGAGGATGAAGCCTTTGTCATGGTAAAAGGCAGTGAGGAGGCGGGTGGAGGTCAGCCACCATGGGTTCCCCGGTCGCACCCCCTCTGTGCCGCTTCCCTGGGGGGCTGCCATGCTGAGGGAGGAACTGTCTCCTTTTGCAGCGGGCGCTGCAGAAGGCGCGCCTTGGCGGGGAGGACACGGGGCTTCTTGGCTTACCCGGTGTTGGAGCAGCAGGCCGCCCAGCGGCGGGCAGTGCGGGAATACACATTGCTGTAGCGCAGTATGGGCCCACCGCGCCATTCACCGTCTCCTTGGTGGAAACCCTTGCGCAGGAGGCACTCCGGCCGAATGACTGGAGATCCATTGTCAAGGCCTGCCTGGCTGCGGGGGATTACCTTCTTTGGCGCACAGATTTCTCCCACCCAGCGCAGGAGCTGGCGGAGAGGAGCCGGGTTAACAATATTCCTATAACTTTTGACATGCTCCTCGGGGAAGAGAAATAGAGTTCCACCCAGCAGCAAATTAACTACCCAGTGAAAGCCTATGGGCAGATTAACGGTATTGCTCAGAGGGCTTGGAAGAAGTTGCCCACTTACAGGCCAAAAAACAGAGGAGCTTTCCAAGATCTGCCAGGGGCCGGATGAGCCCTACCAAGACTTTGTTGCCCGGCTGTTACAGGCCGTGGGCCGGCTGGTCGTGGATGGGGAGGCTGGGATTTTGCTGGAAAAGCAGCTTGCACAGGAAAATGCTAATACTGCTTGCCAGGCGGCCATTCAGCAAGAAGGGAGATCTTAATGACTATATTCGGCTTTGTGCTGACATTGGTCCCTCTTACCTCCAGGGGGTGGCTTTGGCTGCTGCCCTGCGGGAGGCTGGGGTCGGCAAGCCGAGTGGGCAGCGCAACTGGCCTGGGGTGTGCTTTGCCTGTGGGGAGTCTGGGCACTTCCGCAGGGAGTGCCCTCGGGCGCGGAAGGCTGAAGGAGGGGAGTCAGCCAGATGAGAGGATGGACGAATGCGCCCTACCCAGGTTTGCCCTCATTGCCACAAGGGGCTGCATTGGGGAAATGAGTGTGAATCAAAGTTTGACGTTGATGGGAACCCGGTTCAGGGAAACTGGAGGAAGGGCCAGCCCCGGCCCGGCAAACAATAGGGGCACTGTCCACAAGAAGTACCAGCTCCCACAGCGCCCGAGTGGACCAGATGCTGCAGGCCATCCTTGGGAGAGGAGGCTCAGACCTTCATCCCGCTCAGAGGCATGTCCTGACCCCGGACATGGGCCCCCAAGCGTTGGACACACAGGCATGGGGGCCAGTTCCAGAGGGGTCCGTGGGGTTGCTGCTGGGGCGGAGCAGCTTGACCATGAAAGGGCTACAGGTATTCCCAGGGGTGATTGACTTGGACTACGAAGGATGTATCTGGGTCATGGCAGGGGCTCCACAGAGCATAGTAACGGTGACTCCTGAGATGCGCATTGCGCAGCTGGTGCCAGTGCCACTGACTAAGAAAGGGAAGGCTCTGTCAAGGGAGAGGGGCACTGGGAGCTTTGGGTCCTCAGATAGGGCCTACTGGCTGCAGACCATCAAGGCCGGCCAGAGCGAATGCTGAAGGTACGAGGCCACCCATTTAAAGGCATACTGGATACCGGTGTGCAGGTCTCAGTGATCAGCTCCCGTTGCTGGCCTTCAGGATGGCCGCTGCGTGAGGCCATGATGCAGCTCCAGGAAATAGGCCAGGACAGCTGCCTGCAGCAGAGTGCCCAGCTATTGTCCTGGGAGGATGAGGAAGGAAAGAAGGGGGTGTTCTGGCGCTATGTGCTGGACAGCCTCCCCATGAACCTTTGGGGGAGGGATGTCCTAGAGGCCATGGATCTGGTCCTGGCGACCCCTCAAGAATTGGGAGGTGAGTCACATTTTGCGGGGGCACTATTGCCATTGCGTGGAACCAGACCGCTGCGGCCATAACGTAGCTTTCTGATGAACCTGTCTGGGTAGAGCAATGGCCCCTGTCACCGGAGAAAATGGAGGCCACTAGGCAGCTGGTTCAGATTCAGCTCCAAGAAGGAAGAATAGAGCCTTCCTTTAGCCCATGGAATACCCCCATTTTTGTCATTAAAAAAAGGTCAGGGGCGTGGCGGCTCCTGCAGGATCTTAGGGCGGTCAACGCCACTATGGAGTTAATGGGGCCGCTTCAACCAGGACTGCCTTCCCCTGCTGCAGTCCCTGGGGGGTACCATGTGTTGGTTATAGACTTAAAAGACTGTTTCTTTACTATTCCCCTGCTCCTGGCTGATCGAAAGCGGTTTTCATTCAGCGTACTGTCTGCCAATGTCCAGGAGCCTCTGGATCGGTATCAATGGAAAGTGCTGCCGCAGGGCATGGCCAATAGCCCTACGCTATGCCAAGCCTTTGTGGGAAGGGCCTTGAAAGGGGTCCGTCGCCACTTCCCGGGGGTGTATCTTGTCCACTATAT
This sequence comes from Noctilio leporinus, assembly GCA_004026585.1. Classification (NCBI taxonomy): domain Eukaryota; kingdom Metazoa; phylum Chordata; class Mammalia; order Chiroptera; family Noctilionidae; genus Noctilio; species Noctilio leporinus. The sequence continues at coordinate 173,915 of PVIW01000765.1, read as the reverse complement.
GGACGACATCCTGTTGGCCACGGCCACAGAAGGAGAACCGGCTCAGGCCTACGGGGACATGCAGAAGGAGTTGGAGTTGGTGGGGCTCATGATTGCTCCGGAGAAGGTGCAGAGGAAAGCCCCATTTAACTACTTGGGGCAGTGGGTTTGGAGAGGTGGAGGTTTCATCCTTACGGCCACAGCTTCGCTTAGACACCTTAAGGACTCTAAATGACTCAGAAATTGATAGGCGACATTAAGTGGGTTCAGCCCCTGCTGGACCTGACCACCGGCCAACTAAAGCTCCTCTTTGACATCCTGAAGGAGGACTCGGACCCCACTTCACCTCGGGCGCTAACCCCAGCGGGGAAGGAGGCCTTGGAACTGGTTAATGAGGCGCTGGCTAACGCCAGCCTTCGGTGTCTCTTCATCTCCCCGCACTGGCAGCTCCTGGTCCTTCCCACAGCTTTCTCTCCCACGGGAGTGCTCTGGCAGGAGGGGCCGGTAGAGTGGCTGCATTTAGCCTCCAGCCGTGGAAAAACTGTTGTCCCGTATCCTACGCTAGTAGCCCAAGTTGTGGGGCTGGGTAGGCATCGTGTGGTGCAAATGTTTGGCAGAGAGACCCCAGAAATTATGGTACCTTACAACTCTAGTCAACAAGAGCAACTGTGGGAATTTGAGCCTGAGTGGCTAATTGCTTTGGCGGGGTATCCGGGGAAAGTTTCTTATCACTTCCTCGGCCACAGGCTTATTCACTTCTATACCCGGCACCAATTCCTGTTTCCAAGGAATATTGTGTTGGCCCTCACTAAGCGAGTGGCACTTGTCTTTACTGATGGCAGCTGGAATGGCCCAGCAGTTTATGTTATTCATGGAACCTCTCACGTCTTTCAGATCCAGCACGCCTCCGCTCAGCGAGTTGAGCTTGCGGCATTTGGAAGTCATCGGTGACCCACCAGGCGGGCACCCATCATGTCACCTATACGGTGAAGGCCTGCGTGGGACCGCCATATGCCTTATGAGTGGGCTTTATTGAGATCAAGCCTCTATGGCATCAGATGTGCCAGCTGTACACTTACTAATTGCATATCCCGGTTGCCTCCGGCGCCCCAGGTCTTGCTGGTCAAGCAGCCTTCCTTTGTCATGCTGCCAGGAAACATGTCTGGGCCTTGGTGTGAGGACCAGGGGCTACAGGCCCTGACGGAGGCCTACGCTCTGCTGGTCCATGGGAAGTGCTTCCTGAGCCTTTCAATTGTAGGCCTTACGGGTCTGATATCAGTCATCTCCTCGGCTGCCACCTCTGCTGTGGCTCTGTCACAAAGTGTTCAGACGGCTCATTTTGTGGCCCGGCTGGCGCATAATGTCAGTAAGACACTAGGCTCTCAGGAGCAGATCAATCGGAAGGTGGAAGCCAAGTTAAATGCGCTGGAGGAAGCAGTTCTTTTCCTGGGGGTGGAGGTCCCCAGCCTCCAAGTGAGGCTCTCCCTGCAGTGTCATGCTGAGTATCAATGGATATATGTGACCCCTAAGCCATACGATGAAACTGAATGGGCCTGGGAGCGTGTCCAAGGGCACTTGCTGGGAGTGTGGTCTGAGAGTAACATTAGCCTGGATATGACTCTACTACACCAGCAGATTGAACTCATATCCACGGCACCTGGGCTTTCAGCTAAGGAATTGGCTTGGCGCTTCGTGGGTGGGGTGCAGCGGGCAATATGGGGGAAGTGGAAGGGCGGCACTGTGGTCTTGGGTGGGGGCTAGGGGTTGTAATCTGTCTTCTTTCTGTTCTCTTGCCAGTCACCATCCGAGTGGGCTGCTGAGCCCTCCAACAAGTACGAGTAGAACTGCATGCCATGCGATTAAGAAATAAAGAAGGGGGACATGTTAGGGACTGCTAGTCTGCTTGGCAAGGCCCAGCTAGCAGAAACGGGCGTTTGGCAAGGCTGGCCCTAGTGCCAGGTGGACCCAGAATGGACACCGTATAATGGGAGTCAGCCCAGTGTATTTACCCCGTAGCCCATGAAGCATGGAAAACAGAGAGTGTGCCATGCCTTGTTCCCTGCAGCTAGCTTAGCGTCCTGGTTTCGGTTTAGCAGTTGGCAGTAATTCCTGCATATAAGCTTAGTGTGATTAATAAACAGGGCTGGCAGCTTGGGCAAGCCTCCTGACCCCAACTTTGTCTCGTCGCTCTTTCTTGCATCCTCCGCGGTCCAAACCCGGTGGGTAATCCAGAGACAGCTGGTCCGCCACAATGTCATTAGTGTTCATTTGTTCTCTTCTGGAAAAGGCATTTTATTTCCATTAAAGGCAAAGGTGCCTTGTTTTCCCTCATTTCCATTGAATGTTTTTTAGAAAACCAAAAATTGGGTTTCTCCAATTCCCCAGTTGACTGTTTTCTTTAAAAAAATATTACAGTAAATAATCATTTTAATGAAAACATTTGCCTCACTCTGCTTAATAACTCAGTTTATACTGTCTAATAAGAATAAAAGTACTAACAGAGCCCTGGCTGGTAGCACAGTGGATAAGGCACCAGCCTGCGAACCCAAAGGTCATAGGTTCAATTCCCCAGCCAGGGCAACCTGATACCAGGTTGCAAACCAGGTCTCCAGTCAGGTCTGTGGCTGGAGTCAGGTGAAAGGCAACCATGCATTGACGTCTCTCTCCCTCTCTGCCTCTCTCCCTTCCCTTCTTTGTAGAAATAATGAAATAAAATCTTAAAAAAAAAAAAGTGCTAACAAACATGAAACTAGTGCAAAACGATCCTGTTGAGTGCTTGATAGTTATTTGGGTCATTGGAAATAATGCATATTTGGTCTCCTCAGGCACGAGGTGATGTATCCCCCTTACTGAGCAGGTGAGATGACCCCCAGGGGACATGCCCCCTATGGAGCAAGACACAAGAGAGGGGTCTGTGCACTCCCATCATCATCATAGCAAAGCCAGTTCTGTCTAACATGGGACTGCCTCAGCAAGCTGTATTTTTTTTCCTTCTTATCAGAATATCCCCATTCATTAAAGTGTAATCATGTTGCTTTCACCTTTGGTCTAACCATTTATAGGCTATTAGTTCCTAGATGCTCATTAATTCATTTATTTACTCAACAAAAATTTATTGAAGCCCTAGTATGTGCCAGACACTGTTCTAGGCAGTATATAGATTAGTATATTTAATGCCACACATATATTTATATCATGTATGCTAATTTTATCTTTGGTTCTGACTTCCTTATTGTCTTCTCCCCAAAAATACTCTGACAGTTCTCCCGATGTTTCTGGTTCTAAGTTTCAAAACGCTAAGAAACGTCAATGCATGTGACATTATGTTGTCATTTCACCATAATGGGCTTCTGTCCAACTCTTTCCTAGCAAAATTTTGCATAAAATGAGAATTCCTGTATTACACAAAATCTTACTGATTTTGAGTGCCTGCTATGTGCCAACATTGTTTTAGATACTGGGGATTTGGTGGTGAAATAAATAACTTCAGTGAGAGGAGTAGGAAAGAAAGGCAAAGGGGGTATTGCTGTGGAGCAGACAGACAGGCAGGGAAAAATGAGGCTGGAGAGACTGAGATAACTGTGGCTCTTCCAACCAGAGGACAAGGCAAGGTGATTGGACTTTATTCTAGGCACAATCAAAAACTTCTGGAGGACGTTGGGTAGGAAAGTCAGCTGTGATTGTTCATAAAGATTTCTCAGACTATTAGGTGGAGAAGGACTGGAAAAAATTATAAGAAAACAGAATAGACCTGTTAAGAGACTGTTGTGTTTCTCTGAAACTTGGGCAAGGGATGCAGCAGAGATAACTCTTCGAAGTCCAGAAAAAGGTGACAAATATGTGATTGGATATATAATTTTGGAAGGCACAACAATGTGGGTATCATCCACGGATTTCTCACAGAATCACACTTGAACTCTTCATTATCTACACACGTGTACAAGGTCTGTCCACAAAGTATTCAGCCAATGTGTCAATGTAATTGAAAGTTTTTGCTTGATACTTTCGGGACACACCTCGTACATGTGCTAGAAAATGAAAGACAAATTAATACATATATATTAAGAAACAACTAAAATTCCTCCGCAAAGGGGTTCTATCTCTCTTATTGCACTAGGAGTCATGTTTGGGTCCCTTTTTCATTCTGTTCAAATCCCTATTCCTCTGTTATTCCACCAGTAAGCCTTGGTGGCTATATATCCAAAGTATACTTCAATTTTGGCCATTGCTACAATCCTATGCTAGGCCATACCCATCCCCACATCATTCCTACAACTGCTTCCTTCATGGTCCTCCAGCTCCTACCCTTATCCATGGATAGCCCATTCTCCACACAACTGCCAGAATCTTCCTTTCAAAACATAATCATCATTCTTTGCTTAAAAATTTCCAATACAAAGGGCTCAGAGGCATATGAAAGAATGCTCAACATCACTAGCCATCAGAGAGATGCAAAGTAAAACCACAATAAGATACCACCTCACCCCTGTCAGAATGGCAATCATCAACAAATTAACAAACAACAAGTGTTGGCGAGGATGTGGGGCAAAGGGAACCCTGGTGCACTGTTGGTGGGAACGTAGGCTGGTACAGCCACTATGGAAAAGAGTATGGAAGTTTCCTTAAAAATCTAAAAATGGAATTGCCTTTTGACCCAGCAATTCCACTACTAAGATTATACCTGAAGAATCCTGAAACATCAATTCATAAGAACCTATGTACCCCTATGTTCATAGCAGCACTATTTACAATAGCCAAGTGCTGGAAACAGCCTAAGTGCCCATCAGTGGATGATTGGCTCAAAAAACTTTGGTACATTTACACAATGGAATACTACACAGCAGAAAGAAAGAAGGAACTCCTACCCTTTGCAACAACATGGATGGAACTGAAGAGTATTGTGCTTAGTGAAATAAGCCAGTCAGTGAAGGACAAATACCATATGATCTCACCCATTACAGGACAATAATGAACAAAAGTAACAACAAGCAAAACAGAACCAGATATATGAATACAGTGAATAGGCCTTCAGTGGACAGAAGGAAGAGGGGTGGGGGGAGGGGGGAGGAAGAGGCAAAGAAGGGGAGCAGTTTAGTCAAGAACCTAGTATAAAGGAACCATGGACATGGACAACAGGTGGGATTGACTTTGCGGGGGAACGGGTGGGTGGGGAAGAGGACAGAGGGGAGCAAAAAGGGTGATGGGTGTAATACGACAACAATAAAATTAAATTTAAAAAATAAATAAAGTCAACCTCAAAAGGTTAAAAAAAAGAAAACTTCCAATAGTTTCCCATTAAAAAGAAAATAGAATCCAAACTTATTACCAAAGGGCCTATATAAGCTTGTCTACTTACTTGCCTGGCCTCACTGTTTCTGTTTTGTGGTTTTATGTTATCTATTAGTATCTGAAATTATACTTATTTTGTGTTTTGGTCTATATATTAAATATCTATTCCAACTAGAACACAAACTCTTATTCGCCAATGTATTCTAGAGGCTGGAACCATGCCTAACATTACTTAATGTTATTATTTAGTTAATATTTGATGGGTGAATAAACAGAGGAATGCAAAAATCTTCCAAAACATGTGAGGGTGAAGGAAATGTCAAAACAAATGAAAGTTTGAAAATTTAATGTATGAAGAAAAGATATTGATTAAGTAGAGCTTAAGGAGATTAAGTTCAACATATAAAAGATAAAATTAATTTCTTGCCCATCTTATTCCTTGTGTATTTTTTTCACCCCTTCTTCCCTAGGAGTTATATCCTGGGGTATTATTGTCTGACATATTAAAGGCTTTCTCAAACTCCTAGGGGAAAAAATGCAACGGAGTTGAGAACCTTTATTTAGAAGTTCAAGGCATACAGTGAATATCCCTTATTGTTTTTGTTTTGTTTTGTTTTTGTTTTTGTTTTGTGGTAGCCTTGACTAGGGAAACATTACTTGAAAAATGTAGTGATCCATCTGACCCTATGATAGATAAACCAACTGATTTATGTTCTTTGAAGACATGCCAAGGAAGTCAGAAGACATCAACAGACCACCGAAGGAAGTCTTACTGAAAAACTAAAGGCACTGTAAACCATCATCACAGACTGGTGAAAGTTTAGCTACTGAAGACTGGGGAAAGATGTTAAAACACTTTCAAGAGCACCAATCTGAATATTTAGGAAAACCACTGTATTGATTTTTCCTTCTTGTGTGAAATACAGCTCCCCGGCCCCTTCCCTGACAATGGTATTATTCCCCCTGGGTGTTTTTTTTTTTGTTTTTTTTTTTAATTTAAGACTTTATTTATTCTTTTTAGAGAAAGGAGAAGGGAGAGAGCCAGAGAGGGAGAGAAACATCAACGTATGGTTGCCTTCACCTGCCTTCAGCAGGGGACCTGACTGGAGACCTGGCCTGCAACCTGGTTATGTGCCCTGGCTGGGGAATCAAACCAGCAACCTTTGGGTTCGCAGGTTGATGCCTTTCCACTGAGCCACCAGTCAGGGATACCCTAAGTGGATTTTAACTTCAGGAGTCCGGTGATTGTCTTATCTTTGGGTTCTGCTCCCTCCTCTTTCAGAAATGTTATCCCAATGCCTTGTATAGTTAAACACACTCAAATATTCTGTGTGCAGGGATTTTCTTTCAGAACCAAGTGGGGAATCATATTCTTTGACAGTATGGGGATTAGAAGCAAGGAAGACACTGTTTTTCATCAGAATGGTGTCGTGGGGAATGCTGTCCTTTGAAGGACTGACTTGAAAAAGGATTTGAAAGATCATTCCACTTTTCTGGGTGTAAGGAGTTGGTGTAGCTTTCCGAATCTAACAAGTCAGTCTAGGGGGGAAATAAACTACCATTCAAGCTGCCTTCCTTTGTGTTCAAATCATATGTTTCTTTTCTTTACAAAGTGCCAAGCCAGGAAAAGCCAGGAGCAAGGCTCTCCAAACTGTACAAACAAGTGTCCTTAAACTCTATCCATACTCAGGTCCTTGGTAATGACAAATGCTGCCTCCGATGACTATTTCAGCATTGACAGGTGTGATAGAGTGATGAGTATAGTCCCAGGGACAGTGTCAGCCACTCAGCCCTCATTTTTCAGCTGAAGCCTAGAACCTTAGCTAAAAAGGCCATTGAAATTTCCCCATCAACTGTTGCCCACTGTCACAGATGTGCCCACTATTCCGGTACAAGCTCTGTAGGTGTATTTCAGGGTATTGTTAAAGTGTTTCTTTAATCTTACCTGCTGACAAGGGTGTGGGTAGGAGATCTATGTTGAGAAAGACTTAAGAAGAACAACCAATAGCACCTGTTACCTAATTGAATGTGTATTGGTGGGTAGAGAAGGGTGGTAATATTCTTCAAGGTATCCTGGCTGAGTAAATTAGCAGACAAGTTGCCATTCTTTAAGATTTGGACCATGAAGGGTGAAGCTCTTGAAGGTTGAAGGATGGGAATGAGTTGAATTTGAAATATGTGAGATGGTGATTCCATAAGGCACCTACCTAGAGAAATCACAAGTTGGAGATGGATGAAGGATAGCAAGAAAAAGTCATAACCAGGTTTTCTAACACTCCCGTGGCAATTGTGGGAGATATTCACTTTATTGTCATCAATGGAGAAGATAATCCAGACGCTGCAAGTCCAGGAGTCCAGAGTCAGATTTAAACAAGAAAACAATCTTTGGCATAACACATACAATTCTAGCAGATGTGATAGTTGCTAGCTAAGGATGAAGACATTTGTAGGTGCTTATCCCATAGTAAAGACAGTTAACAATCTAGTTCTTCTCATTACATTGGTATGTCCAAAGATAAAATTCTTGAGACTAAACTATCATTCTGTGAGCAGGAAATATAAACAGGCTTTTAAAAAGCCACTTGGTGATAAACTCAGATTGAGAAGGGTTCTATAAGCTTTATTAAGGCAAAAGTAATTGATAAGTTGACACACGTTTAACATTATGCTTATCAGATTAATTTCAGACCCATTATAATGAGGAGGTACAAAATGCAAAAAATTGTAATCATTCCTGCTGGAATTAGCATTTATAAGGATAGGGTTACAGTTTTTTCATGACCACTGTACACCTTCAACAATCATAGCTGCAGCAGTCCTGTGGGAATCAGCAGAAATTTAGTGACTCCTCAAATTACATAGTACCACACCAGCTGAATACCCAGGAAAGGTAGCTAATCACTTTCATTTAAAATATTTTCAATTAACATTTTTGATTGGTAACCCAGCCAAAAGATGTGACCTGGCAAGGAGGAAGCAAGGGGAGACAGAAAAGGAAAATGGAAAAGGAGAAGGTCAGAAAATTGGGTCAATCCATACTTATGTAACCAAGGAATTTCCTCAGAGCTCTGCTTACTTCACCAAAAGGCTAGAGCAGTTGTTAATGAAACTTGGCTTTTACCAATTATTTTATCCTCAAAAGAGGTTACTATTCCAGACTTTTCGGGCTTCAAAACAAATTTATAGAGACTTTGCAGAATTGCTCATGTCCTTAGTTAGAGCTGTCTTCTCTCTACCAGGTGTAACTCCAACAACAGGCACCTTCAATGCTTTCACTGATCCATGAGTCTCTCCCAACCCAATGCTGTCACCTCCCTTAACAGCCTCTTCCCTATTTACTCCCTGAAACAGCTGTGCTTTCAGTGAGTTTGTGGTGGGTTCAGAGTGGTGCACACACATTTTCCTTTCCATTTATATCTTCATGTCTTAGCAGGGTTTTTTTCTTTGCCAGCGTAACAACTAAAGAAGTCACCGCCAATAATTTCTGATTAATCACATCTTACAGAAAGTGAGAAGAGGAAATAAGTTAGATCCTGAATGTACTTTTTTAGCCACATTACTAATCCTTCTAGCTGAAATTCTGCCACACCTCCCAGTATACGTATATGATTAATTTTGTTTAAATCTCAGTTACACAGAACTAGAATGATCATAATGTTGATAATGAATTTATTGGTTGGCCCTCCATAATATTAAATATGCGAATTGCTTTGAAAAAAATTAAATTTGAAAACTTTTCATACACTTAATGGTTTAAATAAGGATTGGCTAATTTTTTTTTAAATCACCAGTCTACAGAAATTGAATAACATGAATAAAATTAGGTGGTTTCAGTATCACTGAATGGTAACCGGAAATGTAAGAATGGAACCATAGGAATATTTTTTAAAAGAATACCTAAGTGCTAAAAAAAATTAAAGAAAAAAAAAAGAATATATAAGTGCTTAGATACTAAGGTAATTTGCAGCTAAGGTGTAAGAATAAGTGTAGAGAGAATAGATGAAGCTTCAGGTCCTCTTGTGCCTCCTCCTGGCCTGACTAATAGGTGCACAGAGGAAAGACAATGTGCAGAGACACCAGGAGAAGATGACTATCTATAAGCCAAACAGAGAGGCATGGAACAGAGAGGAACCCACCCTGCAGACACCTTGATTCTGGACTTCCAGCCCCCAGAGCTGTGAGGCCACAACTATCCATTCTTGAATCCAGTTGGCTTGCAGCACTTTGTTAAGGCAGGGTAGGAAACTAACAAAAAGAGCTAATCCTGGTTCAAAGTTTACATCCTTAGGGTGATTTGGTGGTAATTTATTCTGCCCCACCCACTACCCTGCAAAATGCTTTTGCATGAGCTCAAAAAAGAGATCTGGGTGGGAGGTGTGAGTTTTTAAATCTCCATTGATATGGGAGATGGACTAGGATAAAGGTTTGAGAAACTCCAACATCTGATTGTCTTTCTTTGAAAGGGGAAAAAAGAATATCCAGAGGTGTGTGGGGGAAAAAAAAAACCAGAAAATGAAGAACAGTTTTGGTGTTTCAAGAAGAGGGGCTGGCTAACAACATGGATTGAATGCTGCTGAAAACTCAGGTGTGATAATTGAATATGGATGATCTTACCCAGTTTAAGTTGCTAGTGATGAGAGAACAGACAAATCACTGCAACCTATTAAAGCTACGAGAAGGCAACACTATAAAGCTTTGAGAAGACAACAAACAAAAAATTCTTCACAATCACAGGGTAGGGAAAGACTTAAAAAGATACCAAGTGCATTAACAATAATGTAAAATATTGATAAATGTGACTCCATGAAATAAAGAGCTTCTCATCCTTAAGACATAATACAGAGTTTAAAAAGCAAGCCACAAATAGAAGAAGATATTTGCAACATTTAAAAATGACAAGCCCTAAGACTATGCTTTCAGGGATCATTTCTATAGTTCGTTACTAAAAATGACAAGCCCTGGCTGGTGGCATGGTGGATAAGGCGCCGGCCTGTGAACCCAAAGGTCACTGGTTTGATTCCCAGCCAGGGCACATAATGAGGTTGCAAGCCAAGTCTCCAGCCAGGTCTGTAGCTGAAGGCAGGTGAAAGGCAACCATACATTGATGTCCCTCTCCCTCTCTGCCCCCTTCCCTTCCCTTCTTTCTAAAAGTAATAAAATAAAATCTTTTAAAAAAATGACAAAGTCTCTGTACTCAATAGAAAAAAAGACAGACAACCCAATACAAAATGGGCAAGAAGCTTCACAAGCACTTTATAAACAAGGAGAGCAAAACAGTCAATATATGAAAGTGTGTTCAGCCTCTTTAACTATCAAACATGCACAGATTAAAACATACCCTGTCTCACCCTCCCATAGCAATGTTTATTTATTTATTTTTGCTTCCAATGTTTTCCTACTGCTTGTATATTTTATTGATTATGGTGTTACAGCTGTCCAAATTCTTTTCCCTTTGCTCCCCTCCACCCAATCCCCCATTTTCTCCCACAGCCCCACTCCCCCTTGGTTCATGTCCATGGATTGTGCATATAAATTCTTTGATTTCACCCTTTCCTCTATTATTCTTATCTTCCCCCCATCTATCTTATACCCACTAACTGTTTCCTAATCCTAACACCATTTCTCCTTTTTACCCTCTTCCCCTTCCTAGCTGATAACCCTCCCAATGGTCCCCATACCTATGTTTCTGGTCCTATTCTGGTTGTTTGTTTGGCTTGTTTTTGGTATTCTTAGCAATGTTTAGAAGTTTGAGTGCACCCATTGCTGGCAAAGATAAACTCCCAGGAGCCACCGATTGATTGGTAAATAAGTTACTACAAAGCATTTGAACAGGTGACATAACAAAGCTGAAGAAACAAACCTTTGAACAGGGTTCCACTTCTGAGTATAAAACTCTAGAGAAAGATCATGCACATATGTACCTGGGATTCGTGTACAAAAATGTTCTTTGGAGCATTGTTAATAATATTCCCCAACCAGGAAATACTCACGTGCCCTTCAATCGGAAAATGGCTAAACCATCTGTGAGATTTCATACAATGATGAATCAAACAGCAATAAAAATGGAGTTTATGTGCAACCAAATAAATGAATCTTGTATATAAATTGTTATGTTAAAGAAGCAAGATGCAAAAAAAAAAAAAAAAACATCTGATTATGTGATTTAAAAATCAGCAAAATTAACCTGGGTTGCCTAGGAATGTACACCTAAGTGGTAAAACTATAAAGAAGCAAGGATAGATTATCACAAAAGTCAGCATAATACTTACCTTTTGGTGAAAGGTCAAGGATTGTAACTGGGAAGGAGGTAGCCTGGCCTCAGGTTTAGGATGGTAGCAATGTTCTACTTTTTGACCAGAGTGATGGTTATATGGATATTTGCTATCTAATTACTGTGAAAACTATACACGGTTTACATTCTTTCTATAGGCAAGTTACATCTCACTATGAAAAAGTGAAAAAAAACCTGTCTCTACAATTACAGCACTCAACCTTGAATTATCCCATTAGTTTTGCAAATGGTACTTTCTAGTAGCAACTGAGTAAAGTTGGTGTGGTCACCAAACCATACATAATGTTGCATTTTGTCGGTAAAAATCCCCTAGGCTCTTGGAATCAGATAAAAATAAGAAAAATTTTGCTTTGAATCCTAGGTTGGGTCATTAAATGCTTGCATCCTGGCAAAGAGGAATTTCCAAGTTGATGTATACGAAGCTAGAGAAGGTAAGAGGCAGCACTAAAAATGGTGAGATGTGGCTCGCATTCTCTAACCTTTCTCCTTAGATTTTAAAAAGAGGAACTGCATGAATTTTTTAAAATCTCAACTATCCAAATGAACTTACTACAAATGTAACATCAGTAATGTTTTCTTTAAAAGAGCTAACAAGTTCCTTTAATCTGATGCTGACCACACCCTGTCCTAGGATACAAGGACCCAGCCGTGTGTGTAATGCAGACTCTACTTCCCATGTCTTAGATATCCGGGTGGCCCAATCTGTGCGTGGAAGAAGCATTAACCTGGCCCTGTCACACCGAGGACGACAAGCCTTGAAAGTGATCGGCCTAGAAGACAAGGTACTTTGTGAAAATGTTTTCCTTATAGAAGATAATACCTGCTGTTTTTCAGCGCTCACGTGGTCTTGATTTCATCCTGGCACGAAGCACTATGGAAAGCCAAGAACCTCTTTCATCAGGCTCATTCTACACAGGTTTTCAGACTTCTCAATTTGGCAAGAGGGTGAACATTTGATACTTGAGGCACTTGGGGAGCCAGAACATGATGCGTGTCATGGAGCAGGGGGTACCTGATTATTACTTCTGATGTGGCCTCTCGACAGGATGGTAGATCTCAGCCCACAGAAAGTGAGATCTGGGATGGCATTAGGATGACACGAGACAGGCAAACTCCATCCTCTTGGCTATTCTATACTGCAAAAAGCTCTGAAAATAGAAAGGTTTTCATCATCCATTCAGTAGATCATTCGACCTGATGTAAGACATCTTTTCTGGCCTTACACATTTTTGTCATTTGGTGTCACTATGTTTTACAACGGAAGCACTTTGTTTCACTATGAGGCAGTACCCTAGACTCTGCTGGCGCTACAATAGTCACATATGCACTGAACCAGCTCTCAAAAGTTTGAAAACTTCTGAATTCTGAAACCAGTGGGCCCCAAGATTTTGGATAAGGATTGTTGGCCTGGAAAGAGATTTTTCTTATGTGGCCTCAATGTCATTGAACTTTGTACTGCCCGCCATGCAGCTTAAAAACGTGAATAGAAATAATGTATTTTTCTTGCTAGGACTTTTGCTGATGATGGGTCTTCAAAATGATCACATAAGTCAATATAAGTTCCATTTGCACTTCTATACTTTTCTCAGGTCTGTGTGTAAGAAAACACTACACTAGGTTTCAGGAGTCCTGGGTTTTATTGCCCAGGACTCAAGCTCTTTTGGGATCATGAAAAAAGATCATTTAACCTTTCAGATAATGAAACACTTTGCTCAGATGTAAATTTTAGATTTAGACCCAATATACTCTAAGTGAATTCCAACATCTAAAGGTTCAAAAATACAAAAAGGGGATGGATGTAATACAACAACAGTAAAATTTTATTTTTAAAGTTTTTAAATAAATAAATGAAGGTTAAAAAATAGACAAAAACTAAAATTTGCAAGAACATAGTTTTCACTGATTAAGCTTCCACCACACTGTGCTTCTACGATTCTTTACATTATTTTTAATATTTTGAAAATATTTAAAATTACACTTTAAAGTCAGTATCTATCTCATTTGTATAATGTCATATGACAGACATTGAAATCAGTATTTCTGGTTTAATTTCAGATTGTAGCCCAAGGTGTTCCCATGAGAGCAAGAATGATTCACTCTCTATCAGGAAAAATGTCTGCAATTCCCTATGGGACCAAATCGCAGGTAGGTTGATCCTGGAAATACTTACCTTGTTATAGCTGAGTCTAAAGTTTGTAACTTGCCACTGGACACATCTTTGACATCTCCTGCATCAGTCTAGAATTCGGGAACATAAACCAGCTAACAAGTTAATTTTCAAGGGGTGCTTGACATAGGGCCCAGTCCCTACCAAACATCCAGTAGGAGTTAGTTATTTTTGTCGTTGCTAATAAGTTATTTTTTTCCCCATATGCTTTGCTTTACTGGACACCATCTCCTCCCAGTTGCGCAGAGAAAATTGCCCTATATTTCTTCTCAAGTATAACATACAAAAACAGCCTTAGAGGGTTATGTGATGCTGCCTTCCCCAAATTGAATTATAATGGAATTAGTAGAGTAAACTCGAAACGCTTTCAGTGTTTATCATTTCTAAAACAGCAGGGTCCAGAATGTGTTGTAGTGTTTATCAAAACCAAATCCATTCTCTTGCTTTGTTTTCTTCTTACCTTTCACTCAGTAATATAGAGTTGGATAAAGTATGCATTTTTATTAGTTACACCTTCTATGTTTCTTTCTTTCTTTCTAATATGGAATGCTTCATGAATTTGTGTGTCATTCTTGTGCAGGGGCCATGCTAATCTTCTCTGCGTTGTTTCAATCTTAGTATGTGCGCTGCCAAAGTGAGCACCTACGTTTGTTTCTTTGAGAGCAAATGCACCAAATATCTATCAATTAGAGAAAAAGTCCAACTTGCTCTATCTAGCAACACCTCATTTTTAAAACATTTTTATCCATTAATTTTAGAGAGAAGGACAGGGAGGGAGGGAGAAAGGGAGAGAAGCATCAATGTATAGTTGCCTTTCACCTGCCTCCAGCCACAGACCTGGCTGGAGACCTGGCTTGTAACCTGGTTAAGTGCCCTGGCTGGGGACTCGAACCAGTGACCTTTGGGTTCACAGACCAGCACCTAGCCACTGAGCCACCAGCCAGGGCAATACCTCATTTTAAGTGTGGAACCCAAGCGAACTTCATATTCTTCAGAGTCTGACCCTCCACAGATCTGCCATTGCAGGTGTAACAGTGATGGTGAGACTCACCTGGTGCTGATTCTGTGTGGCTCCAGTGGAGGCTAAAGTTCTGTAGCCCCAAAACACCCAGGTGGCGACCCCACTGCTGGTCCAGAGACCACACTTGGAGTGGATCGCAGAAGACAAAGCACAGGCGCATGGGACCAACCGTCTTCCCAAGATCTTGTGATGATAAAGTAGCCAAAGAAACTCAAATCAATTACAATGGCTACTATCAGAAACAAACAAAAACAGGAAATAAAGACGTGAGAAATAGAAGTGAATCCTGGTGCGTTGTTGGTGGGAACATACAATGGTATAGCACCTTAACTGAGCAGTAGTAAGTTCATGTTGTCCCAATCAAGGGAGGGTCTACCAATGGAAGCAAGTTGGGTGATAACAGATTTCTAAAAAAATACAAGCTTTCAATTGCCATGTGTGTGTTGGATGAGAAAACCTGTAAATGCACTTTCTCATAATAGAATCTGACAGTGATCAGCAGCCTTAGTTGCATTGACTCCATCCACCTTGCTTTTTACAGGAGTCAAGGTCAAAGGGTAAAATGAGGCAGGCTTCCTCCCAGACAGCAGCCAGCCAAGCATGGTGTGGGTGCCCTCCCAGCAGAGCTGGGCAGCCCTGCTTAGTTACTATGTCTCTTATTAACTGACATACTCATCTCACCTTCTTGGATGAACATGGAATGTGCTAAGAGAGGCCAATTCATCACATCCATCCCCTCCGCCAAGTGAACCAATAAAGTATAAGTTGACTGAGGAGTGAGATATGGCTCAAAATATCAGGGAAACTAGATGTGGAGAGTGACTTGGACCTGAAACTAAACTTGGCTCTTCCACCTGGACACCAGCGAGGGACACAGAGAAGTAGCTCCATCACCAATGATTTTCCAACAGGGTGACAGTGTCAGTGGGGATTCCCACTTGGAGGCCTTCCATACATTAAAAGAAAGAGGAAATGACTCCTCCCCCATCAGTCCTGCCATATCCCAATTCTTAAGAATTGAGTTAATGCTAAATTTATAGCCACCTCTCTTTCTTTGGTTTGCATAATTATTTTTATATCTGAGACAAACATGGGAGCCTCCGTTTTCTTCAAGAGTGCTTTGAATTGCTCAATTCCATCCCTGTGGAAGCCCAAAGCCTTCCCCATGACCCCGGGATTTCCATGGACCCCAGAGACCCTACCTTCTGTTGGCCTCTGCTGACACCTGGTGTTCACTCCCTCTCCCCTAGATTGGCTTGCATACCATGATGGTCCCAGACATGGGGTTTATCTATTCCACCAGTTTCCACAAACAACACTCACTCAAAAGACATGTGAACACGCTGGAGTCCTGTGGGTCTGGAAGGGCCCCCATTGCATACAAACAGCAAACAACATCGAAGTCCCTAATGTGAACAACTTAACCTCCAAAATCTGTCCTGAACTTTTTCTCTGAATCTCCCTCCTCCTGCTGTTTTCTCTGCTCTTTCCCTTGGCAACTTCCAGGCTTTTCCTGTCTTGCAGGTTCCTCCCTTCTCCTTCCCAAATTGCCCTAGGAACTATCAAACTATTCCCTAATAAACTGAGCCCGTCAGAGGTTCCCAGTTTTCACTTCTAATCTCCCAAGCCCAAAACAATGGCACCCTCTTACTAAGAAACATTCTCTTTTGAAGGCAGTTAGCACATAGAATGTGAACATTTTTTTTCCAAATGTATTTGAAAACGTTAGCACTGCAACCATTGTCTTAGAAATCTCTAGCTCTTCCCTTTTGCGACCATCTCGAAGGCACCCAGCGATCAAAATGAAGTTCAATTCCATTGTGACTTCTGACCGGAGCAAGAACAGGAAAAGGCATTTCAATGCACCTTCCCACATTCGCAGGAAGATTGCGTCTTCTCTTTCCAAAGAGACGAGACAGAAGTACAATGTTCAATCCATGCCCATCCAAAAGGACAATGAAGTTCAGGTTACAAAGGGCAGCAGAATGACAAAGCAGCCCATGTTTACAAGAAGGAGTACACCATCTACATTGAATGAGTGAAAAGGGAGAAAGCTAATGGTACAATTAACTGTTCATGTGGGCATTCACCCCAGCAAAGTAGTCATCACCAGACTGAAACCGGACAAAGGCCATAAAAAGATCCTTGAATGTAAAGCCAAATCTCACCAAGTAGGAAAGGAAAAAGGCAAACACAAGGGAGAAACCATTAAGAAGATGCAAGAATAATGTAATCGTATGTACAACCTCTATTAAAAACTCGAAATGAAAAATAAAAAGAAATCTCTCAAGGTAATAAATAACCCACCTTCCTTTAGGTTATTGTTATCATTATTATTATTGTTTTGGTTACAAGAGCCATATGGCTCTTGGCTTATTTATTTATATTTATTTTTCATAATATCAATCTTTTAGAACCGGTGCAAACTTGATGGGAAAGCCTCTATCTTTTGATTATGAAAAAATACCAGGCAAAGATATAGAGTAGACCAGAAAGGGACCCTCCCTGCGAGCCTGATTACTGATAAGGAAAGAATATTTGTCCCATGTAAATGAGCCTTTATCATGAAAATGTTTCCTAAGATACTTTGAATAGCAAGCATGGTTTCCATGGAAATTAGGTGGTTAGTGACGCAGCAGACTGGAAAACAGAACCAGGAGAGAGACAATTAATAGGTCCCTATTAAATTTCAATTTATAGCAAAGACACAGGAAGCTCTTTCTCAGTTATTACCCCTGTAGCATGGACAAGTTATTTTTATACCAAGTATAGGTTTAGCTGTTAATTTTAAATGTCTACATTTGGATGAGATAAAGCTTCAAAAATTGGTATTGGCATATCTGTGTGAAATGTGATAGAATCCATAATATGGAAAATGATGTAGTTTGAAATTTTTAAGCAATAGACTCACCCTGAATTGCAAAGTTGCATTGTACCTTTCATGGGCCCTAGGAAGGCACTCCTGCTTTCTCTGTAAAACAATAAGTAATAAAAATTAGATTTTATGAGTGCATTGGGATAAACATTCATGTACTCTAGAATGGATTCATTTGTGTATAGACATTATACTAATATTTTTCTTCTGATTTTAAAATAAACTAAAATCAAAGCATTTTCATGTACCCCTGTCAGTATGGTGGGCTCTATGTACCATACCTGTGAGGCTTCACAGAACTGTCAACCCACTGAGTTGTCCTATAAAAGTCACAACCAACCAACCAACATGTGTCCAGGTGGGCTTGATCCACTCCTACCAACCCGGCTTCTGGCCACCACAGACACACACACACACACACACACACACACACACACACACTTTTGCTTTAAAATGAAGGCCTTAAAAGTAATCTCTTCGGTACACAGTATTTTTATTCTAGAGGTACTGTCATTTCTGAAGCTTCTTTAAGCAATTTCATTTGGAGAACTAAAACAAAAACATGAAATTTACAATTTGCTGTTGAAGTAAAACGACCTTAGTGAAAATGGTTTCCTACAGGAGAAGGATTTAGTTTTTATAATATCAAACTTTGAAAAAGCCTAAACTTAAACTTAAGCATCATATTATATGTATTCGGTTAAAGTGTTAATTTTTTTAAAAGGCTACTTAGTTAAGTGGCCATACAACCAAACTTGCAACCTCTGCTAAATAATGAATTTTTCCTACTTCTGAGTAACAGAATTATATGTGTCCAGTCTCTGGAAACAAACAGAATGTACTACATTTTTCTTGCAGTGTATTTTTTCTCTAAGCAGAGAAAGTCTACACAAGGAGCTGTTAACTGGTAAGTCCGATGCTTCAGTTACCAGTTGTCATTTTGAGTATAGCACGAGACTAAACTTGTCATATGATTTATTGGGATTTGGTTACCCTTTCTTTTTATGATTATTAAGAGCAGGACTACGTACAATACCAAGTCCTTCTTTAAAAGTAGCAGTGCCCTGGTTGGTATGGCTCAGTGGATCAAGCGCTAGCCTGCGAACCAAAGGGTTACCAGTTTGATTCCCAGGCAGGGCACCTGCCTGGGTTGTGGGAGTGCATGAGAGACAACCACATAGTGATGTTTTTCTCCCTCTCTTTCTCCCTCCCTTCCTCTAAAAATAAATAAAATCTTTAAAAATAAAAATCCAAAGCTGAGACAGAAAATGAAAAATAATCACAGACGGGAATATTGAGTTGAAAGTCAGAACTTCTGGCTATATTCCCTGACTTGATTTTCTGTGAACTCAAGCATCTTTCCTTTTCTTCCCAGATTGAAAGAAAACGATTATTCCATTTGTAAGATTAATGGTTTGGGACTAATCCCTACACCCTGATTTGTAGCTTTAGAAGCAATAAATAGCCTGTAATTATAGCTTTCCTATCCTTGAAAATTCAGAGGGACAAAAATCATATTCTACTAGTTGGACAAGAACATGATGAATAGTTCAGAAAATGAAAATCACTAAATTCTACAGATGGCTAGCAAGCAAAATAATAAAACATTGATATAACCTGATTCATTTCCCCCGTAAGTGTTCCAGTGTGTGATTATAAAAAGAATTAGTATCAATAATCTATCCTTGTCGCAATTTGAATTAGAAGTTCAAGTTGTAGAGAGTTTGGCTGAATATTTCCAACCACAAATAAAGCCTTAAAATGCAGGCAATGTTTAAAATATGTAATGCCTATTTCCTTCCCAGGGTGCCAATAATTACAGTAATGGAAGAATTTGCATAAAAGGAGTTAGTTGGATTTATTTTTTTAGATGAGGGCAGTTGGTTTTTATTCATGCCTTTTAACTATCCAATTATCCTGGGACATTTACCAAATAACTGTCAAATTACCACTTGAATCATTTTTACATGGATCAGGGTAAATAGCTCTACAGACTGTTGTCAGAAAATAACTAATATTTCCTTGGAGTCATTGAAATAAGAATTAGAGTTTTACTTTTGTCTGTTTTCTGTTTTCTCAGCGGTTGAAAAATATCCCAATGCCAAAGTGTACTTTGGACACAAGCTGTTGAAATGCAATCTGGAGAATCGAACGATTACAGTGCTCGGGTAATTCATTACCAGGCAGCCTATTGATTTCATAGTGAACCCTGAAGATTTGGAGTGGAGCATTGTACCCATAAACTTTGTACTTTGGCTCCCTTGAAAGAGTTCAGTGGTTACTAAAAGGATAACTGAACTAGGATCTAGATTTGCTAAGTTTTACATTGAAAACAGACCTCAGATACCCTCTGACTAGGATGTGGGTGGTCTTCCTGTTGCCTCAGCCTGCCAGTGTCTTCCACTCTGCTTCATGCTCTCTTCTCCCTAGAAACATACCCTGTTTCTTTTCTTTCTGGATGCTACTTGTCAGCTTCTCCTTCACTTGTTCCATTTCCTAAGTTCTAAGCCTCATGTCCCACTCTTGCAATATGTCATGGATTCCTAGTCCGTTCAACAACCACTTGTAAACTCACTTCTCTAAAAATGAACTTGCTAGCCCAGGCCTGTACCTTCATTCTCAGTCCTAAATTCAATCCTAATCAATGTTAATTTCTCATCAAACATCTTCATAGGCACCTTTTCCATGATCTCAAACACATTGGAAAGCTTGATCATCTGTTTTGCTCCAAGTGTGTCCTTGATTTCCCTAGTTCTAGTACCTGGGTCATTAAAATCATTGCCACAGGTCCCTTCCCCTATTTTTACTAATTTTTCTGCTCGCCTCAGAGCCTATGCCTTCTTGGTCCTGAGCACCACAGTCCTTGGCTGTTGTCCTTCCTTCAGGTAGGCCACTGTCGTCACCTTGTCTCCATTTCTCTTCCCTTTGAACTTCTGTCTACACTTCAACACATCTACTGCAAAGGGCGATTTCTTAAGTTACCACTTTTCACACATGATCCACTCAACTGAAAAAAAATTCCATTTTTCCCTTTGCAGGAGAATATATTTAAATCTTTTGTCTGAACATTCAAAATTATCTTCTTTTTTTTCCTGCCCTACACTGTATTCTTTTCTCAAGTTTATCTCCTGCTACCTTCTATGCTCAAGCCTAAGATATTGCTACTAAAAAATCCTGGTCCCATCCCTGCGGTGGTTCGCACATTCCCCCCACTTGGGATACTTTGCCTTTTTTTCAAGATTCTCTTCCTTCATTCAGGGAATTCAGCTCTCAGACACATTTCCATGGCCTGCCATGTCCTTCTTAATCAGTTTGGTTGTACGTTATTATCCTTCTCAGAAGAAAACCTGCACTTATTGTGTTAATCATCTTCATCTTCTTGCTACCAACTCAAAGCTCTAAGTCAGATTCATAAAAGTGAGTAGGAGCCCCACTGACTTGCTACTTCCTATACCCAAGTGGAAGTATATTTTCATTTTCACTACTAGATCTTTTTTCTTTTAATTTGGTGGTTCGTTTTATTTTTCAGCTCAGACAAAGTCCCCAAAGATGTCACTTATGACCTCATTGTAGGATGTGATGGTGCCTATTCAACTGTGAGAACTCACCTCATGAAGACACCCCTCTTTGATTACAGCCAACAATACATTCCTCATGGGTACTTGGAGTTGCACATACCACCTAAGAATGGAGATGTAAGCCCTTTTCCTTCTTACCCCTTTCCATACACCCTACATCATGTTAGTGTAGAAGCATGTTTTACTGCCGTGTTCTCAGTCACACGTCTTTGGAGGTATGGTACAAGTACTTTGCCATTAATAATAAACTGGGGTATAGGTATCCCTTCAATGATATCACATTCCCTTACCTTTTGATCTCCTTTCCTAAGAAGTTAAAAAAAAGAGAGATTACAACTGCCCTACTGGAAACACACAGGGAATTTTTCTTAGATAACCCTATCATTTTTCTGTTTTCTTAGAAGAAAAAATATGGGTTGGGAATCAGTTCTGTACACTGACAATCAGGAGGTCATGTCTCCTGATTAAATTACTAATAGTTATTAAATAAAGTAAACAGCAGGTTGTTGCAGAGATTTCCAAGGAGTTTTTAAATGGAATTTATTGGGGTGACATTGATTAATAAAATTATGTAAGTTGCAGGCATACAGCTCTGGAATACATCAATACATCATTTGTATACTGTATTGTGTGTTCACCACCCCAGGCTGTCTCCTTTCATCATTATCTTCCCCCTCATATACCTTCTTCTTTCTCCCACTATTGTCTGTGTCAATGAGGGTGTTTTTATTTTTTCTTTTGTTTTTTTTGCTTAATCCCTTCACCTTTTTTCATCTAGCCCAACAGCCCACACTCACTTCTGACAGCTATCAGTATGTTTGCTATCTGTGATTCTCTTTCTATTTTACTTGTTAGCTTCTTTCGTTCATTAGATTCATCTGAGTGAAATCACATGCTACTTTTCTTTCTCTGACCGGCTTATTTCACTTAGCATAATGCTCTCCCAATGTAAATTTAACATACCATTTATTTTCGAGGTATCTATACTTAATATTAATAATCAGTGCATTACAAAAAAAACAAAAAAAAAAAAAAAACAAAAAAAAACCTCACTGTTTTGACATAGCAGTGGGAATATTTTGACATGGCCCCAAAACAATCTATCAAAAGTTACACCCTCTTCCTTCTTTCCTTCCTTTCTTCCTTTCTTCCTTTCTTCCTCTTTCTTTAATGTAACAGATACCTTTACTCCATCTCCAAAGACTGAAATGGGGATAAGAGGTTGGGTGAGTGACAGTCGTGGGTGAAGATTAGAGGGAAATGAATAGGAGGCTCACCTTAAATCTCACAGCAAGAGAACTTCTTTTGCTTAGATTTTAAGTTTGGAGGGTCTTGGGGTGAGAGGACCAATGGTGATTCCTACAGCCCTGGCCTTGGGATGGCTGTTGGATAAGGCTATCTATTAAGAGCATGAGTTAGTAATAAAAAGCTGAAAATGTAAAAGGTTACTTTTCAACATCATGAAATATGGATGAACACCAAAATGTTCTTGATATAATTTTTGCTATCTCTGAAAGCCATGTATATAAACCGTTGTTTGTGTCATTGGTGAAGATGAGAGATGTGTATTACCTTCCAAAATGGTTTTTAATCAGTAGTTTCAATCTTCACTACTGCAGTAAGTAATGAATTGGTCAGCTGTCATTTATCTGCTCTTTCATATCTTTTGAAGTGCTAAAAGGTTGTAGAAGTGGTCAAAAGAGAGCAGGAGGGAAAAGCTAGGACATTCTCCTGCCCTAGGCTACTCTCCCATTGGGCTCAGCAAGTTTACCCCTCCCCCTTCTGCCCCTTGTCCCTCACTCCTTACACAACCTATACATCCCTTGACTTAACCATTCCTGCACCACAGATTTCCTTCTTTTTTAAATTATTTTTTAAATTTATTTAATTGTATTGTATTTTTTGTATTTTTTATTGTGTTTTCTCCATTACCATTTATCTGCCTGCTCAGCTTTTACTTCCCCTATTCCTAACTAAGCAGCAAATCACCTACCACTTCTCTACCACTTGAATTGTTGTTAAAGGCAAGTCATGTCTGCATGGAGGCATGTTGCCTCTTCAACTGCATTGTGAGATCTTTGAGGTCAATGAAGTATTTATTCATTCCTATGTCTATGTATTGAGTTTTCTTTAAGCCTCTGGGGATTCAAAAACCAAGAAGGAATAGTCTGAAGACACAAATAACTATAACAAAGTATGGAAAGGTTAGCTAGGAGACTGTTCGGTGCTTCCTTTCTTTTTCTTTCTATATAAAACATACAGATAGTAAGTACTTTCTAAACATTTGTAAAAAGTAATGCAAGCTTGAAATTGTTGGAAAATTTAATGTATATTCTTGTATAAATAAAGTACCATTGGGAAGCTAAAGGGTTTGGGGTTAGTAAGGTCCTGGGTCCATTGATCTACCCCAAGTAATCATTACTTCTTCAGGTTGCCATTGTGTTGCAAACTGACATTATTAGCATCAGGTCACTAAGGAGACCAGGCCTCTGTACTATTTATTTTGGGGGAAGCAAGAGAAAAGAGGCTTGTTTGTAAAATTTTGTTTTTCTTATAAAATTTAAAGTAGGCCCTTTTCATCCATACAAATAAGTCCCCAAATAAGGTGAAAAAGTATAAAAATGTTGTACACACATACGTATATGTGCATGTGCACATGACTGTGTATATGAAAATAAAGGGAAGAAAGACAGAGAGAACATCTTATAGCATGTTCTCAAACCTTCAGTTATATCTGGTATCAAAAACTCATCATACTAGCATATAGGAAATAGGGTGTTGATTTTAAACTTTGAAGTCAAGTGATCACATACGTTTGTAATAAAAGGCAATGAATGGTTTTATGTTTTAAAAAACCTCATCCACATTTGAGTTTATAAAGACAAGTATTTTCTAAAACTCCTACTTTATGTAGCAATAGATGTGCATATCATCATGAATATATTACTGATTTAAATTGCTGTGGAAACAATTATAAAAATAGCAGTCAGCTTTATAGATGTGTTGCATTAATATACTAATCAAGTATACATACATTTTTTTTTCCTGCAGTATGCTATGGAACCTAATTATCTGCACATTTGGCCTCGAAATACCTTCATGATGATTGCGCTTCCTAACAAGGTAGCAGAGAATTTCTTATCAACAGTTATTTTGCATCTATAATTAATGTTGTTCATTATTCACTTTCATACTTACTATGTGTACACCTAATTAATCTCATCATTGTTTAGTCTATATAGTGGTTGCATCTTGAAACTATGGGACTATTGAGGAAAATCCTGAAGCCAATTATCTACTTTGAAAAAAGAGAGTCAACATACATGCTGACTAATGGGGGTTTGGTGTGGTGGTGCCTGTCATCTTTCCCAAGATCCTGTAGGCAATGTCCCCAAATAAAGCCAAAGAGACTTCGGCTATATATTAGGAAGTACTGTCAATCTTTGAGATTAATAAAACATTGGAATACAGATTATCAAAAACGTATAGCTGGTCTTTCATTAGACACTGCACTTTTTTGATATATAAATACATGAAATACGTATATTATTATTTTTATTTTATTATTATTATTATTATTTAATATAGATAATTATGGTTGTCAGTTTCTCTGGTTGGTCTTTATTTATTTTTTATATTTATTTTATTTTGTTAGCAGTCCTGAAGTCCAATGTCTATTCATACAGTCATAAAAGAAGCAATAAAGAAAAAAATGGAGGAGACATTAAATCCAACCAACCTATTAATAAGCTAAGGTGTAATGTTTGCTTTGCGGAAATGTGATTTAGAGACCCATTTTGTGCCCACATCACAGGTCTCCTCCTCCCTCTCACACTGCTTTTGTTCTCACAGGACAAATCTTTCACGTGTACTTTGTTCATGCCCTTTGAAGAGTTTGAAAAGATTCGAACAGGTGGAGACGTGTTGGATTTCTTCCACAAGTACTTCCCAGACTCCATTCCTCTCATTGGAGAGTGAGTTTCAAGATGTGTTGGTTTCTCCATTGGTTTGAGTTACTCAAAATTCAAATGCAGGGGATGCTCCTTCTCTCATTTTTGCTTCAACATGTCTGGTTGTACAGTGACCTGGACATGAAGATGATCAGCAACAGTGGCTGCTGTGCTATGATCAGTTAGTAGAACAAGCCCAGGCCCTGGCTAGTTGCTCTGCGACAGTCAAGTCACCCATGCCCCCAGGTCTTTCTATATCCTGTGCAGGTTCTCAGGTCCCTGGTGGATATGCAGATCTGTGGCACAGTGGGCACTGGCAGTCTCAAGTTCAGGTTTACCCCTCACTAGCTGTGTACGCTTTTGAATATCTCAGCCCCTCTCAGTAAACCGGAGATAATATTAGTATTGCACCTGCCCCAAAGGGTTACTATGAG
This sequence comes from Noctilio leporinus, assembly GCA_004026585.1. Taxonomy (NCBI): domain Eukaryota; kingdom Metazoa; phylum Chordata; class Mammalia; order Chiroptera; family Noctilionidae; genus Noctilio; species Noctilio leporinus. Next base: position 148,330 of record PVIW01000765.1, on the reverse strand, counting down.
AACCAAAGGGCACTATGCTTATCAATCATTCAGCACAGGGCCTGGCACATCTCAAGTTCAAGGCTGATAGCTAATTGTGTTAGCTGTCTGGTTTAGAACCCCTGGCTCTAGGCGCATGTGAGCATTACCCTCCTCATGGACTTTTGCCATCTGGTCTCACTCAGGGTCTCTGTCCCTGCTGTCCCTCCCTCTTGGAGTCCACTTCACTCTTTTTCTCTATCACTGTCCAATGGAGACAGCAAAAGGTTGCACAAGAGCAAGATTGTAATGCTTTTCTACCCTTTACTTCCTTGAGTCACAGGTATCTTGCCTTTAAAATGTGCACCAGTGTACGTAACTTTTAGGGCAATTAGGAAAATTCAATGACCTAGGGATAGTCCACTGTCGGCCCATAGCAGGTCTTTGAAAAATTGTCAGTTTTCATCCGTTCCTGCCAACTAATTCAGCCTGTGCTGATCCGTGCCTCTTCAGCCTTGATGAAAATGTCTGTCTGGCACCAAAATTGAACCCGTACATCCCATGGCTATTTCTTGTCTTTTCACCCAGACTAAACATCCAAATTTATATACTGTTTCTCTAATTATAGCTTCCACAAAATGTCTGTGGAGGCTTTTCAAATACTAGCTATGATTGTAACTATCTATTTTCAAATACATATAACTTCACCTTAACTTTTATTTCGGTCTGCTGGGGTTTAATCAAATGCACAGCAGCATCTTGATGTGTCCATAACCTAAAACATGCCAACATCACTGAAAATTGCACAGCCCATGTACAAGTAATATTTATGACATATAAGTCAGACATAGTTCACATTTTTGACATGCAACCCAAAGTGTCCTTTTCGAATGTGATTGCTGCAAACCAAGAAGGTAATTAGGATGATGGAAGTTGGGGTGCTAGGAGAAACTTCAGTTCCTCCCTTGACTGTTTTCTTCCCATTGTTCTTGTGTACCTGTCAGGAAGTCCTATGTCAATGAAGTGCATGCAGTATTTGATACCCAATTTAACAACTTTGCATTCTGATTCTTTTTCTCTGAAGGCAAAACCTGACTCGAGATTTCTTTCTGTTGCCTGCCCAGCCCATCATCTCTGTGAAGTGCTCTTCACTTCACTTTAAGTCACAATGTCTGCTGCTGGGAGATGCGGCTCACGCCATAGTGCCCTTTTTCGGGCAAGGGATGAATGCGGTGAGTTGTTTTCCCCGGGTAAATCCCAATCTAAAAATCTTAAATTTAAAAAGCAAAACAAACAAACACACACAAACAACAAAACATGTCTAGGCCGTGGCCAGGTGGCTCAGTTGGTTAGTGTCATCCTGATATACCCAGCTTACAGGTTTGACCCCCAGTTGGAGCAGCTAAAAGAAGCAATCAATGAGTACATAAATAAGTGGAACAACAAGTCAGTGTTTCTCTCTCTCTCTCCTTTTCTTTCTAAAAATCAATAAATATACCCTTAGGGTAAGAATTTTTTTTAAGATGTTATTTATTATTTTCAGAGAGAAGTGAAAGGAGAGAGACAGAGCAGGAGAAAGATATCAATGTATGGTTGCCTTTCACCTGCCTCCAGCTATGCAACCTGGTTATGCGCCCTGGCTGGGGAATCCAACCAGCAACCTTCGGTTTCACAGGCTAGTGCCTTATCTACTGTGCCACCAGCCAGGGCAAAAAAAATTTTAATGTCTAAAACTATCCCCACAGAATCTCTGAGAACATAATCAATTCAACAGTCATAGCAGCTTTTAACTAGGTTCATCACTAATTAAATTTAATGTAGAAAAATATATAAAGCTTAAGATACTTACCTGTGCATTTAGTAAATGTATTAGTAGCTTAAAAATGGAGACTAGACTACCAGCTATATAAGACTTGATTTTTAAGATTTTTTTCTGGATATTATTATGCATAAGTATATAAATGTTAGGCTCAAAGAAAAAAATATCTCAAATTATTGTTTTTTCCTTCACTTTTTCTTTCAAAAAAAAATAGTCGACAGGGTTAAATTAAACTATAAAACGTATTAGATGTTGAATACTACTGCTTTCCAGAAAATTGTATCTTTCTGGCTAGAAAAATATTTCAGAAAAGACATAGTAATCAAATATTATGTGTGTGTATTTGATAACTAAGAGCTTTATAATCATAGTCTTTTTTAAATTGTTTTAGTGATTGGGATACATTCCATGTATAAATAGGTTGTGAATTGAATCAATTATATTTTCTACAAAGCAGTGATAAACATTTTGTTTTATAGAAACATAAATACACATCAGCTTTAGTGGATAAAAGCCCAGGCTCTGGATTCAAAGGCCTGGGTTGAAATCCTGACTCCACAATTTGTTAAAACATGTTATTACACAACTTATCTTTATTTCCTTATCTGTAAAAGTGGGATTTGAATAGTACCTACTTCATAGAGAATCTTGGGGAATAAATGAATTAATTAAATAAAGTCAAAGTGTTATTATCTCAGCCCAAAATGGTATCTCTCACATCTAAATTAACTGTCTATATAATTGGCAAGTAAATGTATTTGCTTCAGATGCAATCTCTATATTTGACTTGAAAATTACTTTATTTTTTAACTTTTACTTTATATTGTCTCCAAAACTATAGTCTGAATTCCTAGAAAGCAGGAAATATAGCTTTTCATTTTCTTCTTCCCCACTATGTTTAGCATAGTACCTTACTAATTTTGTAGAGTTCTTAATGTTGTAAATTCACTTTACTCTTGGCTTATAGGGATTAAATTAATATGAGAGCTCTATCCTGTCATTAAATTGCTCTGAATATGAATCTCAGAGACCTGAAGAGTTTAAATATAATTCTAATACTCGTGAAAGAGCAATAAAATTATTCTTGTTTCTTGAAGAAGCAATGGAATCCATCAAAATTATGAGTCATTTAAAATTTTGATCAAATTTCAAATCACTATAAATAACACACATGAATTGGGCAAAGACAAAACCATCAAGCATGCAGTTGATGGTTTTGAAAAACCCTCATTCAGTGCCAGTTGGGACTAACTGACTATTCAACCCTTGTGTGCTGATTGAAGCTAGATCTCCTATGAATTATTCAAAATTGCTAAGAAGTTTTTATTATCTCCAGTTTATTTCCCTTCATTTTTTCTTATTTCAGGGCTTTGAAGACTGCTTGGTATTATATGAGTTAATGAAGAAATTCAATGATGACCTTAGTAAGTAGAATTTCTCTAGTGGCCATAGACTAGCCCGGCTGATGAATTGTGTTCCCATCCTGGCTCACCAGCTTACTAGCTGTGTGACCTTGAGGAAGTCAAGTCAAGTGGTTTTATTTTTTTCATCTATAAAGTGGGCATAATAGTACCAACTTCAGAGAGTTGTTGCAAAAGTTAAATAATTTCTGGCAAGCATGTGATGGTTGTAGGAAGTTGCTGGTTCTGTGATTCTGGATTAGCAGAAGCTACAGCGTCTGGGGCAGGTTGTATGAGGTTTTCTTCCTCTCTTTCCCAGTCATTTTGCTCTAAGGCTGGGGATCCAGAGGTGTATTTTTCCCTCCCATCTTTGACCTCATGTGATTGATTGTTTCATCTGCTGACAATGATGGAGGAAGACAGAGGGTTCATGTATCAGAACACGCTGTCAATACTGGCTTTGGTATTGACAAGAATAATATGACAATAATAATTATAACCAACATCGCTGAACAGTTCAAGGGTGTTGGGTAACTTGATGTTCTTTTAATGCATTATTTCCTGGGGTCCTCACTGAAAAAACATGGGCCATAGCTACTGCCTTGTCTCTATGTTATAGCTGAGGAAATTTCAGCTTAGGATCAGTGGCCCCAAGAAGCCGAGAAGGGGTGAAGCTGGGATCAGCAACCAGGTTCTCTGACTTTAGAAACAGCTTCCAAAATAACTGGAGTTGTTTGGCCATGCAAGAGTTATGTTAGTTAGTTATTAACTTACCAACTATTTATTTGGCATTGAACACATGAGGTCTGTCCCCAAAGTATTGGCCACGCAAACTGTCCTAATTAAAATGACATTGGCTCGAGACTTTTGGGACAGACCTTGTATACTAGGTTAAGATTTCGCACATGACTGCAACATAGCATAATAGGGCACCTGTTGTTTAAGCTAAGAAGGTATCTTAGGTGCAGTAAAAGACAGTGTATGGATAGTAAGGGGGAACATGTAAGAGAATAGCAAATTCTAAGCAGAACCTGGTCTAGGGGTCATGTATAATCATTTATAAATGATTATACATGAACTGCTTTCCATGTGTGAAGTAAGGGAGACAATGATTTGCTAAATAACCAATCTACAGTCTATGAACTTTATCCTAAGTTTTTTTTAACCACAATAGGAAATACATGCTATGGCTCCATATTCCTCAGTTGTTGGTCATGCAGCCTGGTTACCCATAGTTTTAAAAGGTCAGAGAGAATACACTACTTGATTTTACCTGGGTAAAGTCCAGCACAGTTTTCTAGGTCACCTTGGAAAAGATGTGTTATTTTACTTGGTTTCCAGGTATATGTCTTCCTGAATTCTCAAGACTTAGAACGCCAGATAACCATGCGATTTCAGACCTATCCATGTACAATTACCTAGAGGTGAGCAATAGGGGTGGTCTGCTTCATGGGGTCATTCACTGAAACGCTAACAAGGCTTCTTTTTAAAAAAATTAAGAATACATACAACAGAACATACACACACAGCATTCCTAATGCACAAGTGGATTGTGATAGTACACAGTGACAATGACCTGTGCGTGTCACCTCCATCTACACTTCAGTGACATTGAGGAGGCAACAAAAATGACAGTGTCTGGTTCAGTCTCTGATAATTCACAAGCTCAAACCTTAGAGACTGAGTAAAGTTGGTAATATGCTATTTTAATGAAAATATAACTTTAATATGGATTAATACATTTTAAAAACCTGAGAAATGTTCAATGGACTTTCCACTCTTAGCATTATAAGCTGCACGCTTAGAGTCACATTGACTATCCTTGGGGTATTATGACTAAAAAATAACTCATGTTCAGAAAATTAATAACATGAAGAAAAACATAACTCCATTTTGAGAGAAACAGGCACTTAGAATACAGGACAATTAGTGTAGTGACAGAGGCCAGGATGATATGGCAGCGTACTTAACCGAGATCAGAATGAACCTCACTGATGCAGGTGGTAAAGTTGCTGTGTTTAAACTCTTTGGGTGGGTGTGTCTTTTGAGTCACTCTTCTCATGGAGAGTGACACCTGCACCATGGAGAGCTCACAATAAATTGTTGTAGTTATAGTTTTAAATATTTAATTTACATGTCTAGTTTATGTTTTATTTAAATGTATAGTTTAAAATTTTTACAAGATAAATGTAAAGAAGAGAGTGTTGCAGTTTTCTTTCTTTTCTAAAGCCAGAAAGTAATAAAGTGGACTTGAACTTAAGCAGAATAGTTTCATATATGCTCAAGGAAGTTCTATAATGTACTAAAAAGCTCATTAATGTATCTTCCCTGTGTCTTTAAAAGCAAGACAGCTACAGCCCCATATTTGTTTTAAAGATGGAATATGTTTAAATAAATCCTTCCCTGCCACAGATAGTATTTCAAACCAACCAGGAAGCAACAGAAATGAGTTAAATAATTGGGCTCACAGATTGCCCACAGATCCAGTTGAAAAAAAAAAAATACACAATAGAGTTCCCATATTGACTTCTGAACAAAATACAATTCTCTAACAGATGAAGTATAATCATTCTGCATTTTCCAGATAATATCTAATACTATTGAGAGGGATTGGGAATGACTATTTTAGAACTAAGAACTTATTTGTGTCTGGCTTTATCATGAATAAGAATAAAAAATATTCATAAATTATAGTAAAGAAATAAAGGTATTTTGTCCAAGATATTCTTTGAAACTCTTGCATTATTCCAGATGCGATCACATGTCAACTCAATATGGTTCCTCTTCCAAAAGAACATGGAGAGATTTCTTCATATTATCATGCCCTCTACTTTTATGCCCCTCTATAGCATGGTAAGGCCTGCATTTAAGACTTTTCCTTATTTTAATCTTCTGATTAGCCATTAAAGAATACACAAAACTTTAATACACTTTAAACTTTCTTGCAGGTCTCATTTTCCAGGATAAGGTACCATGAGGTAGTGCTTCGATGGCGTTGGCAAAAAAAGGTTGGGACAGACTCAACTTTTTTCTTTTGTTTTTAATTGGATGTGTTGAGAGTCATAGTGTTTTGGTTATGTGTACTTCAGGCAAATGTAGAAATGATGTGACACATGTGGAATGTTTAAATGGAAAATACCCTGGGGACACAGCAGGTAACTTGCTAAACAAACAAAATTACAAAGAGGCAAAAAAGAATGAATGAGAGATTTGGAAGGAAAGGTAGTAAAACACACACACACATACGCACAAATTGATGTCGACTCTAACCTTTTCATTTTATTTTAGCAAAGTGACTTTTTACACTTATTTATCAATTGATTTTTGCTTCCTGCAGTACTCTTAGGGGTTTAATTTGTAAAACTGGACAAAAATAAACTTGAGGGAAACAGGACTCTTGAAGGAGGCTAATAAACTCAGATGCAGATTGTAGGGAGATTAGTTTGCACTGTGGAGAAATGGATTGGAAGGAATCAAGTTTAGTCCGTCAATGATGAATAAAGTAGGGTCCCTACCCTCAAGGAGCTGACAGTCTAATAGGGGAAAGAGATTGTGACAGGCACTTCGAATACAGGACAATTAGTGTAGTGACAGAGGCCAGGATGATATGGCAGCGTACTTAACTGAGATCAGAATGAACCTCACGGATGCAGGTGGTAAAGTTGCTGTGTTTAAACTCTTTGGGTGGGTGTGTCTTTTGAGTCACAGAAGGCACCAGGTCTGTCACTCTTCTCATGGGCACTGAATGCAGGGCCTGAGCAATGGATTGTGTGTGGTGTCAGTACTGCGCTCTGCAAAGACAGAATTTATAGCTTTTTCCCTAAACTGTGGACTTTGTTGAATAACTGTACACAGGTTGACTGCTAAGAATTTCTTACACAGAACACATGGATTCAGGTGTTTCTGGAAAGAGAGAAGGGAGGGAGGCTCCAAATTCTTCACCTTATAAGCCATGGCAAGACTACTTAGTGGTCATGAAATGAAATTGATTGCTATTTCAGGTTCAAGAACAAGGGAACTGTACAATCCTTGATCATTTAAGAATAAACTTTAATACAAGATTTCTAATCTCTGCACAAATAATGTAAGAGTTCTTGCTGTCTCTACAGGTGCTAAACAAAGCGTTCCTTTTCTTTGGAACACTGATAGCCATTGGTAGTGCCTACCTATTTATGAACGCTACATCACTGAGGCCCATGGACTACCTGAGAAGACCGTGGGACTGGGTCACCTTCCAGAATACGAGACACCTTTCCCTGCAAACTCCATGGAGTCACTAGAACAAATCTCCGTTGTCACTAGCAGATGATATAGGTCCTGAAATAGCAAATACACTTGATTTCTCTGTAATCAAATCTAAGAATCAAAACCATGCTTTCCATCATCCTATTTAATTCAGCAATGGAAGATACTTGTCATTTTAGGATTAAATGCAGTATAGAAGTTCCCTGCGTGTTCACTGAAATGATAAAATTTGTTAAAAGCCACCATTTCAAGGTGCAACAAGCAACTTCCCACAACACTGTGCTTACGTCAGATCCTTCTAAATATAAAAGTGCAGTGACTAACACCACTTTCACTTCTCTAAAACGTATGCCTCTTGACGCATCAAGGAAGGCACTGAGCACACTTTTTTCAAAATCATGATAGGGTTTGGCTCAGCACCTGGGACTACATATTCCAATTTGCCTAAGATGCTAATGGCACTTTTGATCTCCTGAGTGGAACTTCCACACAAAGGACTCAGGTTTACTTGATGAAATGAGAAAAGTAAATGAAAAATTCAGGGGCTTCCTAGAGAATTCACAATGAATCGATATTATTCCCCAGTCTTCAAAGGCCAGATTAACCTTCTGAAGACTGGAACCATCTATTAATATCATGCTAAGTGAAGAACAAGAAGGGTTGTATTTATAAATTAAATATCTACATAGACCAAAAAATAGAAAGGAAATAAAGGGAGGTGATATTTGTATAAATAGGAAGGCATACTTTATTCCATTTCAGACTTTTAGAAGCAAATTACTAACTTATCTATGGACAACATGTGGTGGCAGAATCAGAAATAAAGTGATTTCATTCAGTGAAAAATGTTTTCTTTGGTTCTTCCTGCTTCCATAGGCCAACTGAATCATTAAGGAGACTTTCAAACACGATTAATTAAGAAAATGCAGTCCTGGTTGGTGTGAGTACTAGCCTGAGAACCCAAGTGTCACTGGTTCGATTCCCAGTGCCCAGCTGGAGGCAGGTGAAAGGCAACCATACATTGATATTTCTCACCCTGCCTTCCTTCTTTCCTTCCCTCCCCTCTCTCTAAAAATAAGTGATTGATATTTTTTAAAAAAGAACAAAAATGCAACACCAGTGGGGTGGTCATCTAAGATAAATATTAGGCAATACACTAAAATGATTCACTATTCCTCTTCTCTAAGTGTCAAAGATACTTCAGTTCCAGTAGTCTGTGTATAGTCTAAATAATGACTCATGGACATATGGCCTCTATACTATTAATTATCTAGTACATTGATTGAAGGATAATAAGGATTAAATAATATATTTTATCAATGCAGTTCTACATTTACTTTCACTCCCATTCAAATGTAAGATGATTGGTCTTTTGGAGCTTTTTTTTTTTTTTTTTCCCAGAACTCTTGGGAAAATTGTGGAAAATTATTAAAAGGATAGATAATCTTACCACGTTCATGTTTGAAAGGCTATAGGTGAATAGATCTGTTTTCCATCCACATGATCCTTACCACATACATGTTCTGCTCATGTATGATTGCCTACATGCCATGACAATCTTGAAATTCACCATCCTATTTTCCTGATTGTGTTGCTTTTTGGTAGCATCACCTGGAGCTCACTGAGCAGCACATTGTTTCTGAAGCTCATCTTTCTCATACTAACATGTAGCAAGTCTTTTGTTTCAGAGCAAGTCAGGGGTTTGATTTTCTCTTCATCCTAGAACTGCCTCTGATACATGTCCCGGGTCAAACATTTGACATGACATTGAATAGAAACCAACACCACTGAAAATTCCACGTTTTCCAGTCATATCATACCTGTGTATGAGACAAAGATATTTTTACAGCTATGCACTTTTGGAGAAATGTATTCTGTGCCTTGGAAAATAGAGGTAACTCCTCTATAACATGGCACTTTTATAACACAGTTTCACTCTAACATGGTTTGAGAATTGGGGAAAACCCTTGTACAACACAGCATCTAAGAACATGGTTTCGCTCTAACATGATTTGAGAATTAGAGAAATTCCTGGACAGTATGGAGCATAATAAGAGCTTTTAAGAGCAAAAAATATTTCACTCAAAATTAGGAAAATTCCCATACAATATGGAGTGTAATAAGAGCTTTAAAGAGCAAAAGAAAATTTTCATTTGAGCATGGATGTTGTATTAGATTTGCCTGCAGAATTTTAAAATCTATTAGATTCTTAAATCCATTATGTTCATGGAGTATCAAGTAATAACAGATTTGTTGCACAAAGTACAGGATAGAAGTCAAGATAATGCTGAAGAAAGTTTAGAGGATGAATACATCTTGTCAAAAAGAAAATGCCCTCAGTTAATGGTGATTAGTAGTGATGATGAAGAAAACATTACTTAATACATATTATATGTTATACTTTAAGTGAAAATTGCTTTAATAAAGATATTTCTCTTAATTATAAAAATAAAATAGTGTGTTTTAAAAATATTTAGAACCTAATCCCCCTTTTTAAACTAATTCTTTATTTTGTATAACACAGATTCACATAACACAGCCTTTTTTAGGAACCTAACAACCGTGTTATATGGGGGTTGCTTGTAAGCCATTTAAAAACTGTATTTGAAATGAAAGTTTGCAACATGTTAGAAGTTGGTGGTGTCACGGACCCCCTTTATGCCTGGATGAGGTTTTACAAAGAAAGCATCTACTGAACTGAAAGAACTGGTCTTGCTTAATTGGCAGAGAGTACATGAGCAATTAGAATTTCCTTCTGGGCCACCAAAGTTCGTTTGATATTACATAGAATGGGGATTCCAAAACAGTCCTTTTAATGGGAGTCTCAAGGTGGTGTTCAGCTGAATTCCCCACCTTGTCCAACCATCAGTGATTTTTATAAAGGTCCTACTTGGGTTACATCAGCCTTGGAGACATTAGTCTTGTCACTGTTGTTGACTGATAATGATTCATCACTGGTGATGATAAAAATCATGGAAGAAGAATTAAAAGACACTCTCTTTTCTTTGACCTGTTGCTATCTTTCTGGGACATTACAATGGGCCTTATCTGCATCTCACTTCCAGCTTCCGGTAGGTTCTGTCACTGCCCTGTGTCACCTCAGCTGTCGAAAAGAGCAGTTGCAAAAGCAGTCTTCGAACCTGGGCAGAGAGAAACTAAAGTTGGATGGTAAGAAAAGTGTGGCACTTAATCTGGATTCACATGCAAGAAAATTAGTAACATTTCACTTGGGTGCTCCTCACCTATTTATTTATTTTCTGGTACGGATGTGGGGTTAGGTGGTCACACACTAATCTACCTCAGTAACTCTGCAGTTTTGTCTTTTATTTATTATAGTTCTTATTAACTAGGCTGCTTAAGAATGTTTTGATACCTTATCATTGCCATAGATTCATGTTCCATGAACTATCTATGAGGAAAGCTATGCTCATTTCTTTAAGGGATTTTGCACAAAAATTCATCCCACCATTCTCCAGTGACACTGTGTTCTCTAGGTGACAGTCACCGTGCTACAGTCTGGGAACACTGTGGGCAGCAAAGACAGGCAAGGCCCTTCCTGGCAGAGGAAAGAGGCAGTGTGGTAGATCCATTAATGGTCCTTTAATTGGGTGAAGAATTTTTTTCCTGTCAAGATTATGAATGAGTTGGAGCAAAACATTATAGCAGAAAGTGCGGGTGTCCACCAACACTCACGTTTCTTCTCTGTCCTGAGTTCAACACTATTTCTCAGTCCCCTTTCAGGGTCTCCTCCTTGCTCTTCCTCATCGGTAAGACCTTAGGGGTCAAGGTGTGAAGTTGGTCACAACCCACATTCCTAAGTGACTGAATGGAACAGATCTCATCTTCTTCATCAAGGACACTGGACCGTGGACTCTGATCTGAATGAACAATAACATTTTTCTTGTTAATCCACTAACAAGTTGGAATTTTTATTATAATAGTCTATTGTGACCAAGAAAACGTATAAATAAAAAGTCACTTAATTTCCTTTTCATTCCCTTTGTTTAGAGTAATGTGTAGGCGTTCCCAGGTCAGGAAATATCAATAAAAACTATAATCGCTACATTGATATCTATCTACTTTGAAGCCCATTTATATATACAAGTTAATATTTAATTTTACTTACCTTAAAAATTGTTACTCGTTTGAGACTCTTTTGATTCCCCAAACTATTGTTTGGTGTGTCAGATTAAGTGCTAAAGATACATTATTAGAGTGTTAAATAGATTTGTATGCCAAAGAAAGTGTTTTCCAATATAAATGATAAGCTCCCTGAAGATAAGAACCATTACTTCATTTATCTATTTTTATGTGTTTATTACATCCTTTACATTTCCTGTTCTGAGTGTACCCCCAGAAACCAGAAACATCAGGACCATGTGGGAGTTTGTTAGAAACACAGGATCTTGGACACCCAAACACACCAAATCAGAATATACATTTTTTTTTTTTTTTTTTTTTAACAAGATCTCCAGCTCTGGCTGGAGGCACAGTGGATAAGGTGCCGGCCTGCAAACCCAAAGGTCGCTGGTTCAATTCCCAGCCAGGGCCCATAACCAGGTTGCAAGCCAGGTCTCCAGCCAGATCCGTAGCTGGAGGCAGGTGAAAGGCAACCATACATTGATGTTTCTCTCCCTCTCTGCCTCCCTCCGTTCTCCTCTCTCTGAAAATAATAACTAAAATCTTTAGGAAAACATGTTTAAAAAAAATTTTTTTTAATGCCCTTACTTTCCAACTCTTAAAACATTAGAAGTCAGAGTATTTTGCCTGTGATTAATATAGCCTGGTCCTTAAAAATTCTAACATTGTTTTTAACCATTACACATAACCTTTAAATTCTCTGATCTTTCAACCTTGTAACTTTAGAGACTCAGTTTCATGTCAACCATAATGAGAGCCATCAAGTCAAAGCCACAGTGGCGTACGCATATTAAAGCTTCTTACTACAGAAACAGAAAACAAAATTCCCAACAGATGGAGAGAAAGGTTTTTGAGCAGGGGAGAGCAATGAGGGAAAAGCGGAATAAATGTAATAAAGAAGAAGAAGAAAAATAAACCCCAGCACATCTACTTCTAGTGTGTTCCCATTAGAGCTGCTAGGGAGTAACAGCTTACATTTTTCAAGTTCCTTAACAAAGGTTTGCACGTAAAATGTTCTTTCAGTGTTCCTCCTGCAAGTATTATAAATGTGTTATTAACGAACAGATCTCTGTAGTTTGCTACACGAGTTAACTCGTGTTTGCACTTGCATTAATTTTGTATAAAATTGCCTGTCATTAATGTGTTCAGGTGAGGGGGAAAATATACCTGTACACTGACAATATGTTCTTAAATAAAACGGTCATTTCTAACTATTCTAAGCTCATTGAACTACAAAATCACGAATGCTTTAAATGTTGATTTAGAAAAACATACCTGGCATGTGGTTGCTATTTTGTATGCAATTTAAAACTGGGAAACAGATTGCATTGCAACAAACTCTAAGTGTTCTTTTTACTTCTAGCATTATTATTAAAATTAAGGAAAATTTCCCAATAAGTTAGCTCATGTGCTTATAGTAGTTAAGAATATATTTGAATATACCTAACCTATTGATATTATCTAAAGTTGTATTTAAGACACTAGATTCTTATTAGAATCATGTATATTCACGTGGACAGAATAACATAGATAATTGAAATATTGGATTATTTTTTTTAGAGTAGCGGGGCTAGGCACAGGTACAAATAATTCCTCTTGGAATTTTTCCTTCTCCTTTGAGTTTGTGAAATCTTAAAAAATAAATGTTTTTAATCACATAAACCATCATAACTTCAACACACACACTTCTCAGCTTTTCTCATATATTATTCCCCAGAACATTCATAGACTGCGACTCCAAAAAGGGGATTGACTGAAAGTGGATTTATTGCCTATTAACCATTTAGATTAGTGTCATACAAAGAATAATCGTTATTCCCCTTTGTCCATTTCAGAGCGTGAGTCATAGTGCAAAATCCTATCAAATAGGAAGAGCTACTCAACTGTGGGCAGCTCCTGGTCATTCAGGAAGCATTTAGTTGCCTTTGATTTAACACAAAATCTTCTACCCTGGACATAGCTTGGGGAGGGCCATTCATAGCCTTCAACTCACCATTCGGAAGGAATACAGAATATGGCCACCGCAATGGGCTAAGACGGGCACTGCCAGGCAGCCCAAAACAGGAAAAGCACAAAGGAGAAATCGTTGTCATCCTTGGATTTCCAGTCCACAGCACAGCACAGCCCATGTGCATCCAACATGTACCTGTTCCAGCCCAGGAGCAGGGCTCCTGACCACATCAGCGTGTACAGCCAGATGTAGGTGAGGGCCCTCCAGGCCCAGGAAACACTGATCACTCTGGCATGGACCACGTGAATGTCATGTTCATAGGCCAGCACAGTTAGGGTGGTCGTGGAAACCAGCCCTGCAGGAAGAGAAGGTGTGACAGTATAGTATGGCAAAGAGAAGACAGATGTGTCACAGGGGTGTGTTCTTGAACTCCAACTGACAGGGGCCTAGAACCAATGACATGCCCCAAATGCTGACCTATCTAAGAGGAATAATCCCCAGGAACTTCGACTGGAAATGCATTTGCCCAGAGGAGAAAAACATGGAATAGAAAATGGTGTGCGGATTGCAACAGGAAGGAAAGCCCTGATATCAGCCACCCTGATGACACCCCCATTGCACAAAATGTCCTGCTAAGAAGAAGTTCTGGAACAAGTCAGGGTGAATCACTAAAGCGAGTCTCACATGGTTTTTCCTCTCAGTCAGCTGTGTCTGACTCACCTATTAATAAAGTCAGAGTGGGTTCCACAAGTGTGGGAGTGACCCAAGTCAGGGTCCAACCACGCAGGGGGCCACATCACACACCTGCTACCAGACGGTGGCCTGGGAACTGCTCACCTGCAAGGATGGCTGACAAGGGAGCGAAGTCATCGGTGCTCCCACGGTCCTCATTTATACCGCTATTTGCAATCAGTGCACGTTCCCAATATAATTTGCTTATTTCTCCGCCTCCCCCAGAGAGAGTTACTCACTCAACAAGCTGATGCAGGAGGTTCGATGATTTTGGGGACACAGCACTCAAGCTGCCTGGAGGCGATACAGCAGTGTGAATAGCTGGAACACTGCACAAGGTGTGAGGGCTCCGATTCTGACAGTGCGTTGTGGGCCTTGAGGAGAAAGGGGCCTTTGTGAATGAGGCAGAAGAACTGAAGAATTTCACACCAAATTCTGGGCATCGCAGGGTCTCAGAGGACATGATGGAGAATTTTAGAAAGAGCAGACGAGGCCATACTGAGAAAGACTTTTAATTACCTGTTAAGGTTTTTTGTTTCTTTGTTTTGTTGTTCTAATTTATTTTTTAAAAACACCTTGTTCCACCCTGGCTGGTGTGGCTCAGTGGGTTGAGTGGCCGCCTGCAAACTAAAGGGTTGCTGGTTCGGTTCCCAGTCAGGGCACATGCCTGGGTTGCAGGCCAGGTCCTCAGTTGGGGGTGCAAAAGGCAACCACACATTGATGTTTTCTCTCCCTATCTTTCTCTCTCCTTTCTCTCTAGAAAAATAAAATCATTAAAACACACAGACACACCTTTTTCGTGTATCAAAGAGTAAATTGTAAGTATGATACTCCATCATGTTTTGTTTTGTTTTGTTTAATTTTTTATTTCATTATTTTTAGAAAGAGGGGAAGGGAGAGAGGCAGAGAGGGAGAGAAACATTAATATCAATGTATGGTTGCTTTTCACCTGCCTCCAGTCACAGACCTGACTGGAGACCTGGTTTGCAACCTGGTTATGTGCCCTGGCTGGGGAATCGAACCTGCGACTTTGGGTTCGCAGGCCGGCGCCTTAACCACTGTGCTACCAGCCAGGGCCTCCATCATGTTTTTTAAGCATGAAAATAACAATGGTTAAGTTCTACTTTATACCTCCTCTATTGACCTCCAAGAGGACTTATTTTAGCAGCGGTATAGGACTTGAAACACTGTTCCATGCATGGAGGCCAGCTTGCAGGCTACTGTAATAGTCCAGGTAAGATATGATGGTCTGAAGTAGAGTACCTCAAAAAGTATGAAAGCCCTGGCTGGTGGGGCTCAGGGGATAAGGCACCAGCAGAATATGATTGAATGTAAACTATAATTGAAAAAAAACTTTTAGAGAAAGAAAACAAAAACTTGCATTACTCCGCCATCTACTGGAAAGCAAAAGAAAAACATCAAATCAAACAATTACTGAAATCAAAAGGGTACCTAAATAAGAAAGGTGTCTACTACTTCAAATGCACCAGCGAGGGACAACTCACCAAGCACTATGAACAACCAAAATAGCATGGTGACACAGGCAGAAAATGACAATTCTCCAGAAACTAAACTTAGAACCATGGAAGACTGATCGAAATGACAGGGAATTAATTCAAAGTAGCAGTCATGAAGAAATTCAACGAGGTGTAAGAAAACTCAGAGAGGCAGTTCAATGAGCTCAGGTATAAAATTAATAAACAACTGCTTTACCAAAGAGATTTAAACTATAAAAAAAGACCAAACAGAAATTCTAGAGCTGAAGAAATCAGTAAGTGAGGTGAAGATTTCAGTAGAAAGTACTGGAGAAATAAACAACCATATGAAGAGACAATTAATGAGCTCAAAGACAAAAACTGAGATATAATTCAGGCAAGGCAGGAGAGAGAACCAAGGTTTTTTTAATGAAAAAAATTCTATGAGGCCCTGGCTGGTAGCACAGTGGATAAGGCGCTGGCCTGCGAACCCAAAGGTCGCAGGTTCGATTCCCCAGTCAGGACACATAAGCAGGTTGCAAACCAGGTCTCCAGTCAGATCTGTGGCTGGAGGCAGGTGAAAAGCAACCATACAGTGATGTCTCTCTCCCTCTCTGCCTCTCTCCCTTCCCCTCCTTCTAAAAATAATGAAATAAAATCTTAAAAAAAAAAAAATTCTATGAGAAATAACTCCTTTAGAAAGGGCAATAAGGAACATGAATGCCCAAGCAGTAAAATAAATGAAGAAGGGAATAGCGAGCTTATTCAAAGAAATAATTGATAAGAACTTCCCATACCTAGAGAAGGAACTGAGTGTTCAAGTACAAGAAGCTAAAAGTTGCTTGATTATCTCAGTGTAAAACCACCTTTTCCAAGACACGTTATATTAAAACTGTCAAGAGTTAATGATAAAGGAAGGATTCTCAAGGCAGCCAGGAAAAAAGAGACAACCTATAAAGGAAACCCCACTAGATTTTTATCATATTTCTCAGCAGAAATAGTATAGACCATGAAAGAGTAGAATGGTATATTCAATATATTGAAAAATGAAAATACTGACCAAAGAATAATATGTCCAGGAAAGCTGTCCTTTGGCTATGAAGGAGAAATAAAGGTTTATCTGAGAGACAAAAGCAGAGGAAATTTACAACCAAAAGACCTATTCTTTCCTGGAACAAAGCTATATTTAGAAATTGGCAATCTTAATTTCCTGGACAGAAAGACTCTAAATGTGTTTTTTTTTTTTAACTGTCATATAGATTGTTATCATTAACATTTTTATTAGTATAAAATTGATGAAAATATATTGTTAAATATTGAGTGCAAAATTTAATTAGAAATACGTCTCTTAAAATAGTCAATGTAGAATTCCCTCAGTGCTGGGGATGTCTAGCCATGGGTTACTATCAATTATGCTAAAATAATGTAGAATAACTTATCCTCCTATTTTTCCTGTTTATAAAGTCAAAGAGAGATTACTTGATCACATATAATTCCAGCGGTAATGCAGTTTTGTTACAGTCAGTTCTTACTGACTGCAAGAACCTTTCTTCTGTCATCTGTTATTTGAACTCTCCCAAATTTGTTGTAACAAAACTCAAGTGCTTATTGTCAAAAATTCTTTGGAATGATCTACCCACTAGCAACTCAGCTTTCTTAAAAGCAGATAATCAGAAACCACCTGAGGGGTCATTTACTTCCTCAAGACCTTCATGAATATTTTAAGTTATTCCTTTGTTTGCCATCCTGGAGTTCCTTCCCAGCCACCCCACCCCACCGATAATGCTCCCCAGGAAGACCTGATTTAGAAAGGGTGATGATCAGTTGACCTTTCCGCAGGAAGTGGGAGATGGAGAAAGGGAACACCTGGGTAGCAGGTAGCTGGTATCTAGGAAAGGACCAAAGGCGACATCATTTGAAGAAGAGCTGCTATAAATGTAACTAAATAGCCTGGACATGTGATGCTTTCCCTGGCCCAGGCAGATCCCATTAGCAAGGGAGGATCACATTGGGGACACAGTGGCACTTTCATCATGAACTGAGACACAGAGTGAAGGCTAATGTCACTTTCCAGGGGATTTTCTCGTGTGATAGTGAGCAGAGGGGAACCAGGCCTCACAGGAAATTTAGGCAGATTCGCAGTAAATAAGATGAAACTTCCAGGACAAATCACAGCTTCACAGCCCAGGTTTTAAACCAATAGCATCTAAACTTTCTCTAAGTATTTATGTGGTTCTAAGACGTAAGGGCCTAGGACTTAGTGTTGGGGAAGCAAAGTCGTGCTGTTCCCTGATGGAAAAAGGGGGAAAGCAACCTAAAAAGTCTAAGCAGCCCTGGCTAGTGTGGCTCAGTGGATTGAGTGCCCACCTGTGAGCCAAAGGGTTTCAGGTTCGATTCCCAGTCAGGGCACATGCCTGGGTTGCAGACCTGGTCCCTGGTTGGAGGCACACGAGAGGTAACCACACATTGATATTTCTTTCCCTCTCTGTCTCTGTCTCTCTCTCTCTCAAATAAATAAATAAATAAATAAGCAAAATACAAAATTCGTGTCTGAAATGCCAGACAAGACGTAGAAACCTCAGTGCCACAGGAGCGTAGAAAGAGGAAAGAGCCCCAAGGACTTCGAACATGGAAGGGTTTGCTATAAAGGGGTGGAATGGAAGGATATTGAAAGAAAATCCATTTGAAAAGTTACCAGGCACTTACCATGCCCGGCACTTCCAGGTTTTCTCAGGTACCCAGAGCAGTGCCATCCGGCAGAAATATCACGTGAGCCGTGTGAGAGTGGGGAGTTCACTTTGCAACCCCACAATGGGCGAGTGTTGGTGGCTCAGAGCCTTACAGGGATTGGGGAACCCACCGTGGAACGAATGGGTCCCCTACGCTACTACCTGCCCTGGCACGCGTAGAGGAAGTGGGGTAGCTCAGCTTCTCCAGGGCTGCAGCTTCCACAACCATTTTGTGTCGCCAAGAGGCCTTCAGGGACGTTTGACACTTGTCCCCTCATGCTGGGACACACCCTTGATAGCAGCTGGAGAGTCACAAGTTCCTGATGTGACTTCCCCAACAGCCCTTGTGCTCAGCGGTCTCCCCTGCCCTTAGATGGGACCCCTATGGAATTTATCAAAACCCTGCTCTTGGATTAAATTGAGCAATCTGGCTTAGCCCAGTGACCCCCAAAGCATTCCACCCACAGACCCGAGAAAAGGGAAGGGACCCAGGTCCTGCCCCTCTGTGTGCATTCTGTCTTGACCTCCCTGTGTGACCCTCAACGTGCCAGCGATGTCCTCCAGGACCTACAGGGATCAATTCTATTTTTAAAACTTTCTATGTTCTGCAACTTTCCAAGTTAGTCTTCTGTTGTGTATTTATACATCATAGATCTCACTGGTTACAAAGCCATGTTATAGAAAATGTTTGTGCTGCTTTCTTTCCTCATCGTTCTCATTTTTTGCTAAGATATTATTACTACAAGCCCCTTCAATCATATATAAATAAAAATGGTGTCAATTGTTTAATTTCTAATTGAGAAATGCTTTCTATAAATTTGCCTAATAGGAATTAGTTATTGTTTTTGTTTTTAAAGATTTTATTTATTAATTTTAGAGAGAGGGGAAGGGAGAGAGGGAGAGAGACATCAATGTGGTTGCCTTTCACCTGCCTCCAGCTACACACCTGGCTGGAGACCTGGCTTGCAACCTGGTTAAGTGCCCTGGCTGGGAATCGAACCAGCAACCTTTGGGTTGGCAGGCTGGCGCCTCATCCACTGTGCCACCAGCCAGGGCAGTTCTTGGTAAATAAGAAATTATTTATCACACTATGCTAAACCCATAAAATCCTTACCAAAGATGATTAAATCAAAGATGGATGATGAATGTTACTCAGATTTTTAATGTTCTCTGCAGTTTGAAGTTTTTACTAATTTGCTCTGAACGTTGGCTTTGTAATCCTGTGTCACAGAAAATAATTACAAGCATACCTCAGAGATATTGTGGGTTCAGTTATACAATAAGTCAGGTCACATCAATATTTTGGTTTTTCAGCATATAACAGTTACGCTTACACTACACTGTAGTCTATTAACTGTGCACAGCACTATGTCTAAAAAACTACTCAACTGCTAAAAATGCAAGCCATCATCTTGCTGGTAGACGGTCTTACTTTCAATTTGTAAATAAATAAATAAACATCTACAAAAGCCATAAAGCAAAATGCAATAAAATGAGGCATGCCTGCATTTTATTTGTTGTGTATAATTTGACTACATTTTGCCTTTTATATCTGGTTCAGAATGAGACCCTTTTCAAAATGTTTGACTTCTAGTATAAAGACCGCATATACCTCAAAATGCAAACATTAGCATATCGTCTTTCATGATACGTGTATTATTTAGTCTTAGAACATTTGAAAAAGTACACAATAAGCCCATTAAGATTCTAACTCATCAGAAAATTATATTAGGTTATGATATCCCTTAATTTTTAAGGCTTGTTTTTGGTTATAACTTTTCCCATTTCTGATTTATTTTGCATTCAAGTACTTTTTAAAACTATACTTATTTTGGACAAGTTTAACACTTTTTTCCGATTTCTATTATGTCCTGCTCTACCTTTTTTTTTTTTAAACTTCTCACTGTTTCTTATCTCAAATTCTTATGAATAATATTCATATTGAAATTGAATTTTTTCCCAATAGGTCTGGATTACCTTCACCTCCATTTTAGTTTTCACCTTAAAATCTTTTTCATGTTAATGATAAATTTTTAGGTCTATTTCAGGCATTTTGGCTGCATTTAACCTTTAGGATTCACCCAATACCACTTCACTGTATTCAAAAAACAGTATTAAAGCACTAATACCAAATTATGACTTCTCTACTTTCAGAAAAGTGTAAATTACTTAAACCTTTCTTGTTTCACTTTCCTTATCCATTGAAGAGCAGTAAGACTAGTCGGAGCATATTTTGGCTTCATACATCTGTATTTTTATGACATGATGTTTAGATCCAACGATGTACTAGTAAGAAGTGTTATTTTGTGAAAACTTAGCCAAGTTCTGTTTCAATGAGTACACAGCTCAAAGCTACATTTATTTCCAATTACTCTTTTAAAATGTGTTTATCAATTTTAGAGGAAGGGAGAAGGAAACATCGATCAGTTGCTTCTCATGTGTACCCCAACCGGAAATGGAACTGCAACTTGGTGTAAGGATGATGCTCCACCCAACGGAGCCACCCAGCCAGGGTTTACTCAGTCTTCTCATTTCTCTGCTTCAGTAATAAACTGAGACACCAACTCTTGTCAGCTTTTCCTCACCAGCACCACTAGACTGACTCCCATGCACACGACTCTTTTCCCACAGTATCTGCTCTCTTCTAACAGTTAACGTGAGGGGACAGGTTTTGCGACCATGAAAGCCTGGGTTCCAACGCTGGCTCTTCCACATGCCGGACTCTGAGCAAATTATGAATTAGGTCTTTACTTCCTCTTTGAAAATGGATTTGATAAGTTCTGCCTCTCAGGGTTGAGAAACCTTAATGAGAGAGCAGGGTAAGTGCTCTGGTCAGACTAAAAGCTCATTTGCAGAAAAACTGTCACTGAAGCGCTCTCCCCTCTATTGGATGGACAATCTTGGACTGGGGATGCCAAAGGGACTCACAGGATGTTTACCTCTCCTGCCAGACCCACCACTGCTATAACATCAGCTTTATGACTTCTGGGGGTTCTGGAAAAACTTGTATTTCTATCCCCCCCATAGATAACAGCCAAGAGGCAGAAGTGATTATGCAGGTGGTTACTTCCTGGAAGGGACACATGAGAAGGGACATGGTAAATACATCCTTCTTAGATCACTCCTGTCAGGTGTATTGGTGCTGCTAATGACAGTGGCTGAGCCAACAGAGGACGGTTCACCCTCATTAAGAAAGCTCAGGAAGTCAACCCCAGGTTAGAGCTGTGTCTCCTTAGGAATTTCAGGACAGTCGTTCTGAAGGATCTTTTCCCTGGGGCAATTTATTATTTTTCTTTTGGCCTGAGGTCCTGTTTGGAGATTCTTTTAGGTGCCGGAACAGGGTTTTGCAGAAATGTTCTGAAGTATTAAACCAGAACTAATCTTATCCCCTAGATTTCTTTTGGACCGAATCTCCCAAGAATGAGCTCTTCTACAAGTAAGTGACCTCTCTGGCACTTTTCCTGATGTAGAAGATTGTGGTGACAATGTTGCCCCATGGGTTCCAAGGGTCAAGTAGGAGAATTCAACGGTTAAGACATATTGCAAACAACAGACCTTCACAAATAAAGAATCATGCAAAGCTAATCTTTTAATTCACAAATTATTTTATATTGGCACTTGCATTAGTGGCTACGGCTACCATGTGTATGTTTATATTATATACGAAAGATCCACATACCCTACTGTATGTGTGTTTTATTTAGACATGGTAGCAACTGTAATAGCTGCAAAGTAAAATATTCCTTAGACATTGTTGTTTCAGACAATAACATGTGAAATCATTAGCATGTACAATACTACCTTCTTTAGCCACAGCTGCTAATACGGAACCCTTACAGTAATACCCAATACTAAAATAAAACTAACTCTCTTTAAGATTCTGGATCACGGAGAACATTCTAAAACAAACAGTCCAATAACTAATAAATCAATTACTGATAGGTGAACAAAGACATCGCATGGCTGCATGTCTCAAGGAGAATTAAAGTCAACATCTGCATAGTCTTCATCCCATAACCACTTCTAATTCCTCTTAGGAGAAACGGCCCTTTAAATTAACCTAGTCCAATGCTAGGATGGAGGCCCAAAGTGGCATTTCCAGTTTCCTTTTTTCTAATTTTGAAGGGGCTTCCCTGGGCTTTCTGGGTTTTGGGTTCCTAGGTCTAGGAACTCTGGTGTGGCCACTGCTACACTACTGGTCCCAGAATCCTCTGGTGGCTTATCATCGCCATCGTAAATAATGTCTTCAGGGTTCGGAGGTGGGGGGCAGAATTCTTCCCCTGGGAACATCTCCCGGAAAAGGGTTTCAGCTTGCTTGACCGCATGCTCGTTCCCCAGTCCACAGTCGGGCCCAGAGCAGACGCAAACATTGGGAGGTAAGTCATGATAGGAGCTTCTGCTGACTCCTGAGGAATCTCTCATATTAAAATAAAGAGCCCACAAGAGTCTCGGCTTTGTAAGTTCTTCCTTGTCTACTTCTGTTTCATCGTACGGGGTGAATAATTTCTTCACCACCGATTCCAAGTCTTCTCTCGCTGTCTTAGAAGACGCGCAGGTCAGGTGTACCAGATAGGTGTCTTTCATGCACGTCATGGTTGAAGAACATAATTCCGTGACCCGAACAGCACCTGTTCCTGGTTCCACTGGAGGCACGATCAGAATGGAAATCTGCTGATCGGAATCTGTCTTGAGCACGGACTGATCGGTAATGAGCACGGCCCTAGACATCTGCTTATACTGCACATCCGTGCATGTCTCCTCGGGAAGGTAACTGTCTTCCACGATAAAATACTTGGCATTTATTCTCTGACCAAAGTCATCTACGATAGCTTGACACCTTCCAGATTCTTTGTCAACTACAAGGAACTGGACTTTGTGGCGAAGACAGTAGATGCCACCAAAAACGGCACACATTCGGCAGAAGCACTGGGGGATCTCTCCCTGGCCGTACAAGGGAAATAAAAATGGGGTGTTGCCAAAGCGCCCGAGACACCGAAGGAAGTTCTTGGTGGCTCGAAGGCCATCTACTGTGGTGCAGGATGGCTCTGTCATCGCAATGGAGTGCAGTATGAAATGCTGGAGGTTGGGGGTTAACTTTTTCGTTTTTAAGTACTCCGCAAACGAGCGCTGTGTGAAATCTTGGTACTCGTCGGGATATTGTTCGTAGTCTACGCAAAATGTGAGAAACTTCATCAGCATCCTCTTTTCTACCATAGTGAGCTCTTTGCTATTGAAGACGTCGGCTCTGGAACAAGGCACCTGCTGCACTTTCCCTTCTCGAAATGCAAGAATCCTGGTGACGTTTTTAAATTCGGCGTAACGACTAACATTCGACTTGATTAAAAGGTCGATCAGCAATCCTTGAGAATACAGCAGCTTTGACACCAAGTCGATATTAAACCGCCTGCCTTCTTTAACTATTTGAGAGTAAGTAATCCGCTTTCTCTTTTGTTGATCAGCGTTGTCTTCGACTGTTGGCTTGTTTTCGTCTTTCTCTCCCTCTGAAACTGCGTGTATACAAGTTTTGTCTCCACAATGTTTTTCTTTCACCTGCGTTTCCTTCCTATCAGTTACTTCTAGTGAGATTTCCCCATCGTTTGTTGGAGTGTCTTTGGCAGGCGGTTCGAAGCTAGTGACATCTGAGCGTGTTTCCTCAGTTGAGCACGCAGAGTCCCAAGGTTTAGTGAGGGTACTCGATGCTACGAAGGAAGGATTTTTCTGCAAAGCACCCATCTCTTCAGGATTTCCCTCCACATCCTGACTGGCATAACAAAACACTTCCACATGCTGAATGGTTTCATCCTTCCTACGAAGAGCGATGGCTCCTTCTGTGTCACAGATCAGGTCTTGACAAGCAGCAGCATTACTCTTGCCCCCAACATCACTGTTTTGCTGATACTCTTTCACCCAGGAGAGCAACCCAGAAAAGGTGAAACTAGCCCAGTTCCCTCCATAGTAACTTCTCGAATCAATATGTAGGACCCTCTGACCACTTCTTGAACATGCAGCTGCGAGGATAGACTCAGGCAAACCTGTCCCTATGATTATCACATCGAACTCTGTAGGGAGGCTGTCTGCCATCCTGGCAGGGACAGCTGCTGATGGAGGAAGTGGGTATGAATGCAGGCTGAGGGCTCAGGTCAGGTGTGAATATGCTGTCATAAAATCTCTTCTTGAGATGTTCCAGGTCATCCCACAAGTGCCAAGGTTGCAGGTCCTAGCTGTGCAGTTACCGTTTTTAGTTTTTTTTTTTTTCCTTTCCTTCCAGATCAGTAGCATAAAAACATGATAAAGCACATCTAATCACATCTGGTTTTCATTTCTGCATTTCATCATAGCAGTCAGGGTCAAAATGCATCACATACGCATTTGTCACTGGAACTTTTCTGTGAAAGGAAATTCAAGAAATAATATAATTGTAAACAATATTAGGAGAAAAGCAATTTCATGCAACAGTAATTACAACCCCCCGAAGCCTTACTTATTATTAGGACAAAAGCCTCTCCTGAAGCAAGCCATTAAATGCTTTTGCACATAGTTTCTAATTTCTTGAAAATGTACAATAGGGATATTCTGCCCCAAATCAGGCAATTCAATAATGAAGAATCGATACAGTAATGTCCCATATTAAGAAAGAACCAACATCATCCAATTCTCTAATTCTTGCTTTTGAGAAAACTAAAATTTGAATAAAAGTATACATCACTGTGAGCTTAGACTACAAGAAATGTGTGGCTCCAATGTGTTTATGGAAACAAACTATATCCAACATGCACATTGTCACAACTAGGACGATTCCTGGCCCCACACAGTCTGCGGGTGATTCTAGGACACCCCACCCACCCTTAGGATCTTGTGGTAGAAACATTAAGACTATTTCAGCTGAATTAACTAGATTATTCCACAACAATTGATTCAGTAAAACTGGCATTTAAAAATATTTAAGTACATAAAAGAATAAGTCCAATGAGGGAAAATGTATTTATAACATCGCTATACAATATGAATGAACATATACATGTGTGCTTTTAGGGGGTAAGTTAAAAAGGAAAATTCCTCAGTTCATATGTTAAAAATATCCTAACATAAATAACACCTACCTTTTTAAAAAGATTTTATTTCTATTATTTTTAGAGAGAGAGGGGAAAGGAGAGAGGCAGAGATAGAGAGCGAGCCATCAATGTATGGTTGCCTTTTCTCTATCTGCCTCCAGCTATAGACCTGGCTGGAGACCTGGCTTGCAGCCTGGCCATGTGCCCTGGCTGGTAATCAAACCAGCGACCCTTGTGTTCGCAGGCCGGTACCTTATCCACTGTGCCACCAGCCAGGGCAATAAATAACACCTACTTCTAACAGGTGAGTAGGGTGACTTGCATTTTGTCAGACTCTGGCTCTGTGACCCTGAATCTCCGTCTCACAAGATAAAGGTCTACATATTTCCTGCCTAGATTAACATGTTGTTGTTCTTGATTTTGAAGAGGTAGGAAGTGGTGGTGAAGAAAAGCTCTTTCAACTTCAGGCCTAACACCGGTTATATTCCATGTGTAGAACACCTACAGGGCGCTAGAGGAACGCTACAAAGGGGATGAAAAACACCTGGGAGCCTGCAGGTTACTGAACACCACACAGTAGGGGGACCTGCTATCGTCATC
This sequence comes from Noctilio leporinus, assembly GCA_004026585.1. Classification (NCBI taxonomy): domain Eukaryota; kingdom Metazoa; phylum Chordata; class Mammalia; order Chiroptera; family Noctilionidae; genus Noctilio; species Noctilio leporinus. The sequence continues at coordinate 122,229 of PVIW01000765.1, read as the reverse complement.
ATTGCACAGTAGGAGTGAGAGTTCTTTGAACTCTAATTTTCCCCAATATTACACTTACTGAAACCTAGACCAGTACCACCTGGGCCTGCTGGGGCTCGGACCACTATCTTGGATATGTATAAAACAAGCTATTCGAGAACTTAAATTTAAATCAACTAGTTCACTGAACTGACCAGTCCCAGTGGCATGACTGTTTTAACAGTCCTGTCTGGTGGAAGCCTCTGCATCAACATATGAGGGGACCCACTTGTTTCCAGCATTGCCTGAGAAAACCAGGAATTGGGCACAGAACAAAGAGGCTGCCTGACCCTCTCACAGAGGTATAATGTGTCTCAATTACCTATACTGTCTTCTTCCGGTAGGATGTGCAGGAGCCAAAACCCTCCAGGGTCTGTGAAATGTAGGCGCAGTGTGCACTTATCCTTGAATAAGAAGGGGATAGAACTGAGGAAGGGGACAGAACTGTCAGAGATGAGGGTACAAGCCATAAGTGCTAAAATCAGGCACCTTCTAACCTACAACTTTCAAAATACACAGTTAGTAAGCAAGACAACCTTAAAGATTACTTAGCTCCGTTATCTCATACAGAGATGTTATGGTGGCCGAAGGGACAAAGCAATGGGAAAGTCCACACAGTGGGTTAGCCCTGGGGTCAGGAGGACACACTCTCGTGCCATCAGGCCAGTGGTCTTTCCAGTGACAGGGCTGCCTCTCCAAAGGCCTTGGAAACAAACTACCCCCCTCCGGTGCCCCATGACTGGTGAGTTCTTGCTCAGAGATGACAAAGGGAAACTCAGTCTCCCTCTCCCCATCTTGAACTCTTATCCTGAAGCACAAAGCACAACTCTTAGTATTGATTACGGGCAAAGAAATTCTGAATCTTTGCTAAGGATTTCTTACACTCCATCCTAACCCTGCTATCAACTTGTCTTCCAGGGCTTACACAAGTCTCTGAATCGCTTACCCTAGAGCCTTCACCTCTAATCCACAAGCAGAGACAGTCCCAGCTGAAAACACGAACTCAAAGTCCAGAGAAATCGAGCAGTCACCAGGAAATTCCCACGTGGTGAATGGTTCTGACAGCCTTGGAAGACCTGTCCCTTCTGACTGGGATGGGATCTGAGTAGGGACAAGACAGAGTGAAAAGGGACAGCAGAGACAAGGAGACACAGCAGGATGGAGTCCCCAAGGGGAGATAAGGAAGAGAATACTGGTCCTAATAAAGGACTCAACAAGCCCTCATTTCTAATCTCCCACACACAGAGTTGGGGTAGAAACAGAATTTCCTAGGACAGAAAAAGCACTTCTAGGAAATAAGAACTTTCATGTCTGTGACCAAGTATCTGATGCTCATCTTATTATTGATGATGCTTAAGGTTGAGCTTTCACCCCCTCTTTACAGCTTAGCCCTGCTTAAAAACTTGCCCTGTAGGGTATTTTAAATTAATACAGAGAGCAATTACATAGCCATCTATACCACCTCCTACATACACTTACTGCCCCTCCCAAGTTTCAACTCTCTGTACAAATGAAATTCTCAGATTAATGCTTATCGGGGAGAAAAAAAAAATACTATTAGAATAATTGAATCACTGACTCAATCAAATAGATGGAATCGTACTTTCTATGACTGTTTCCTCTGAAATACCAAAAAAATGAAACATAACAAATATATTTCAGTTTGCCAATGTAAGAGGGCAATGAATAGGAAAATTGTGATAATACTACAAAAATTTTGTTCTCAAAAAGAGCCTTCCAACTTCACCCAGCCTTCCAAAAATAAAGCCAGCTTTGGCAGTGGGACTGAGAAGCCTTGGGTACCCAGGGCAGCATGGCTGGGTGGGTGCGGTGGGCAGGGGGCACCCACAGGGATGAAGACACTGCGTGTGAAGCTGGCTCAGGTGTCCAAGAGCTTCCTTCTGTCTGTCCCATTGAGTGAAACCAAAACCCTGGGCAGAATACCTACAGCAGCTGGTAGCAGGGCAATCAGAAAAGAAAATGGAACTTTTAGTACCACTGTGGCTATAAAACAAAACTTACGAAATTTATGTTCTAATTATAATGGGATTGAATTACAAATCAATTAAAAAAAAAAAAAAAAGGACAACCTCCAAACATTTGAAAATGAAAAGGCATACTTCTTGATGGGCCAGAAAAGAAATCTTAAGGGAAATGGAGCTACTTTGAATTGAACAACAATTACAATGTGACAGACTGCTTGTCTTAGAAGAGAACAACCTAAAATCAATCTAAGCTTCCATTTTAGGAAATTAGACTCTAATAAAGAAGTAACACCAATTCTATACAATCTCTTCCAGAAAACTGAGGAGGAATGAACATCTGCATTCGTAAGCCCTGCATTACCCTGATAACAAAACCAGAAAAGGATGCTAAAAGAAAATTAAGACCAATATCCATCATGAATGTAGAAGCAAATATTCTGAGCCAAGCTTCTGCAAATAAGAGCCCAAGAAACATACATGGAAAAATATATCCTCCTGGCTGGTAGCAGAGTGGATAAGGTGTCGGCCTGCGAACCCAAAGGTCGCTGGTTCAATTCCCAGCCAAGGCACATAACCAGGTTGCAAGCCAGGTCTCCAGCCAGGTCCGTGGCTGGAGGCAGGCGAAGGGCAACCATATATGGATATTTCTCTCCCTCTCTGCCTCTCTCCCTTCCTCTCTCTCTGGAAATAATAAAATCTTAAAAAAAAAAAAAGAAAGAAAGAAAGAAAGAAAGAGAAATATATCCTAAGTAGCGTTTATGCCAAGAATTTAAGATGGGTTTAATATTCTCACTAGATGCAAGAAATGCTTTTGACAAAAGCTCATTATAAAAACTCTCTGCAACTAGGAAGAGATATCCATTATCCTCAACCTGATAATGGACATCTATGAAAACCTATACACAGACCAAAACAATCTTGAAAAAGAATAAAGAGGACTCACACTCCCCGGTATCAAAACTTACTACAAAATTACAGTAAAAAAAAAAAAAAAAAAAGTGTGGTACTTTCATAAGGGTGGATGTATGAATAGAATACAGAACCCAGAAATAAATGCTCACGTATCTAGTCAACTAATTTCTGACAAGCGTACCCAAAACATTCAATAGGTAAAGAACGGTCTTTTCAATAAATGGTGCTGGGAAAACCGGACATCAATGTGCAAAAGCATGAAGTTGGACCCTTACTTTCTGCCACACATAAAAATTATTCCCAAATGGATCAAACCTATGCTACAAACTGTGGAGCTGTCTTTATCAAAGTATACCAATATTTCCCTGGAGTAAAAATACCTCTTTAAGCTTTCCAGGACAAATAATTTATGGTACTTTTAACTGAGCTCAGCAACTGCCCCCCTTCCAAAAAAAACAAAAAACCTCATGAATTAAATTATATTCTTACTAACAGAACTGGAAAGAACCTATATTTCCCCCTCATCTTTATCAGCCCAATTTGTCCAGCATGACAGATAAAATATGGGGAAAAAATGTATCTTACTGCTATCCTTTCATTTTCTCTTGATTCCTTCTGAGCTTTTCCTCATATTTATTAGTCGCTGGTATTTCTTACTCTGAATAAAAATAACCCATCATATAATTCACTCAGTTTCCCACTTTATAAGTTTGCTTTACTTATTGGTCTATAGACTGTGTGACCCAGACATTAGGACTACATATTATGAATACTTTATCCCAATCTGTCATTTGTCTTTTAACTGTCTCTCATCCTGCAGAAGCTTTTATTTCTAGGTACTCAAATCTGTCATTTGCTTTCCTTTAAAAAAAAGTTTCTTTTGAGTATTTTTTTCAATTTTAGAACTTCAAATATTTAAAATTTTAATCCATCTTATATTTAGTGTGTAGTGTGACATAACTACTTTATTCAAAATAATAAGCTAATTGTCCCAAAGCCACGTGTTTAATAATTCTGTCTTTCCTCCAACTAATTTCAAATGTCATCTTTATAACATTTATGCACAAATGTGGTTCATAACTCTTCCGTCAGAATCATACCATTTTGGTTGCTATAGATTTGTAATATATTTTGCTGTGTGATAATGTACTTTCTCCTCATTCTTTAACACTTTTTCTTAACTATTCTTTGATTTTTTTCAATTCTCCCAATAAACTTAATAATTAACTTGCCAGGAAAAAAAACCCTGCCAAGATAAAACAGTAATAAAGTAGCAATGGAATTCAGAATTTCTTTTAAAAGAAACTTTAACACCTGAGAAATACATATCTCTATTTCAAATCATTGTACAAATGAAATTCTGGAGCACACACAAAAAGATCGTTACTTTCTCAAGCTTAGAAAAATCACACCTTCAATCACATGATGGGTGGATGACCCTTCAAAATGCCAAGTCCCAGTGAGACTTAACTGGTTGAAATAGATCTTCAATTCTACCTTTAATGATATCAACTGGCTGCAGGGCTAATTTTTTGTTCATTTGAGTTGGGATTCTCTGCATCTTTTTAAACCTTACCTTAGATTTTGGTGCACTGGAACCTATAAGGAAAATAATGTAGTAAAAAATAGTTTACAACCCTGGCTGGTAGCACAGTGGATAAGGTGAACCCAAAGGTCGCTGATTCGATTCCCAGCCAGGGCACATAACTAGATTGCAAGCCAGGTCTCCAGCCAGGTCTGAGCTGGAGGCAGGTGAAAAGCAACCATACACTGATGTCTCTCTCCCTCTCTGCCTCCCCCATCTCTAAAAATAATAAACAAAAAATCTTTAAAAAAAAATAAAGAATGTTAAAAAAATAGCTTACAAGGCACATGCCAATGTGCATCCCAAGGATCTGAATGAAAGATCTCACTTCCTAGGAAGCAGTCGAATGTTTATAACTGCTAGTGAACAAAAAAAAAAAAAATTTTTTTTAATTACACATTTCTACTGTTAAGGGTTTTATCCTCATTTTCAGTAACAAATAGTATATGGATTAAATCATGACCCTCTCCAACTTGCAACTTTTGTTCTTGAATCTCTGACTCTAGAGTCCCCCGTTTCTTCCCTCAAAGTGCCACGGCTGCGGATTCCCGTCCTGCTCAATTATAGGAGGTGAAACCCGACGTGAGCTGAGTTGGACGGCGGCTGGGCAGAGCAGGGGCTGACGACGCGCTGGGGTGTCAAGTCGGCGTAAAGGGAGACCAGCGACCACTGGGACAGAGTCCAGGGGCGCGGGGCGGGAAGGGCTGAAGGAAGCAGAAGGAACACCGGCCAGCCTGGGGTCCCCGCACCGCCGGGTCGGAGCGATGAGACCAAGCGGGGACCGGGAGAGGGTGGGCTAGGAGCCAGGAGCAAGCGCAGACAGGACGGCAATCAGGAAAGGGTAAGTTTGCAGAGATGAGGGCGGTGCTTTCTCCTCCGAGCCCAACTCACCGAAGAGGTTGTTGCCAAACCGGTCCCGCAGGTAGCCCGCGCCGTCCCAGACCCAGCCGTGCCTCAGGGACGCCACGAAGGTAAACGTAAACCCGAAGAGGGACACCAGCAGGTCGCCGAGGCTGATGTGGACCAGGAAGAGGTGGTGGGAGTGCGGAGCCGCTGGAACCAACAGAGGACCAGCACCAGCAGGTTGTCGCCGACCCCCAGCAGCGCGGTGGCGCGGAGAAGCAGGGGCCAGGCGTTCGTAGGTGCTCCGGGTGATCAGCGGCGCGGAGCTCTGCGTCCCCACCGGCCCCGGCCCTTGCCCCTGCAAGCCCGCCCCTCCGCCGCCCTCCCAGAAGCGCTGGCTGCCACTACGGCTCCCCGAGTGCACGGCCGGGGGACAGCACACTCGGCAGGGCCGAAGTGCTCCGCGTTGCGCGTCGCCCACCGCGCGATCGCTACTGGGTAGGACCTGGGACCCGCCGCTAGGTCTGGCCACTGCGCCCGCTGGACCGCCTCTTCCGCCCCGTGCGCCCCGTAGCCACGCCCTCCCTGCTGACGCGCTCCCGCTCCCTGGCGCGCCCTCGTGGCCACGCCCCCAGCGCGCCCTCGTGGCCACGCCCCCTGGCGCTTGGTTCCGTACCGAGGCGCGTTCTTCCCGGCACGAGGTCAGGCAGGTCCTGCTTCCCGCGTTCAGCTGTCCCTTGCGTGCTCGGGTCCACCCACCCCCAGCGTGCTGCCGCGGGGGATAGAGCAGCAGGGAGGCCGATCAGCTGCAGTGGCTTCGGCACCCTGTCTCCCGTCGCCCAGTTTGCAAGCACAGCCCACTCCCTCGCGCCCTCGCTCGTTCCCAAACCTCTGGCGCTGCGCCCGCTCCGAGCTAAGGGGGGATTGGATGGGGGACTCCAGCCTCGGGTTCTGTCCTTCCCAGGCGGCTAGCCTACAACGCCACTAGCAAGTGAGACCTCATGGGAGCCCCAGGCTGGCGCCCCAGGTCCCAACTTACCCCTCCTGCCCTCCTTCCCCGAAGTAGCAGCAGGTACGTCCCGTTAGCACTGCGGCGTGGCCTGGGCGCCAGCACTGTGTGGGGAGGGACAAAGCAAGTGCAATCCAGAAGCGGTTTACCCCGCACCCCAACCCCTGTTTACTTAAAGGACCAGTAAGGAACGACTAGCTTCCGTGAACGCTCAATCCAAAGCCCCTGGAGACAGAATCTAATCTAGGAACACGCAGCTCCCCGTCCTGGAGCTCCCACCAAGCGCTGAGGAGCAGTGAACTCAGCCCTCAAAACCTTCATTTTAATCTTTTCAACCTGGGTTTGTCATCTACGAAACTATCCAACACACCCCCTCTTTAAAAGACAGTTAATTTTATATTTCAGGCGGATGCAGCCATTTAACAAGTTCTGTCTGTTCAATGCCAACTGTTTTCTTTTTTTTTTTATTTTTAGGTTTACTATTTGTTTTTAGTTATGTATTTTTGATGGTGACAGTACAATATTGTCCTGATTTTTCCCGTTTGCACTCCCACTCCCTCAGGCAACCCCCTCACTATTGTTCATGTCCCTTTATAAGCATCAAGCTTATAAATTCTTTGGCTACTCCATTTCCTGTATTATACTTGACATCCCCCTGGCTATTCTATAACTACCTATTTGTATTTCTTAATCCCTTCACCTCTTCACCCATTTCCCCACACCACCTCCTATCCCGCAACCATTGAAACACTCTGTATCCATAAGCCTGTCTCTGTTCTTCTTGTTTGCTTAGGTTGTTTATTAGATTCAATTGTTGAGAGATGTGTATTTACTGCCATTTTATTGTTCATAGTTTTGATCTTCTTTTTCTTAAATAAGTCCCTTTAACATTTTATATAATAATGGTTTGGTGATGATGAACTCCTTTAGTTTTTATTCTTGTCAGGGATGTACAAATGGCTAAGAGGTACATGGAAAGATGTTCAATATTATTAGGTGTTAGGGAGATGCAAATGAAAACTATAGTCAAATACTACTGCATAACTATTAGGATGGCTATTACAAAATTGTTAAAAATAAGATCAAAAACAGAAAATAACAAGTGTTGGTGAGGATGTGGGTAAATTAGAACCCTGGCATACTGCTGGTGGGAATATAAAATGTAAAATGGTGGGAGTAGAAGATGCTTCCGCTGTGCAAACCAGCTTCATAGTTCCCATGCAATTTCTTTATTGAATAAGCGAAATGGTTCCCCCCAACGCACCCCTTTTTTTCCAAAATACATTCTTCTCTTGGCTTCTGACATACAGCTTTTTCTTGACTCCTCCTACCTCACTAGCCACAACCCTTAGTCTCTGTTCATGTTACTTCCACATTATCTGACCCAATCACTGCTACATTTGAGTTTTGTTCCTCAGCTTTCTTCCTCATCTACATGGCTGCCAACTAACCTCACCCCGTCCAAAGGCTTCAAATAGTATCTAAATGGTGGTGATTCTGAAGCATTCTGACATCTGGTTATTTAATATCTACAACTGCTTATCTAATAAACATCTCCAATGTAACATCTCAGGGCTTGATGTTTTCTGTTGCCTGAAACACCTTCCTGCCATTTACACACAAAGCTTGGTAGCTCCCTGTCCTCTGATTTGGTCTAAATGCCTATTAACTGTGCCTCCTCTAAGATCCCCAGCCCTTTACTCCTGTTTATCCTCCAACACACACCTTTACTCTTTTTCTACATCGTTTATTTGTTTTTCCATTAGACTGTAAGCTCAAGAAGCTATTTCGTTCATTGCTTTATCTTCAGTGCCTGAAACAACACCTAGTATGAAGCAGATGTTCAATTAATATTTGCTGGATGAATGGTTAAGTAAGGATTCGTGCATTGGAAGTGCAGGTAAGGTGATCCTTCAGACGTCACTACTTAGTACCTTGAAAACTTTAGAGGGAAAACAGAAGAAACAAAAGGAGGTAGGGGACTTTTCGTATAAAATTTTTACCTTGTTCTGCTGATATTAGTCAGAGGTACTAGAACTGGAGATGCCATCTGCTTCACCTTTAAATTCAAGGTCTGGCAGATTTTTAAAGATGGACTTCATCTATCTCCCTACACCATAGGATTTAACTACTTGTTGATTTTAAAACACACACACACATTAGACAACCTCTCTTTCCCATAGAGTGTTGGAGTTTGGAAAACTTGATTTTATCACAAATGGACTAAATGGTATTGGAATATTGACGATTGCAGGAAGGAAAGGAGATATGCAGAAAATTCTCTTCTCGGTCAATGATTCACCTTCTTGAAGGGTATACTTCTTGTGCAGGTATTTACCATTCTTTATTTCTGGCTCACTCTACTATTTTAATTGAAGGGCAATGCATAATGGAATAAGAGGCATTTATTCTTTATGGTCTCTAAAAATATCTTCATTTGTGATAGACATGGCAGATGCTGAAATACACTGTCCTCTTTAGAACTTCATGCTTCTGTATCCAGTACAGTTGCAAGAATGAATGTGAATGTTACTCTCCACAGCATATTTTTTAAAGTATATTTTATTGATTATGCCGGTACAGTTGTCCCAATTTCTTTCCCCTGTGCTCCCTTCCACCCAGTACATCCCTTCCCTCCAGCAGTCCCACCCCCCTTGGTTCATGTCCATGGGTCATGCATGTAAGTTCTTTTGTTTCACCCATTTCTATATTATTATTAAATTCCCCATCAATTTTGCACCTACTAATTATGTACCACCAAACATCATCCTCTCCATCCCAGGTATATCTCTTCTACCTGTCTGGGTATTTCTTTTCTTTTCTTTGTTTTTTTTTTTTTTTAATCAATGTGTGGTTGCTTTTCACCTGCCTCCAGCCATAGACCTGACTGGAGACCTGGTTTGCAACCTGGTTATGTGCCCTGGCTGGGGAATCGAACCTGCGACCTTTGGGTTCGCAGGCCGGCACCTTATCCACTGTGCTACCAGCCAGGGCCTATTTCTTTTTTTTCAAATCTTTGTTTGTTGGACTTTCATACACTCAGTTTTCTGGAACTTCTGGTTGTCTCCAGTTTTGAGGTAGTTGTATTCCTTCTTAGTTGTGAAGGGAAATGCAGTCTACGTACACCTCCACCTTGCCCCTCCACAGCATCTTTGGAAAGAAAGCAATAGGTTTGAGGGAGAAAGCCATGTTCAGTTTCCTTTCTTGGTCTTGATGCATTCTTCTTCCCTCTCTGGCAGGGTACACACACACACATACATGTGCAAACTCACGCATGCACATCCAATTTGTGGGACAATCCGTCTCAGCCTCCTCTTTATAAAGGAAGGAAGATGTTACAGAGACATTATGATGCAATGGGTGCCATATGAAGGACACCGGTGACATTATGAGGTCAGAATTGTACTGAAATGTTTGCCCATGTGACATGCATTAACCCATAGTCAGATCCCCCCCTGCCAACAGCCTAACAGAAATGGGGTTTTATGATCAAAGGAATGAGACTCAGGGCAACAGCTGAGACAGCAGGAAGGCAGTGTAACAGCCCAGAGGTTCTCCACGTTGGCCAATCTGCCTTATTTTTGTCTGCACAGAATATACATTCCCTGTCCCAATGGATACCAGGGAGGAAAAGAGTATCAACACTGCACTTCAAGTGACAAATTTCAAGACAGCCCTACATGGGTTTGAGAAACTGGTTGAACGTATAGCAATCCAGAAAAGGGATGAAAGAGCAGGCGTGTTTGTCCAAAAAGAAGGTAAGATCAGAGATTCCAGGGCAGCTCAGTTGGGCCTATTAACACAGACACTAACCTCACATCTATCGCTAGTAGTCTTCCTGTCACAAGTACTTATTTGATTGCTCTCATTAATTTTATTTCTCCCACTGGAATATAAATGTCCCGAAAACATGATCTTGTCTACCTAGTTCTCTGTTCCAAGTCCAGCGTCTAGCTCAGTTCTGACGCATAACGAATGCTTAATACATTTTTGGGTCTAATGCCTTCTTGTTCTTAGACTCGAGTCAGGCCTCAGTTAACCATCAAATTAGGCAAAATCAATATTCAAAAAATGGCGTGTTTGTGTGTTTTATGTGTGTGTGAGTGCTTACGGTGTTGAAGAACCAATCAAGAGTTGCTCTTTGTTCACTCAGGATAAATTCTAGCAGAGACTCCTGATTCGTAAAACTTTTAATAATAAGAAGCAACTCACTTTTTAATCTTTGTATTTCTAAACAAAGCTCCTAAAATAGTTGCAGCAAAAGCTACAGCGGAGGTACTAAACACCAACATAAACTATTTTGTTCTGACTTGAGTTATATTTCCAATGGGGGGGGTGGGGAGATCTTTAAAATGCAGAGGAATCTGGCTTTTGTAGGCTAAACTATTGAAATAGGCTAGCAAATGAAAAAGACAACTGGCCCTGGCCAAGTGTGGTTCAGTTGGTTGGAGCATCATCCCGTAGACCAAAAGGTTTTGGGTTCAATCCTGGTGAAGGCCTACAAGGTCTGTCCCGAAAGTATCAGCCACACAGACTTTTAATTATATTGACATTGGCTCGATACTTTCGATTGACATAGCTGGAAGGGAACCAATCGATGTTTCTCTCTAAAATTGATAAACATCTTTTAAAATCCTTTTCATTAAAAAAAGAAAGAAAAGGCAGCTGCCAAATGCCACGCAGTTCCTGGGACTTAGGACAATGTTTTTGCACTCTGTTACAATGCAGATATGATTGATTATGAGAAGTTCTATGCAGCAGTGCAAGAACTCTTTGGTCCCGAAGTGAAGAATCAAGATGTGAAATGCTTCTACAGGAAACTCTGCAACAACCCCGATGCACCTACAGACTGGTGCGAGGTAGTCACTTTTTGTGTTTATATGAAATGCACGCTTTGTTTTCCTTTGTTTAGAATAAATAATTATGTCAGTGTTACTCCCATAGGGGTACATGTCCAATGTGGTGGCATGTTTAAATGTCTATACCTGTACAGAGTTGTCCACTGCTCACAAGTGAAAGTGGGTAAACCACATGGGTGTTTAACTGTATTATTAATGAGTAACTCTTAATACTCCTAGGCCAAGTTTCCATTTGGAAGAACTGTATGTGCTATTAACAATCACCATGATGTTCATAGTCTCCTTTATATTCTAAATGAAATATTCCTTTACAATAGTGTCAATATATACAAATTCCAAATATAAAAGAAGAAATTTGCATCCAAATTCTCATTATAAAAGAAGAAAAGGATAATGGTTGACCACTTCTTCCATTTTCTGAGTCATTTTCTAACTGTCACATTGTTGACTTTTTAGACAGAATTATGTCTAAAAAGTGTTTTTAGAAGAACACATAGAAGCATGTTTGGTTGTTAATTGGATGATGGGAGTGGAGACAACATGCCTCTGATCCTTGTTTAAACTCACAGAAGACGACACTCTAGATTTAGTTGTAAACCAGATTCCTATTCCAAAAAGATTTGCAGTAGCTTATAGGTTTTAAAAAATTGCACATAGGCATACACAGTAATTCAAATGATTTTTTAAAATTATTGGCTGCCTCCTAAAAATTAATAGTAGAATAGACAAAAGAAAAAGTAAGGATTTAAGAGATCTAACTATAATATTTAATAAGTTGGTAGATATGTATAAGTAGAACTTTGAATCCAAAATATAGAACAAATGCTGCTCAACTACATATAGGGACCATCACAAAAGTGACCATATGTAAGGCTTAAAAGAATATTTCAGTAAGTTCCAATATGATAAAAGTAGAAACCAATGATAGAAGATAGTGAAAATCCTCCAACCAACCAAATTAAAAAGTAATTAATTTTATAAATCAAGTGCAAACAAAAAGAGCTCCTATTAAGCCTTTAAATTTTTCTTCACCTTAGGAAAGTTGAAAAGTTATCCAATTCACTTTAAGAGGCCAAATAACACTGAGTTGAAAATGACAATAGAATGTCAAGAAGTTATAGGCCAAAATTTCTCATGAATAAAAATGATTAAGTTTTAAATGGAACTTTAACAAGATGAATCCAGCAGTGCATTACAAAGTCATTTCTGGAGTACAAGGCTCATGCACCAAAAATAATGAATTCTGGTTGCCAAGCTGACAAATTTTTCTTGTTCTTTTCCCTCCTCCTTCCTTTCGTGACACTGTCTTGCTACATTTTTTGGGTTCTAATAAATCATATGCAAGTTTAACAGAAAACCTTAGGTTCACTGTCTGACACATGGTATGTATTTGACGAATAACTTGAGGTTTTAGAAAAATTGGAGCCCTGGCTGGTGTGATTCAGTGGATTGGTGCCTGCCTGTGAACCCAAAGGTCTCTGGTTCGATTCCCCAGTCAGGACACATAACCAGGTTGCAAGCCAGGTCTTCTCCAGACAGGTCCCCAGCTGGAGGCAGGTAAAAGGCAACCATACATTGATGTTTCTCTCCCTTTCTTCCTCTCTCCCTGCCCTGCTCTCTGAAAATGATGAATAAAAAAATCTTTTAAAAAAAGTGTAACTTAAAAACAAAATGGTGCAGAAAGGTTCCTCTTTTATTGTTCTGTTACCTGCCTCACAAACCATCTGTGCCAATGCTTCTGAGAGGCATTTCTATCTCAAGTATGTGACCCAACCTTTCTGGGCTTCAGATCCATCATCAGCAAAATGAAAGTTCAGTGCTGGAAGACTAACTCCATTTCATTATGGAATTAACTGCTTTTTATCAACCAATTGTAATCTTATCAGGTAATAAGAACTAGGTTTACTCTTTTTGTTTTAGAATCACCACCCCCCTATTTTTATTGAGAGATAATTGACATCCAGCATGTATAAGTTTAAGGTGTACAGCATAATGACTTGGCTTGCATATATTGTGAAATGATTACTACAATTAATTCAGTTAGCATCCATCATTCCTCTAAAGTTGTTTGTCTTGGACTCTGTGGTGCAGGGGGTTGCTTCAGCCTCACTCCTGTGTTCTAGGATTTTTTTTAGTGGTGTCTTGTTCATGAGAAGTAGTTGTTGCTTTCTTGTGATGGGGAGCAAGGTTAGGAATGATTTATGTGGCCATCTTGGTGATGTCAACGTCAATCTTCTACACATAAGCTTTTGTAAACTGCTTTTGTCATATATGACTATCAGGATAGGTTTACTCTTTTTAAAGTCAGGCACAAAGGTACTAACTTGATTCTGAATATAGGTCTCTTTGTATTGTAGCAATGCCACAAAAAAGTGCACTTTCTTTTGACATTTGTAGAATAGTGCAACCTTGGAACTCAACTAAAAGTCATCTACACCTTCCCCTTTAATTTATAATGAGAAAAATGGATGTAAAGAAGTCCAAAGGAATGTGATTGTCTTAAATTTGGGTAAGAAAAGTCATTTGAAAGTCATCAATCTTAATATCAAGAGTCTCAGCTGGGACCCTGGCTGATGAAGACTGATTTCATTTCCAACCAAGTGCCTGCTCCTGATAGAAGTATCAGTCTGAGCAAGGACACCAGCCTGGTCCATCCATCAGAAAGAAAGATCTGCTGAAAAATCATTGACCATCAGCACACAGTGTGTTATGTTAAATGTGTTAAATGGTCTTTGTTACAGGGACCCTCTGACATTTATAAAGCAAGGTGTTGACCGTTAACCCAAGACTTTAAATCCATACAATACCCAATCTGTTACCCTATAGGCCATTCTGAAACATTGCTCATGTTTACATGTGTTGCTTGGGATTTTAGATCTTTGGATATTTCTCCTCTGAAGAAGATTCTCTTACTTCCCATATGGATGAAGAAAATTTGGTTTTCCTTGTGTCTAGGAAACAGCGAGTGGTAATTTCAGGTGGTATTGTTCAATTTCCCTTCCACGTTCATAAGGGTTTTGGTATTTTCTCAAAACTAAACATTGGGAATATAACATTTCCACAGAATGACTCTTCACTTTGTTTACTTGATCAGTGACAGTTTTATAGGCACTAGGAGAAGAAACTGTACCTGCGGATAAATTTGAAATATTGTCATTGCTTTAAAGAACACTAAATAGGAAACATGGGGGCAAGGAGGGGGGGGTGTCACATTTTACTGAGTAGGTACAGATCCCAAGTTAAACACTCCACTGTGAGCCCTGGCTGATGTGGCTCAGTGGATTGGCACCGGCCTGCAAACCCAAGGGTCGCTGGTTTGATTCCCAGGCAGGGCACATACCCAGATTGCACCTGAACTTGCTTCAGTCCTTTGTGACCCAAGCCCACCCTTGCCTTGGACCCTTCCTCAGCTCAACTGTGGGCCTCACCATCCCTAACCTCATGAAATTTACATTCTAATGAAAAGGGGTAGATACTTTAAAATACCAAAGAAGCGGCATATAGAATAGGTCAGATGATAGTAAGCAGTACAGAAAAATAGTTAAGTTGACAGGCTGTGGAAGAAAGAAGTTGGTTTGGAGACAGGAACATGGTGTGAGATTTCAAAGAAAGTGGTTAGGGAAGATCATACTGGGAAGGTGATAAAGTCCTGGGGTCAATGAGAGACCAGACCATACACTCCAGGTAGGAGTGGAGGAGGGGTGAGGCCAGAGAGTATGGGGACACATGTCTAGGGTCTGATGGCCATGCTAAAGACCTCTAAGAAACTACGGGGAGTCAGGGTCTCAGTTATACTTTAAATGTTCATTCTGGCTTCTGTGTTGAAAATAGTCTAAGGTGGGGAAAGACCAGTCACTGAGAGATCAGAGATGGCTGAGAATATGTTCTCAGCCTTTTTGCTATTATTGATCCCCTGAGGGGCCTTTTAGACATTTCTCTCAGGGCTCCTCTCACCCCAAACCCCACCCCATGGCAGTTTAAGACCTCAGATATATCGCACAGCTATTTCTGTACCTTATACACATCTGGGTGTTACACACAAAAAGAGTGAGACCCATTCGCACATACCCCAAGCACCAATTTGCACCTTCTCGGGGGAAGTTGAGAAAAAGTTGGTTCTTTTTAAACAAACCTAACACATGACTTTTAGGCTCTTCACCCCTGGGAACTGAACTGAATGTTGTGCCATTAACAGGTAGCAGGAGACGGGATGTAGTCAAGTGCATTGTCAAGATTCCGCAGTTGGATTTATTGATAGCAGCTTCTCAGAAAGGGTTAATAACCATCTTCAATAACCAGGTAATTTCAACCCCTCCCCTCCCCCTGCCTCCCTCTCTCTCCTTCCTTGCCTCTCTTTTGCTTTTACTTATGCATTATACACATGTATCCAGTACAGCAGAAACCAGAAACCATATTTCAGAGTTTTTCCCAAACAGTCACACTGAAAATGACCGAAATAAAGAAATAGCTGAACCCCAGAGCAATTGTTGAGATGTAGTAACTGCATTTAGCATTGTCCCTTGTGCAGCATGTGAACCATGTGACATCTGCCCAATTACGGGAGGGCCCTGGGTAATTCCTCAGATAAAATCAGAAAAATGCATAAGCCAAGTGGTTCTGTCATAATTCCACTGAATAACATAAAAGGTCTGGACAAGAAACTTGGAATAGAGGGGAAAATCAAGCTCAAATTCCAGCTCCTTTATTTTACCAGCTATGATGGTAAGTAAGGAACTTAAGGAGCCAACATATCTTTTCACTCTCTCTTTTTTTAACGTCTGTAAAATGACGACAGTAGGACCGGTCCTCTTTCCCTCAGAGGATTGTGGCGAAGGTTAAGTGAGATAATGAATGTGGAAGCACTTTGTGAGAAATAAATCCCCATATAAACATAATGCATTGCTCTCATTCATGTCATTCCTTTCTAAATGTATACTTTTGGACTTTTGTTTTTAACATATGATTTTAATGGAGACAGTCTACATCATACTTCACTATGAAGTATGATACAAGGGGAAGGTTTGGTGTTAAATGTCAAAACATAATTCCAGTTACTAGTTTATTTCCCACTAGAGGCAAACTTTATACAAGTAAAATATATTCAAGTAATCATCACATGATTAAAATGTCAATAATAATGTCCAGCCCTTCAGTGATCTCCAGGACAGCTGCCAGGTTCCGTAAGGAGGGGGCCACTGGCACCCATAGGTCCCCGCCCAACTGGGCATGTTACCAGTTTACCTCCGTGCCCTGGTTCCTCCCCATTCAGAACCAGACAACTTCCCTTCCTGGGTGGTTGTGTTGATTCAATAAGTTAATACACATAACGTGCTTAGCATCATCGTAAGTACTCAGTAAGTGTTGGCAGTTAGGGTTATGAACAAATGATGGGGAAACAAAATGAAAATATCTTTCCTGGTGTCTTTTTTCAGTGCATTATTTTCCTTCTCATTTTTACCTTTATTTCCTCAAAAAATAGTACTAAGATAGGATCTACATAAAACTGCTAGAAGGAAAATCATGAACCTCATAATGAAATAGTTCAGGATTATGTGAAGAAAGTGAGGCAGCCTTACCATATTTGCGGAAATGTGTCTCTTGCACGAACACACTCCACATGCATGTAGGAGAGCACGTATACTCACAAGCACACAGACACTCCTGTTTCTAATAAGATACTCTAATCAGAGAGAAGATACTGCTCGTTAAACATTTAAGATGTAATACACCAGGAATACATAGCATTTTGAATGTTGTATGCCTTATGAAGAGGATGACACATACTATGATAATAGTCTTTTGGGAAGGTAGGCCACAGGAATAATTTTTAAAGGCAGTCAGTAATGCAAAATATTGCCCTGACTGGTGTGGCTCAATGGATTGAGTGCTGGCCTATGAACCAAAGGCTCGCTGGTTCAATTCCCAGTCAGGGCACATGCCTGGGTTTTGGGCCAGGTCCCTGGCTGGGGGCACACAAGAGGCAACCACACATTGGTCTTTCTCTCCCCCTTTCCCTATCACTAAAGATAAGTATATAAAATCTTTTAAAGAATAATGCAAAAATAACTTGCAATCGCTTAAACCATAATTTAGGCTCTAACTGAAGTCAGATAAATACATTTAAGAATTTTCTTGGTGCTCTCCGGAGTGCTCCATAATCTAGAGTTTAAATGTCATTAATGAAAATTCCTGCCAAGAAGGCTAGACTTTAAACATTCAGGAGATAAACTTTCAAAGAAGAGAGCTTTAGTGACTTCTGCTGAAGATGTAGTTCGAGAAACTAAAGAGAAGAAACCGCAAGTGTTCTGTTTTCTGCTCACCAATTTCCTTAGAAATTTGTCCATCGAGAAATAAGTCCCTGGTTATAAAAACTCTTCTGTGAAAGACACTTTGTGATGACCACAACTAGCAGTTTTAGTCACCACCCTGACTTAAGTTTTTTCTTTTTCACACACTCCGTTCCTTCTGGGCAGTCATTTCCTCCATATTTGAGCATACAAAAGAAACCAGGACATTGATATACTTCAACTAAACAATGTGCTTTAATGGTATAAGAAGCTGTTCATGTACATTCTAACTCTGCATGGAACCAGTCTATGATCCTCAAGTATTATAGTACCCAGGACATGATATTCAATACTTAACTGAATAAAATACGAAGCCCACTAGACAGAATGTTCTTAAGTATTTCAATAACTTTTTGAGCGCTAAACCTCAGATAAAGCAATCTATACTTGCAGCAACTATTTAGTATTCTTTGAACTACTTACTCTTGCCAGTGCTGTTAGGATTAGTTTGCATTCCCAAATTTTTGATTAGCTTTGAATAACTAAAGAAGGTGAGGCAGTTGGCAAATAGGAGCGACAAAAGGACTAGCAAAGTGTAATGCTACTTGCCAGGCTTCACAAGTCACGAAGGAAGGCAGGAACGTTGGCCAAAGCAAGCAGAGAATTAGCCCACAGAGCTGGGAGCTTCAGGGAAATGGGGGGTGGGGTGCGGGTGGACATGACAGGTGAGATTAAACTGAGGACAGACTGTTGTTTAAGGGTCAGCATTCTCACTTGTAATTGTAGAGCCAACTAACTGGGTTTCATTCTTTTCTTCCTTTGTTTATAGATGAGGGTGCAGACCAGTACCAACATCACAGTAAGTACACTGTAAACCTTCCTAATGAAGTCAGGTTGAGGGCTATGATGATGGTTCCTTCCTAACTAATCATAATTTCAGTAAGATGCCCTGAGAATAAGATGTTGTCTTAGAAGGTAAACTTAGGTTTATGGACTAGAACTAGACCTTGAGCAACAGCAAAGAGGACCCAGGCCATGCTTTGTGGAGTTAAACTGATTGCAGAGATTTGCTTGGAAAATGATTACACCGGGGAGCTTCCATTTAAAAGCGTCACCCAGGCCTGGCTGGTGTAGCTCAGTGGATTGAGCACCAGCCTCCAAACCCAAGGGTCACCGGTTCGATTCCCAGTCAGGGCACATGCCTGGGTTCTAAACCAGGTCTCTAGCCAAATTCCCAGCTGGAGACACATGCAAGGCAACTATACATTAATGTTTCTTTCCCTTTCTTCCTCCTTGCCTTCCCCTTTCTCTTAAAAATAATGAATTTTTTAAAATCTTAAATAAATAAAGCTTTGCTCAAGTTTTTCCGAGCACCCACCACTCAGGGATGTAAAAAAATATACCCGATCCAAGTGTGGGAACAGCAAGGAAACAGCCAATAGGAATAGTTTAAACACATTTCATTTTAACCTTGAAAAGAGCATTCCCATTTGAGTGCAGTGTTGGAATTTAGTTACTCTCCATCGCGAATAGGAAAAGTAACCCAGAGGCAGATGTGAGGTTACAGTGGCTTGCCCTCAGAATCCTGCCTTGCCTTCATGAGATGGGGGGATCTTGACTTTTCCAAAACCCTGCCTGCCTACAAGCAGGGCAACTGACCTGCAGGGGAGGGGTCTGGTTTCTCTCTAAGCCTCTAAGCCTTTGCATCTTAAACTCAAAAGTCTGTTCGAGTTGCCAGTGTATTTTAAGGTTCAAGGGCGTGCCTGAAACACGCACAGCACTTTCTTGCACTCACAAAGGGGCGATGTTTGTCCTGGCTATTAATGACCCTCCCCATACCAACTTAGTGACTCTAGGCAAGACACAAGACAAACTCATTGGCCCCATCTGCACTGGCCAGCGATCACTGAGATCATTTCTAGCTAAAAATGAGAAGCATCACTATAGGGCCAGAGGCTTGATCCATCTGGTCTCCCTGGGTGTCACTGTAGAGAAGCATTCTCACCTAGACAAATGGGGCACAGACGTTCTGCTGGCCGTTCTCTGCTTCCAGAGCTGTGCCGGACACCAGCTGCCATGCTCCCCAGCCGATGACCTGGGAGATCAAGCGATCATGAAGGAGATCTTCCAATAAGAGGGCAAAATGGGGCCTTTCATGTAATTAATGTATTTTTCGGTAACCATCGCTGTGTGATAGGACAAAACACAATGTACATCCCCCTCCAAGCCTGTGCTTTTCCATCAGGATACCTCCTGGATCACGGGATGTGACTACCTGCCGCAGCTGAAACGGATTGTTGCCACGACAGAAAGGACCATCATCGTCTGGGATTATAAAGCCCAAGGGACCAGCCAGGTACTGACTATCGCGAGAAAGACTCAAAGGAATGAGATTGTCTTTTCCATGCTGGTGAAATGTGAGCACCGCCCCTTTGCCTACTGAACATCAGTTTCCTCCTGTGTAAGAGGAGAGGGTTTAAGAAAATCATCAAGTCCAGCCAGCGTTAATATTACCATTGATATTTTTCTAGTTAGTGTGTATTTAATTAGGGGGCATTTGATTGTTTGTTTGTTTCTGGTGAAGGCCAATTCCTTCCTTTATACCCTTCTCTAAAGCCAAGTGTTAGCTTTTTACCTATGCTCATGTTACCAAGTTCAAAGCTTTTCTCTCCGTGTCAGCTTCATTTGGTAAGAAAATTACTCAAATCAAATGCTTAATTCTAGCAAAAAAAATTAAAAAATAAAAAAATCTAGTGGGGCAGAGGTACACACACGCGCGCACACACACATACACATGCATTTTATCATTAATCACTCCTTCTAGTTAACTTTGTTTTCCCCCAAGTCCCTTTAACACTGGGAGGATCTAAAACAAGAAATATCCAAGTAGAATGTTTACCAAATAATAGAGACAACTGGGGTGGCCCGATGGGTTGGGCATCATCCCACAGACCAGACAGTCGCCCCTTCAATCCCTGGTCAGGGCACATGGCTGGGTGGTGGGCCAGGTCCCCAGTTGGGATGCCTACGAGAGGCAACTGATTGATGTGTCTCACATCAGTGTTTCTTTCCCTCTCTCTCTTTATCCTTTCCCCTCTCTCTAACAACAAATAAAATCTTTACAAAATAATAGAGATGTTATTTTTTAATTAATATTTAAGTTTAATTTTTAATTAATATTTAGATATTTGGAGCGATGTTAATAACTTATTAAAAGTGCCCTTCTGTTTCTAGGAAAACTATTTTGTCATAAAGCCCATGGACCACTGCCTGCTCTGCGTATGTGTCGTGTCCCTGTCTGACCAGCTCTGCAGAGATGACATCCTCTTGGGGGACGATGGTGGTTTTGTGAACAAGTTCACAGTGAGTAGTGATGACTTTGGACTGAAGCAGACAAAATCCAAAAAGAAGCAAACTCAGGTCTTGGACTCAAAGACCTTTAAAAGGTGCGTGGATCCATAGGTAGTCCAATTATTTGAATATAGATGTTTGTCAAGTATTTTCGTAGCAAAAAAATGATGTGTCAGACCACCTGGTAAAGACTTGAAACAAAACTGAACCAGAAAAGCCTCTTTCCTCAAGGAGCTTTCAATATAAAGGGAAGATAGACTGGGAAATTAGCAACTAGAATTTCTAGTCTAAGTGCTATCGACAATTAAAATTTATAGATACTTGAATAAAGAACTTAATAAAAATTAAATTATAAAAACATTAAAGGACATGTGTGACTATTTGCTGGCACTTGAATATGGGAAAAGATTCTAAACAAAAGCAATGGATATAAAATTCAAAGAAAAAAATGGAATGATTTGACTCTCCATGAAATAAAACTCCGGGCATCAAAAGATAACATTTTTAAAGTGAATAAACTTGAATAAATATTTATAACAAATATTACCATTAATAGGTTAATACTCTTTAACAGGTATTAGAATTCAATTAAAGAAACAATAATTACCCTCAGAGAAAAATGAACAAAGACCATGAACAGATAATTCACACACGTGTGCACACAGTACAAATTGTCAATAAACATTTCCAAATGCCCATCAGACAGAAATACTAACAAGTATCTCCAACGAATAAGGATATGAGTGATTTGCATGGTCTTCTTTACCATTATAGCATCTCTGAAATTTTAGAGTAATGCATAGATTTCTTTTATTAGCTATGAAGCAAATTTTGTATTAAATGTGTCTTCTCTAATCATCAAAGAAATATCACTTAAGATCAGATATAATTTCTCACTTATAAAATTGGAAGAGATTAAATATGAGGAAGATGCTATGGGCATTCTCACAAACTGCTGCTGGTATCCCTTTGGGCAGATGCATCACATGTCTTAATAAACATGTATGCATTGGGACCTGGGATCCCCGTGTGTTGACAAGTATAGGTATAGCTATCACAGGGTTACTTCTAATAGTAAAATATCTAGTGTCCAACAATAGGGAAATGATTGATTTAAATGAGCAATATTCATTGGAAAATATAGAAATGAATTGACGCATATAAGGTAAAAACAACACGAAATGAAATTCTTCATTTGGATGGCCAGAATTTTTTCAGTAAAGAAAATAGTACCAATACTGGACCAGGGTTCTTCTATATAATATTTAAAATTCTGAACGTATCGCTCCAAATCTGCTGATAATCTTTTATTTTTCCAGTTTAGATAATCTGGGTTAGGAAAATTTAGTGAAAAGTGGTATAGTATGTAGGATGGTATTATACATATATGCAGGCTTTACCCAGTTCAGAGTTGCTGTTGGGTTCAAGTCAAGTTGAAATGCCAAATAGACACTTAACCAACACAACGTGTTTGTGTGTCCAACATTCTAACATAACCACCCCTCCCCTTTTTTCTCTTAATTCCCAGTGTTAAACGGAAGCTACATAATGACTGGGTTATGAAAATTAGATACATTTCAACCCTAAATTGCTTTGGATCTTGCTCCTTGGATAGTGTTCATTCGTTAGTTCTGGAATCCTTGAAGAGATTGGAGGATAATTCGTAAGTACAATCGTGGATATGCATGACCATTCTGTGACTTTCAGGCTTTTCCTTTTCTCTTTGTTTTTCTTTTTCAAATTAAAAGAGAGAGTTTGTCTAGAACGTGACGGAAGTAGTAGGAGGAAACAGGGTTCAGAGGCAGAAGGGGCCCTGGTGGTTAGGAGAGAAAATGGCCAAGGGAACGGGCCTGTGGGTGGAGCGGGAGGGGAAAGGTGCAGACATGGTGTGATAGAATTCATGTTTTGCACGGATCACTGGCTGCAGCATGACTGTGGGTTTGGGGTGGGAATGGGGAAAAGAATGGGCAGTTGTGGAAGCTAAGAAATGAGCACTTTGTTGCAGTAGCTCTGCTAAGAGGATAGAGGGTGGAACCAAGATATTACACCTGGAATGGGAAGATGGTGAGACTTCAGGTGTATTTTAAAGGCAAAGTCAACGGGACTTGATAGCAGGTAGGGACGTGGTGATGAAAGGAGACAGTGTCCAAATTCGTTCCTGGCTTACGTGCTACCAGTGGACTCGCGTAGCCACCCAGTGTCCTTTGTGCCTTAAGACAAGGTATATCCCTGCCCATCCTCACCAACCAATGTAACCACAACTCCAAGGCGGAGGATTGGATTCTTTTTAGACCTCTTCTTCTTTGTATTTTATTTTTCATGTACAGTTTGCATTTAATATTGTTTTAGTTCCAGATGTACACTGTAGTGGTTAGATAATCACGTACTTTACAAAGTGGTCCTCCAGTATTTCCAGTGACTTCCAGTGTCCATCTGGCACTGTACACAGTTATGTTATTGCCTATATTCCCCCTGCTGTAATTTACAACTCTGTGACTATTTTGTAATTACCAATTAGTACTTCTTAATCCCCACACCTTCTTCTGTTTTTAATTTTTTTAAATTATTTGTTCTACTACCCCTCACCTTTTTCATTCAGACCCCCCAAACTCCCAGATATTTTTTATTAAGTAAACAATATATATACAAAATATTGTGCTAATATCACCACATTATGGAGTAAATAGATTCTGTGAGTTGGTGAGGATTTAATAATTACCTATAATACTTTCTGTGGGTAACTGCATTTACAACCAACTGATAAATGAACCTATTGAACATATGTAGTATTTTTAAATGGGAATTAGCTTCATACAGCAAAGCACGTGTTTTACATCGGATTTGTGTTTCCCAGGCCCGTCAGAGAGTTTTCCATGCCAAGAGGAGCAAATAGTTTTTGTTACTGCATAAAAGCAAATGTCATTGTCACTGGAGGTAAGAGAGCAGTTCATGTTCCCTGGGGATTTTCCACTTAATTCACATAATTATAGAATTTCCGTAACATTGTAGAGTTTTGCTCCTGGGAAAAACCTTTTAGAGAATTTAGAAATGTATATAAAGCCACATCTGTCTGCGTGTGTGTGTGTGTGTGTGTGTGTGTGTGTGTGTGGCTTCTGGGTTCTCAGAAAAGCTTTGCCTGGCCCAAGAATATGTGAAACAAATTTCTCTGTATTTTACTGTTTTTTATAGTTTTATTTTATATTTCATCTTTAGTTCTTTTTTAAAAATTTATTTATTTTCAGAGAGAGGAGGAGGGAAGGAGAAAGAGAGGGAGAGAAAAATTGATGTGAGAGAGAAATACCAGTTAGCTGTCTCTCCCACGCCCCCAACCAGGGACTCTGCCCACAACCCAGGCAGGGGCCCTGACTGGGAATCGAACCAGCAACCTCTCAGTTCATAGGCTGGTGCTCAATCCACTGAGCCACACCAGCCAGGGCGCACCTTTAGTTCTTTAATTTATCTAAAACTTCTGTCAACGTGTGAGAGCACATGTTCTTAGCCTGGGACCCATGTGTGGGCTTCACAGGAGCCCTGCAGCTGCTGCCCCTGAAGCTGAACCAACCCTTGTGTGTCTGTGTGTATTTTTCTGGAGAAAAAGTTCAAACTGTATCAAACTATCAAAGGGATTTATAAAAAAGTCAAGAGCCCATGGTTTCAAGGAAACAGAGGTAAGGGCAATTGGTACAGCCTTTAAAAAGGCCAACATTTGGCCCTGGCTAGTGGCACAGTGGATAAGGCCTGTGAACCCAAAGGTCACTGGTTCGATTCCCAGCCAGGGCACATAACCAGGTTGCAAGGCAGGTCTCCAGCCAGGTTCATAGCTGGAGGCAGGTGAAAGGCAACCATACATTGGTGTCTCTCTCCCTCTCTACCTCTCTCCCTTACCCTCTAAGAATAATAATAAATAAAATAAAATCTTTTTAGAAAGCTAACATTTACAGACTAAGAAGGGTAGACAATAGGAAAATAGGTTATTTGCTGAGAGAAAGGCACCTGTTGAGGAGCTTGATATAAGGACCTAGAGAAGCTGAAGATTCGGGTCCTATACAGTGCAATGGCTTTGAACCCAGGCCCCAGAGTCAAATTGCTTAGGGACGAATCCTGGCTCTCTTACCAGCAAGTTGCATGGCCTTGGGCAGGTTATTCACCTCCTCTAAGCTTCAATCTCGTCTGTAGAGTGAAGCTGATAACACTGCCTATTCATAAGGTTATTAAAAGAAATAAATTCAGATAAAGTGCTTAGCATAGTATCTTGCACATAGCGTTCACAACAAATTTACTAATAATAATACTTTAATAAAAAATGGCCACAGGCTCTGGCTGGTGTGACTCAGTGGATTGGTGCCAGCCTGTGAACCCAAGGGTCACTGGTTCGATTCCCAGTCAGGGCACATAACCAGGTTGCAAGCCAAGTTTCCAGCCAGGTCCCCAGCTGGAGGCAGGTGAAAGGCAACTGTGCATTGATGCTTCTCTCCCTTTCATCCTCCCTCCCTGCCCTTCTCTCTGTAAAAATAATGAATAAAATCTTAAAAAAAAAAAAAAAAAAAAGGCCACATTTGATGAGCTAGAAAGAAAAACAGAAGCATTTGCTGCAATTTCTTGGTAAAAATTCATATTAAAACAGTGATTTTGCATTTTGTCAATATTTATAACACATTTTTAGATGTGTACCAAAGATAAAAATTAGTGATGGTGGTTTGTTGTTATTGTTGTTGAAAAATGGCAATATTCCTCATTTAAAGTATTTAAATATGAATGAAAAAGTGTTATCCTTAACTCTGAAAATAGTCTTGTGGTAAGAGAGAATGCAATTAACAGTGGGTTTCTGTTAGGAAATAGAACTAGAGATTATGGTGGAGAAGGTTTGTTTTAGTAAAAAGTATGCCCTTCCATATTGTCTTTTACCATGTACCTGCTTGATTTTAACAATTAAAAAACAGTATCTACGCTGTGATAGAACTATATATAAATTATATATGCTTATGGATATGCGTGTTAGAAAGGATGAAAAAATGAAAACAGTTGATTTGTTAAAATGGTATAAATTATGTGCAGTTTTTCTCTTCCTTTGATTTCTTCTGATATTATCATTTTTGCATAATTTAAGGATGTGAAAACAAAAGAACAGCTGCCTGACATGCTTTGGGGAAGTAAATAAAGTATAAATAATACACCAGTGCATGAATCAAGAAAAGGACTCATCAAATATTTATGAGAATTCACATTTGTATGTGTAAATACAATTATGACAAAACAACTTTGATGAGAAGAAGCAGATGCATACAAGGCTGTCAGCCTCTTAGCTAGTCCCAGGCTGTACCCTTGAAGAAACAAACTGTGGTTTGCTGTTAGAAAGAAGATAAGGATATGATTGAGTGAGAGACAGACTCTTTTTTTTTTCCCCATCTTCACTGAGATATGATTGACGTATAACATGGCGTGAGTTTAAGTTGTACGACTTGTGGATTTGATACACTTTTATATTGCAAAATGATGACCACCAAAGTTGTAGCTAACTCTTCCATCATGTCACATTATTAGCATTCTTTTTATGGTAATATTTAAGATTTACTCTCTTGGAAACTTTGAAGTACATAATACCGTGTTATTGACTATACTCACCATTCTGTACGTGAGATACTTAGAATTTATTTACCTTATAAACTGCAAGTGTGTGCACTTTGACCAACATCTCCAAGAGATACCTGCACCCTCTTGTTTATCACAGCATTATTCACAATAGCCAAGACACGGAAACAACCTGAGTATCTGTCAACAGATGAAGGGATAAGATGCGGATGTGTATTAAATACAATGGAAAATTAGTCAGCCATGAGAAGGAAGGAAATCTTGCCATTTGTGACAACATAGGTGGACTTTGAGGGCATTCTGCTAAGTGCACTAAGTCAGACAGAGGCGAACTAGTACTGTATGATTGTGTATCTAAACTGAACTTACAGAAATAGGGGCAAGGGAGCGAGGGAAATGGCGAGACACAGACTCTTTAAACTGTGACCCCCTGAGTCCCTGAGAATATAAGCAACCGTTCCATGTCCTTTTCAGGAGACGACAAAGTGCTTCGGTTATGGCATCCCAACATCAGCACCAAGCCCGTGGGGAAACTCGTGGGGCACATGTTCAGCATCACCGAGATCGTAACCAATGAGAAAGACCAACTCGTCATCAGCCTGTCCTCTGCCAAGGTAAGGAGAAGGAAAAACAAAGGCCACAAATGACTTGTTTCCCCTAAAACCAACTATTGGATGCTCTAGAATACAGACAGTTTTTGACTGAAATAGCTGACAGTCACCGAGAAAATTATTATCAGTGTGGAGAAGGAAATGATGGTCATTCTTCTGTCTCTGCTGAACACAGCATAAGAAAAGACATGTCTAAAGAATAGAAAGAATGCAGCTCTGGGAAGAGAGCCAGTATTGTCCTCAATAGTCAAACACAAGAGGCCTTCCCAGTATGAACAGGAACATCATTAACAAATGCAGAAAAATTAAGGATTTCTATTATTGCTGCTGCTATCAAACAGTGTTTTCTATGTACTAACCAATATGATAAGATAAAAACAATGAGTTATAAATATTATAAATGATAAGACTAAATTATTATATTTGCAAACAATGGGATAGCTTGACATTTTAATAAAATCAGCTCAATTTTAGGACAAGTTTAATTAAGGGGTTGGTTTTCATGGTAATTTATAAAAATAAGTTTCTATGTAAGAGCAGTCAGCAGCTGGGAAGAAATGGTCCAATGAATAGCTTTTACAGGGGCAAAAAAATATATGAAATACTTAAAAATAACCACAAGCAATAGTCACTATTAATGTAAGAGAACTGAAGTTTTTCTGGGGTACTTTTATTTAAGAACACGAATAGTGGGATAATTTATGTTTCTGCATGGGAGTATTGTACTTTAAGATAGAAGCCCAAAAAAACCGTAGGGTACCAGTCCAGGCCTGTTAGGAACTGGGCCACACAGCAGGAGGTGAGCTTGAATATAATTTGAACGTAATGCACTTGAATCATCCCAAGGCCACCCACCCCACCTCCCTCACCAGTCCGTGGAAAAATTGTCTTCCACAAAACCAGTCCCTGGTGCCTTACACTCCTGTAAGATATACTCCAACAAATTAAGCTGCACATTTCATGCTGTTCAGGATTATTTACTGTTGTCCAAGTTTAAAGTTTGCTCGCTGGAGAAGGGCGTTGGGAGGAAATTGTAGGTGAGGGCAGCAGAGAAACCTCTAGGACAGGTGCTGCCTGATAACTAAGACCTTTGTGCCTCTGTCAACCCAGCAAACCTCACCTCCCTCAAGCCACACAGAAGACCTACAGAACTGAACACTGAAGCAGAGAGAGATATAAAACAATAGAATTACCCTATGGAAAAATTCACAGATTTCAGAACATGTTCACATCAACTCAGGAAGGTGAAGCATGTTGGTATTATGGAGTTCCTTTTAAGAACAAGAAAATCGAGGCTCAGGGAATTTCCATGAGAGACTAGAACTGAAACCCTAATCTTTTGCCCTGTTTTTTGTTCTCTTCACCAGCCACTATGCAGGAATTGCAATTATGAATGCATGCATACATATATGCATTGCAAACCCCAAAACTTGGCGTATCAGAAGGATGCTCTAGCCAGCTGAGCTATCCAGCCAGGGCTCCGAATTCTTAGAGAATAATAAACACTCTGTTTTCCCCTCCCTTGCAATGATTCAAACCTCTAGTTCCTTTAAGCAAACATTTAATCGCTGCTCTTTTCCTCTGATATTAATGAACAATAACCTCACCAAGAGCTCAATTAGAGTTTAGCAAATACGTACTCATCATATAAGTCATGCATTGCTGCAAGTTTTTAGGTACGCATTACAGACTGAGTGGCGAGGGTCAAGTGTCTAAGTGGTGAACTGTTCTTTGCTCCGCCAGGTTTTCAGGGTGTGGGATATCCAGACTCTGTCGCTATTACAAGTCTTTCACGACAGCCAGGGAGGACCCGGAGACATGCAAATTTATTCCATGATCTATGACTCCAATCACGGCATGCTTATTACAGGTAAGTGTCCCCAATTAATAGCAAACAACACTCACACGCTGGCTTTTTTTTTTTTTTTTTTTTGAAATACTTTATTTATTTTTAGAAAGGGGAAGGGACAGAGAAAGAAGGAGAGAGAAGCATTCATGTGTGGTTGCCTCTCCTGAGCCCTCAACTGGGAACCTGGCCCAAAACCCAGGCATGTGCCCTGACTGGGAATCGAACTGGTGACCATGTGATTTGCAGGCTGGTTCTCAATCCGCTGAGCCACACCAGCCAGGTCTACTTTTTTTTTTTTTTTTTTAAAACTAGCCCCCAAGCTTGAACTAGAAGAAAAATAAAAGTAGAAGGGAAATTTATAAATATCACAATGGATATTTCATTCAGTTCAACTCCCTGCTATACGTACTTCCATGGCAGGGTGGATAAAATGTGTAACTGGCCTTTGCTAAAAGTAGCATGTCAGTGCTCTGAGTTCTTGAGACGTGGCGTGGGTTAAGCAGAAACTTGGGATGGAATCTGCTGCTAAGATGGGGTAAATTCCCCTCTGGTTGGACTCTTGGGAGCAGGAATATGGTCCATCTTAGAACAGATGCTCCACCTGCTTTAATGAGGTAATTTGACTGCAGTCACTGATACTGAGACACCATTTACTCTCTAAGAAGCTGAGCCTCCTGCCTGTCTTTGCTTCTACACAGAGAGCAGTGGAGGGAGAGAATAGAGGCCCAAGTGATAGATCCCCAGGGCTGATGCCAACCGATTTGTGCCCTCCTTTTCTTGTGGCCTCTTAGAAACTCATGCTTACTGAAGAGGCAAATGCTCAGCATTTGCTTACCCTCAGGCTTTAGAGGGAAAAAATGAACCATATTAATAATGCATTTGCCTTCTGGAACACCAACCCAGAATGCATTTCCTAAGCATTTTCCCAGTGACCACCTGCTCTGACTTCCCCTGGGATTAATTAGGGCAGGTGAGTGGTTGGTGCTTTGTTGCTGGAGAACATCATTATTTTTAACCTCATAAGATCATTTTCCCCCTCATAAAGCAGAACTTAATTCTAGTTGTAAGCACCCCACCTCTACATTAGCTTCTCTAAAGACAACATACTAAAATCTGCGAGCCAGTTTTGTCTCTTGGTGCCTGCACTTGCATGTTTGATTACTGGACTCCTCATTTCCATCTCATTTATCATCAGAATAACCGAGGGCTCGAGTATTAAGACAAACAACAGGACAGAAAATCAAAACTTCTTCCTAGTTTTATGTAATCATGATAATATTTTGCTTATGAAAACATAGAGCTGTGGGCCTGGCTGGATAGCTCAAGTGGTTAGAGCATTGCCCTGATAGGCCAAGGTTGCGGGTTCGATCCCTGGCCAGGACACATACAAGACTCAACCCATGGATGAGTGAATAAGTGGAAAAACAAACTGATGCTCCCCCTCATCAATAAATAAAAATTAAAAATACAGCCGGTTGGATGAAATCCTTTGTGATTCAAACAGTTCAATATTTAAAGTAAGAGATTCTTATATCTGTTTCAGGATCTAGTGTTATTGACATGTACCCGTTGACTAGGATGATACAAGACACCAAACAGGTCCCTCACACTCATGAACGAGAAATCAATGTCATGCTTTACAACAAATATTTTCGCCAAGTGCTTACTATCTGCTCGGAGTCCATAATTAAGGTAAGCACATACTGACTCCCCAGGAAAAAAATTTAAAAGGCAAAGCGGATTGAATTTTCTCTTCTTACTGGTCTTTGGATGATTAAATGTAACAGCACGTATGATAAGACCCTACAGTCAATTTATTTTTCAGCTTTCACAAACACATTAAAAAGAAGGAAAAAAAAACAAGTATTTTAGGCCAGCTCGGACTGCTGGGTATTAGGTCACACGCTCTGAAGTCTCAGGCTTTGCCCCATTTTTCTATTGCTATCACTTTCTCTCTCCTCCCACCCTCCCTCCTTCCATGTCCCGCTCTGTCTCTGGGTCTCTGTCTCTCTGTCTTTCTCTCTCTCTCTCTCCCCCTCTGTCTGGAGCTGAACCCATTTCCCCAATCAGAACACTCCTGACAAGGCCAGTGAGCTCCTTCCTCAGAGTTCTCCTAGATGCCATGTATTAACAACAGATTCTGTCCAGTGCCCCCATTTGGATGAGTGTCAACAGAGGGAAAAAAGCCAGATTGTGTTGTTTATTTTTGTAACTCATAACTTACATTTCTGTCCTGCTTTATACTTAGAGTAGCAATTGGCTACTTCCCACACAGCCAGCGGCTTCCTGGAATAGAATTGCCTCCTGTCCCCGCCACATGCGTATGCGACAGACACACTCCAGAACAGCACAGACACTATTAGGCAGCAGCACACCTGTTAGCACTTCCTTTGACCAAATCAACCCTCACAGCGGGCTGCTGGGAAAGGTGTGAGGTGGGCATAGCACCAATTTTGAGGCTCTTTTGAATATTGTAATATTTTGATAAGAACTAAAAGGCCTGTAGATTAGTTGATTGTTCTGGTTCTTACCTACAGGTTTGGGAACTTGAGACTGGCCTCCAAATCTACCAGATTTTAGACCCTCATGGCTTCAATGTTGAACTGACTTCTGCAGCTGTCAACGAAAGCGGATTTCTTTTTGCCACAGGAGCATATAACGGTCAGACTGATATTCAGTTACAGCCTCCCAATGTTAGCGCTCTGAGAAGTTGTCCTGGGCACTCATCAGTTATTTGGGTTACAATAATACCTAACATGCTGGTGAGGTTGTTGTGCCTGGCTGGGGAGTCATAAGCTCTTCTGTAATGGGCATTAGTGTCCTAATACTGATGCTCAGAATAATCAGCTCCTTACATTACACCATGGCTTTCTTGTTTGCGAAAGTCTTTCACACCTACAATCTCACTTCATCCTTGGTAGGACTTCTCTGTGTGACACTGACTCATTCTGTGCTACTTCTGGGTATCATCAGCTCAGAGAGAAATGTTAGATTCAGTGCTTGCTGGTAGTATTTTTATGGACAGTAGATCTGGGGGACAAGACAAAGTAAAACACCCAGAATTCTCCTTTGGTCTTGTTCCAATGCACGAACTCCCGAGGGGGCATGTGCCTATAAACCTGGGAGACGTCAGGCACAGGCTGTGCTGTGTTGTCGGATGTTCCTGGTTCTGGGGAACGTCACATGGAACTTCCAGGAACCAGGTAACTACATGCATCCTGCCTCCCTCTCATTTCATCTTATTCTGCACTCTGGGAAAGAACCGCTTTATCTGAATCCACTGCATGCACTGCGCAGAGTACAAATTTTCTAAAGATATGCTTACTAAACAAATGCTGGTTTATCTCTGGAGCCTGTTGATGCCTTGTGTGAACAGCCGAATGTAGAAGTCTGAGTTTTGAAAGTGTGAGCCGGTAACATGGCACATGTCATGAAGTCGTGGCTGCTGAGCTGATGGGGTACTAAGGGGTGCAGCTTTTTTCCATGCAGGACAATTTGTAAGCAGGGAGCCCACTGCTCCCGTTGGCACACCCTGCCCAGTGTGAAAATGAGACGTAATGGGAATTCTGAGCACTGTACACACCTGTTATCAGACATAAGCATTACACCATTCAGCGCGAGTCACATGGTATTATTTTCATGCAAGCTTAGTATTTGTATTTTGTTAGTGCTGAAAGCTAGAGTTCTTTCAAGTATTGACAGTTAAGGGCGTGGAGGTACAGAGTGTGAGGGGCATTCCCCCTGGACCTAACCCTCCAGTGACCACTGTAAAAACATGTCATAGTGTAATTCTCTACACTGAGTCTTGACCTTGAACTAGGCATCCAGTGCCGACACTGCTTATCACCATTCCTGACCTGTTTACCAACATTCCTTAACTACATGAGTGAAGAAATGACAATGTCAAATATATAAAAGGAAACTCAACACTCCTTTTGTACTTTTTCCCCATGTGACCAACAGAACCCCTCAAAGCTTGATAGTTTCTTATCTGCTAGGGTTGTCGTAAACCAATGAGAACAAAAGTCCTAAAACATGTCAGCACCTTCAAAACTGTGACTAATTGCAATGGTGACGTTCACTATTAATAATAAATGATAGATATTGGGGGTTATTTAGCAAACTTGAAAGCACAAGGAGAATAAAGACAAAAAAAAGACCCATTTAAGACAGAAAGCTCAACCTCGCAATTTCAAGACATTGCTTGGTTCCGTTTCGTTTGCATCAGCCTGTGACAAATCAAGACATACAGAAATAGATTTTGTGCACAGCAAGGCCAGGGACACTCACATGTCAGCAGGAAATAAATAGGGGATAAATTATTGGCAGAAAGCTTTCAAAGGGATCCATTTTCTCTGAGGTGAAAGCCAAGCTTTCTATAAATTCTTTTCGACCCACCAAGTCTTCCCTATGTGCACTCAGGAACAGTAAAAATCTGGGACTTTGGCAGCGGGCAGGAGATGAAAGTGCTGCCCGAAGGGAAGGACTGGATGGAGGAAGAGCACTGGATCAAGCGCCTGATTTTTCTCAAAGCGCCGGAAAAACATCAGTACTTGCTGCTCGCCTTGGAGCGCAACGGGAAGATCAAAATGATCCAGGTTGGCAAGCCCCGTTGACATTGGTGTTCTCCCTGCTTTTCCTGGGAGAATCCACTGAGTCCGTGGATAACCCCACCGAGTGCCTCTCATGGCCGCCAGCTAAGGAGGGCATTTCCCCACCCACCTTCCTCCGATGCTCCTAAGTCAATTTGCTCAGATCCAAGCAAAGGGCCCAGAGGAAGAGGGAGCCGTGGTTCCTCTCTACCCCTTAGAATCCCTATTGCATCCAGGGATGCTCAAGTCGCTTTTTCCGATTGTCACCAAAATTGCTTTATGTTCAGTGATGCAGTCTGTTCAGAGCTGTGTTGGGAGGTTTGAGGTAGCTGATTTATTTTTCCTGTGAGTCTATTACCACCTAAGAATGCCTTCTTCATGTTTCAAATGAAGGCCTGTTGAGTGAATCTCTCTCGGCCTAGAACTCAAGGACTCGTTATTATTACTTATCATCATCATCATCATCATCATCATCATCATCATCCCCTTCCTGAAAACTAAATCAGAGATTTTTTTTTTAAAGTGTAGCACTGATTAAAATGATTATTGATGGCCCTACTGCTGGAAAAAGGAAGCGAGAAACTTCCTCGATTGAGTATTCTCTTCTCATAAAAAAAGATAATAAATCTTTTGGCAGGTGTACAACAATAAATATATGGGACAGGAATGTAGTCCATTCCTAGAGTCAGAGCTGGAGTGGGAGATCGTGGCATGTTCTATTTTTCTCTATCTCCTTACAACAGCTCCAAATAAAAGAGTTATTTGAGTTTGTCATGTCCTCACTGGATTTCTGTCACAGGGTAGAGAAGATGACATTTGTCTCACGGTGATATGGGAGCTACCAGATGTTGTGCCTGTCCTGCAAGATGGGAATCGCATTGTGCATCTGAAGTCATCTGCTAAAGACAGGAGCATGGCTATTCCTTTCCCAGATGTCACATTGATGGTGGAGAAAACCTTTCCTCAACGTGTTAATGTGAGTTTCATTTCTTGATTTTCTTTTCTTTTTTTTTTTATTATGGAATTTTGCAAACAAACACAAACATAGAAAACATATTACAGTGAACTTCAAAGTGCTATTACTTAGCTTCAACTATAAAATAAATAAGTCATGGGGATGTAATATAGTCAATAACATAGTAACTTCGCATGACAGATGGTTTTCAGATTTGTGGTAATCACATTGTAAGTAGATACATGTCAAATCACTATGTTGTGCAGCTGAAATAAATATACTATTATAGGCCAACTCTAATAAATTTTTTGAAAAATAATATTAAGGCATTCTAAGTTAATTCTTGAGTAACAAAGTGTACAGGTAGCCTTTATACTGTGGTCAGATATTGCCTTCATCATGGTCTGTGTATTGGTTTCCTTCCTTCTTCAGAATCCTACAGTTAGTACAGAAGTGAACTGCATTGATTTATTACAAATAGAAGGATATAATTTGATAGCTGCTGGAACCTTAAATGGTGTGATCATCTTATGGAATTTTGTAGCATTCACGGTCAAAGAAGTGTAAGTTGCATCTTTTCCTTAAACAATATAAGTTGTGCTATGGAAGAGCTACTCATTACTAAAACAAACAAATAAGCAAGCAAGCAAAAGCAATAAATAAAATGGTAATTCCTCCCAAGGGAGGCTTTCCTGGAGTTATGAGCATGAGGAGACTGTTCTCAGTGTCTAAATCCCAGAATAATATAAGGTGAACCTTAAGCATTTGTAGTCCCAAATGCTTTAACTTTTACTCTTCCCACTTTAGTATGTGCTTTCGCATATGATCTTGTCCAAATGTATAACCTCAACCAATACTTAAAATGCATACTAATTTTAAATTCTGATCTCCCCAGAGCTTCAAACATATGTATCTGGCAATTAACAGGATTCTTCAAGCCTCACCTGTCCCAAACTTGGTCCCAGTTTACCCCTCACTCAAACAACTCCTCTTCCCGTATTCCCAGTGACTAAACCACCCAAGTCAGATGGTGAGAGGTATTCTAGATGGACTTGCCTTCTCATTCATCATTCTAACACACCTAATTCATTACAAGGCAGTACCAACAAGGGTGTGGCCTAAGCAATTCTAAATCTCAGCCAATTCGATTTTCTTTGTATTATGGCAGAAACTTGACCCTCTTCCTGCCATCCATTTCTGAATGTTATATGGGTTACATCCACTCTCTGACCTATATAAGAAAGACCTATATAAGACCAGTTAACTGGATTAAAAGACATTCAGCTCTGGCTGGTGTGGCTCAATGGACTGAGTGCCAGCCTGTGAACCAAAGGGTCCACTGGTTCAATTCCCAGTCAGGGCACATGGTGGGTTGTGACCCAGCTGTCCAGTTGGGGGTGTGCGAGAGGCAACCAATGAATGTTTCTCTCCCTCTCTTTCTCACTCTCTTCCCCCTTCTCTAAAAGTAAATAAATTAAATCTTTTTTAAAAGACCTTTGAACACTAACTTATCATGTTGTTGTATAGAGCCTTATTAAGAAAGATATGTTCACATTCTACATCTCTAGGTTTTCACGTTCAATGAAATCAGCATTTTAGGTGTTGATTATGTAGTATATCAACTCCTGGGCTATGTAATATAAGTAATGTAAGTTACCTAATTTTTAAATATTTATCATGTTCATGTATACTTCTTTCCAGATACAGACCTGAAGATTCCCTTACAGTAAATCCTGACTTGGATCCCCAGCGCTTCAGGATTAATGACATACTGTTCCTCTTTCGTACCCCTGAGTGTGCAAGGTGACCTGTATTTACTGATCAAGAAATACAATGAAGGGGAGGCAGATTGGGTAGACTCCTGAGTTTCAGTTGTCTTCACTGTCACTGTCTTTTGTACAGGGTGGTCCTCAGGGACCTAATTTGCAGTGTGGAGACCAAATTTCCTTTACTCTGTCAGTCTCATGGCACCCTTTACACAGTAGCAAAGAGGGAAAATGCTCTCTCGACCACACTTGTAGCCATCATCAAACTCTCAGGAGCACGGGTGTGAAGTGGATGGGACTTGCAAGACCAATATGACAGGTCATATGACAGCAGGGTTTCATAGGACACCCACTAAAACAGAACAATCTTCAGCCATTTCTGAGAGAGCAGAGGTTATTCTTTAAATATTTAAGAAAAGGTATTTTTTTCTCTTTATAATTGCTTGAGATTTTTCGGTCAATAGGTCATGGTAAACACACCGCCATGCTAGTTTGGGGCCACCCAGCGGTGAGCCAGGATATAACCCTTCTCTATCCTTGGCTTTGAAATGTCCTTATTCTGAGAATATTTTGAGGACCTGTTCCGGATCTGCTTGCCCATTCAAGCAGAACTTCAAGCCCATTCCCGCAGAGGCTGGAACTGAAATCTGCAGAGCAGAAGTCAGCCAGGCTATTCAGGTTTCTCCCACCCACCCACAACCCTACCCCGACCATGATAGTGTCAGAGCCTCTGGGACCACATCTGGCCTTAGCTACGTGACAGGACAGACTTTTACTTCCCAGATCAGGCACCAATGAGCCTTAATTCCTGAGTCTCCCCCGTAGGCTCCGCTAATACCAGAGAGATGAGCATTTGTTACACAAGATATAGGGTCTGCTTTGTTTTGTAAGTAAGGGGTTCACTACCTACAGAGGATGAAAAAAGGAGCCCACTGAAATTAAAACAGAGAAGAGCACCCTTTGAGAATGATAAGACTACCTTAACTTTTCCACCCTCTCTTTGTAGGCGATCCAGTCAGGATTCCATCTGCTCTTCATCCCAATGTGATTCCAGCAAGGGGCCACAGAGTAGCAAGGTAAGCAAGAAACAGGGTGTCTTCCTCTTACACCCAGTGCTGTCAGCCCAAAATAACCACTTTTGCATTGGAGCCCTTCCTCTGGTACAAGGTGAAGGTGAAAAATGCGCTGTGTATAAGTGTCCATGTAAAACTTGTTTTGTGTTCCTTAGAAAGCAATGTTTAGACTGTTTTCATCCTTCTGTTTTTGTTCTGTGTTTGAAGGCTTTCCTATCTGCAAAAACATCAGTAAATAATCATGAATAAAATAAATTGCATATGCTACTTGTATGTTTGTAAAATAAGTTTAGGCTATTTCTTTTCCTAAAAAGTATGACACACATTCAACAGGGGGAGAAGAAGGGGACACAATGTAATGAGTGGTTTTCAAATCGTGTTCTCAGTTCTAATTTTACATACTTTTTACGCATTACACTTCTAGTTAGGGTTTTGTTTAAAGGGAAGTTATCATTGCAAAACTCATTTTCAAACCACTAGCAGGGTGGAATCAACTTAGAAGGATGTAAGAGTCAGACCGACTTCAACTGGAATCCAAGTGTTTCATTTATCCGATTAGCTTTACAGACTTTAGCTTTACAGCACTTCATCTCTGAGTTTGCATTTTCCCATCAGTGAAACAGGACTAATAAGCCTAACTTGCATGGTGGTTAATAGAATTCGAAATGACGTACAATAAGAACGTGGCATACCTTAGGCATTTAATTACTCTTGTTATTATTATGCCATATATGAGCTACTAGAAAAATGTTGTTACAGGTACCCAATTTATGAACATGAAAATCTCTGCAACGCAGATCCCAAAGAATTGGTTCAAAAATAATATTAGGCTTACAAATGTATGGACTATCTAAAGAACCTGCTGACCCAGTATATCTTATTTCCTTAAAACCTTATAGAAACATCCTCTTTTTTCCCCATAATTCAGGGAAGCAGACAGAGCGTCCATGACAGTGAGCTGAAAGGTCAGTATGAAATCACCTCTCTTTCCTATAATAAAACAACTCCTTTGTGATAGGGCGTTTAGGTGGGAGAATACTCTTAATGAATATATATTCTTTTTGTGACTAAATGTTGGGGAGCTAGAGGATTCAGCCTCCCACGAGGTAGAACTTTCATTATGATGGTGCCTTTTTAAATACTAATGCTAGATTATAAAAATCCAAAACATTGCTGAGCCTCTTAATTACCAGCCATTTTCCTAAAACTTATACCAGATGCATAAGCCACACTGTATGTGCCAGACTTAAACTGGGTGTTTACATAGTTTCAGCAGTTATGGACAATAAAGAGGCTTCCCGGTAGGACCAAAAATAAGCTCTTTAGGTTTTTCTGGCAGTACAGGATTCTGTTTGTGTTGTTCTCTGCCCTGACTGAAATTCTGTGGGGTTAAAAAAAGGGAAAAAATTCTAGGCAAAGACCGTATTGTTTTTGGCATTTCCTACTCACTTCTTCTTTTGCGTTCTATAAAATTTTCAATCCCAAGCACAGCAAATGCCACGGTATCTCCTTAATTTTCCAAATAGGTGATCAAACAGATGCCAATGCAGGAGAGCAAAATCCCTCGGACAAAAACCATGTGGGAGACGCCAGCGGTACAGAGGCTCAGTTGCCACTCCTGGTCACCGCTCACGAGGATGGCCACCTGCGCTTGTGGACAACAGAGGTGATGAGGCCCATCCTTTACTTGGAAGAGCAAAGGATTGCAGCAATAAGGATTATTAAGTGAACCTTAGCCTTCTATGGTTCCATATGGCACCCTGGCTGGTGTGGCTCAGTGGATTGAGTGCCAGTCTGTGAACCAACAGGTCGCTGGTTCGATTCCCAGTCAGGGCACATACCTGGGTTGCAGGCCAGGTCCTCAAGTGGGGATGTGAAAGAGGCAACCACACACTGGTATTTCTCTCCTGCTCTTCTTCCTCCCTTTCTCTCTCTCTAAAAATAAGTAAATAAAATCTTTTTTAAAAAATGTATCATATAGCATCCAATTTGACTATTTTCTAACCTCGTAGCCAAATTGCTGGTTTTGCAGCGGCTCACTGAAAATGCCATTTGAAATTCAAAAGAGGCCAGTTTTGTAATTCAAGAGACCAAATCACCCAAACTGCAAAGTTAACTATTTCACATCTTCTTTATCGTTAAATTGAGGTAGGAGGTACATGCTGCTAAATATTTTATTGGTTATCTAATTTAATTTATTTTTTTAAAGATTTTATTTACTTATTTTTAGGGAGAGGGGAAGGGAGAGAGAAAGAGAGGGAGAGAAATAACCCAGGCATGTGCCCTGACTGGGAATCGAACCTGAGACACTTTGGATCACAGGCCCGCATTCAGTCCACTGAACCACACCAGTCAGGGCGGGTATTTAATTTTAGAGGATACTAATTATGTGTTGTTGTAAAAATACTGAAACGTTGAGTATCTATACATTTTTAGTTATCCAAACTATTAGAAATGATTACATTATATTTGGTGTCCTTAAACATTTTACAATGAAAAAAAACTAACTTTCATTTCATATTATAAATGACCTGGGGTGGAAGATAGGCGGAATTTGGGTTGGAGGACAGGAGATGATGGAAGGGGAGTGTTGAGCAGACTGGTCATGGTGACAGCCAAGTTCTCAGAGAGGCAAGAGTAAGGGTACCACTCATAAGGTTCCTTTTTAGGGGGAAACCCAGAAAAAAGCCATGGTTTTGTGTACCATGTAGTGAAATCCCACAACCCAGGGCCGTATTACTGTGTTGGATGAAACTTCCAAGTCCCTGGATCCTAGCTTATGAGGGGAAATTCTTGGTTTCAAATACAAATAGTGGAACAATAACTTTCCCTGAGGTCATCTTATTATGGAAGCAATACCTTTTTTCTGATGAGGAAATAAGTGAGTGAGACAATTAGGAGGAAAAAAGATTATATCCAAGCAAATCTCAGGGAGTGCAAAGCAGATTCAAATTCTGTCTTCTGAAGTTTGGATGTTTATTCTCTAATAGAATAGAGGCAATGAATGTAGATGTTCTTCCTGATGTTGACATACAATGTGCTGATTGATAAGCCATCTGCTGCATTTGACTCTCTTACAATCTCTAATCTTGCACCAGCATTAAAAAATAAGTATTTCTAAAAAAGGCAAATATAATATTCCTGTTTAAAACAAATGAGATACACTTAAACCTGAAAAGAATGTTTAAGGAATAAACAAAACTGATCAGAGAAATTGCATAAAAAGGGTCCCAGCAGTAATAATCCCCAAATGTAGAAAAATGATCTATAATAGAATGTGAATGCTTATCATTCATTAATAGTTGTCTACAACTTTATGAATATTTAATTTCAAGAAAATAAGTTCCTATGGATGGCTTCAAGTTACTTTTATTGCAAATAGAATCATGTTTCAGTAGGGGAGAGGATCTTTAGCTAGAGGAACTCAACTGCAATATTGTATATGAATATTTTATAGGGTTTATTATTGTACTTTACGTAGGGGAGACTGCTGAAGGACATGCTACCTTTTACAAAGCATTCTGCCATTTCTCTGACGTCGCTGTATACCGATTCCTGTACCAGGTTACTCCTGACTGGCAATGTTGGTAAGTCATTCCCCTCATGTAGTCAGCCACAGGTGTTTTCTTAACCTAGGAGATATAAAACGCAATGTAGGAAAATGTTGATACAAAAGAACCAGAGGGAGGTTCCAACATGAGACAGAGAGTGTTGACAGGGTTGTGGATAGCTTGCTGAATAAATAGAACAATGAATGGGTGTGAAAAGAACCTATTTTCTCCCTGGCTCTTTCCTTACAGAAAGATACTCTGTTTCTTCAATCTTTAAGTTGGATATAGGCCTATCCTTACCATTCACATATTTGGAAGACTATAAAGTTTTAATTTTTAGTCTTGAAAGGGTTGTGTTGTGTTGATCTTCGTTATTACAGGGAGTGGTGGCATGAACAGAAATAGAAGAATTTATTTGTCCTCAAAGGGGACTTTATTTTATATTTATTGTCATCTCTCCCATGTTCACAGAGTATATGTCTACATATGTATGTGAGTGCATAATTATGAGTTTTAATTTTACTAGGGCTTACCTTTAAAT
This sequence comes from Noctilio leporinus, assembly GCA_004026585.1. NCBI lineage: Eukaryota > Metazoa > Chordata > Mammalia > Chiroptera > Noctilionidae > Noctilio > Noctilio leporinus. The sequence continues at coordinate 80,853 of PVIW01000765.1, read as the reverse complement.
TTTTTTCTAAAATAACCATTTTTTTAGAATTTAGACCAAAATGGCAGCTGTGCAGTTCAACAGAAAGCTTAGTCCACTTTGTCTTTCTATTTTTTCTGTACCCCACTTACCAGTTGCTAAAGTAATCTCGAGATTTGCATTTGGATATTGCTATTACATTAATATTTACATTTTTATACTTTCTCTTTTAGGAACTTTTTCTTTATTTCAAAAGATTTTTTATGAAAGTCACAAGAAACCATTTTGTACCAACAATGAGTTGAGTCTTCTAGAAATTATAGAAAATAATTGTTTATATTCAATATTACCAGATTTACAATATTTATTTAGGGTTGTCTTTATTTTATCTGGATTTATTGCCTACTGTCCATCCTTTTATACTCTGATATTCTTATTCTTGACATCTTACACTTATTTATCTATCAATCTCCATGGTTTATATAAACATCATTTCTGGTTATGTCAAAATAGTAGAGAAATCTAAGATTGGGAAAATATTGCTCCTTTGTTAAAACTGCTTCCATATTTTTATACTAATGTTACCTGCTATGTAATAAGCCTTTTCAAAAAAAATATGAGATTGATCTTTTCAAAAAACCACCTTTTGGTTTCATTGATTTTATCTATTGATTTCCTACTTTTTGTTTCATTGAATTCTACTCTGATTTTTATTATTACTTGTCTTTTGCTTACTTTGAGTGTAATTGTTTTTCTTTTTCTAGTTTTCTAACATACAAGCTTAGATCATTCATTTAAGATCTTTCTTCTTCTTTCCAACTTTTTCTTCCAACTATTATTTAGAAGTATGTTGTTTAATCTCCAAGTATTTGGGAGTTTTCAAGCTAAATGCTTGTTATTGATCTCTAATTTAATTCCATTTTATAATTTTATGCATTGAGAGCATACATTTTATGATTCCTATTCTTTTCAGTTTGCTACTGTGTGATTTATGGCCCAGAATTTTGTCTCTCTTGGGAAATGTTCCAGGAGAGTTTGAAAAAGATGTGTTTTCTCCTCTTGTTGGATGGAGTAGTCTATAGATGTCAATTATATCCAGTTGATTGATGGTGCTGTTGAGTTCAGCTTTGTCCTTACTGCTTTTCTTCCTGCTGGATCTGTCCATTTCTGATGGAGGAGATTGAAGTCTCCAACAATAAAAGTAGATTCGTCTATTTCTACTTTCAGTTTTTCTTTTTTTACTTCAGGTATTCTGATGTGCTGATGTTAGGCACATAACATATTGCATAATAATTATGTCTTTTCAGAGAATTGACCTCTGTAACATTGTGTATTGCCCCTCTTCATCCCTGATCATTTCCCTTGGTCTGAAATCTTCAGTTTGAAACTCAAATAGCTGCTCCTGCTTTCTTTCAATCAGTGTTAGCATGTAAGTCATTATCATTTACTTTTAATCCATATGTTTCTTTATATTTAAAGTGGATTTATTTTTTTAATATTTTATTTATTATTTTGAGAGAGATGGAAAGGGGGAGAGGCAGAGAGGGAGAGAAACATCAATGTATGGTTGCCTTTCACCTGCCTCCAGCTATGGACCTGGCTGGAGACCTGGCTTGCAACCTGGTTATGTGCCCTCGATGAGAATCAAACCAGTGACTTTTGGGTTCACAGGCTGGTGCCTTATCCACTGTGCCACTAGCCAGGGCTTAAAAACAACATAGAGTTAGGAATTGTTTTTTAATCTATTCTAACAGTATGCTTTAATTGGTTTATCTGTATTATTGATCTCTAAAGTGATAGTTTAATCAATATCTGCCGTATTTCTTACTGTTTTCTATTTGTTGACCTTGTTTTTTTGTTTGTTTGTTTATATTTTTGTCCTTCACCCATTTTCTGCCTTTTATGGTTTTAAATGAGAATCATTTGATAGGATTCTATTTTCTCTCTATTCTTAGCATATTAATTACACAGTTTAAAAATGTAATGGCTTCCCCAAAGTTTGCTACATATATTTACGTATGATTCATGTCCACTCAGACAACAGAATACGCAATTAATTATTACAATGTTTAAATTTTATACAGAAGGACACATTATCCTTTGCAGTATTGGTTCCTTCCTGGATCCACCTCATGATGAAAAGGTAAGAACTTTAGTTTTTGTTTAATTAGTGAATCAGCACATGCTTATTGAGCATTTCTCTATGCTGGACATCACAACAAAAGATAGAAATACAAAACAACGTTATTCTCTAGCCATATATACTATTACTGAAACTTACATTATATGACAAATAACATGATCTGCTGGTGAAAAGAGGGGATGAGTGAGCCAGCCACCGGCCACTTTGCCTCTACTTCTATGAAATATGACTGCAGAGCACGCAACTCAGTGGACACGGTAGTTCACACAAGTTAGAAACAAGTTAGAACAAGTCCTGGGACCCCTTTAAGAGCACTAAACTTGAGAGCAAGCCACACCCTGCAGGAACACACCAATCAAGCCTCACGATGTCTCTGAACGAGTATGAGCTGGGCACATTTCTTGTGTGAATTCCTTGTGGTATGTAGTTATTATATATAACCCACCCTCCAACCCCCCTCCCCAAAATAGCTATGGCTCTATCTGGATAAACTTTGAAAATAGAAGGTCTTTTTGCCCATCTCCTCTCTTTAGTCTCCGCATTCCAACTCTGCTCCCTCCTGCTCCTGATTACATTCACTCTGGATTCCCCCACAACCTTTACCCTAAGGCTATCCTATTCTCTCCTCTAGTCACCTAGTAATTTTCAACGAAATGACTTGCTAACCCTCCATTAAATAAGTTGCTAAAAGCATATGGTGCTTTCTCTTCCAGGGATTTATGTAGACTAACAAATATCTAAAAATGGGATTTTGGTCCTGGCTGGTGTGGCTCAGTGGATTGGGCGCCAGCCTGTGAGCCAAAGATCACTGGTTCAATTCCCAGTCAGGGCACGTGCCTGGGTTGCAGGCCAGGTCTTCAGTTGGGGATGTGTGAGAGGCAAACACACATTGCTATTTCCTCCCTCTCTTTCTACCTCCCTTCACCTCTCTCTAAAAATAAATACATAAAATATTTTTTAAAAGAAAAAAAAAAGTAGAATTTGGGGCCCTGATTGGCATGGCTCAGTTCACTGGAGTGTTGTTTCATAACCTATAGGTTGCAAATTTGATTTCAGTCAGAACACACATGCAGACTGTGGGTTCGATCCCCAGGCCTGGCACATATAGCACCCTGGTCTGGGTGTGTACTGAAGATAACAGATCCATGCATCTTTCTCTCTTCCTTGTTCTTTCTGTAAAATCAATGAATAAAGGTCCTCAGGCTAAGAAAAATAATAATTATAATAAAATAGAAATGTTGGTACCTTAAAAGCAAGGTAAGAGCTAGTTGGGGTGAGGACATTATCCCCTTCCACATATCTGCACACCATTTACTCATAACCTGGGCTCTTCAATGGTTAATAGTTTTGTTTAAGATTGAATTTTGCTCAGGACATACTTATTCTGAGGTATATACTCTATTTTTGCCATCTAGAAATTCAAGGAACTGCTTGCCTGGCGTGCTCATTCTTTAGAAGTTCTTCAGGTGATCTATGTAGAAGACAAACAAGTGGTGCTGACCGCTTCCATCGATGGCTCAGTAAGGTACGGATTTTTGCATCGTGCATTCAGGGTTTTGAATTTGGGGAGGAAAGATGTTAAGCTAAAGTTTAAGTGCATACCTTAAATGCAATCTTGGCTAACTGATTAAAATAAACAAACCAATAAAGGTGGCACAGAAAAGCTCTGAGAAGATGGCATTGACTTGAAATCCTTGTTCATGTCCAAGGAAATGAGACACCACGCACAGGGTAAGAAAGTGGACTGAATATTTTCAGTAAGTGGTGTTGTACTGTACATTTACTTCAAAGAATGAGCGAGATGGAAAGAATGAGAGAGCTCAGCCCAACCCCAGGGCGGACCACCAGAGCAGCAGTCATTAAAAAGTCATAGGAAGGAGAAACTAACATTGAGAAAAGAGCAAGTGAGCTCATTGATTCAATGACAGCGGGATTGATTTTGCAAAGCCTACATTTTTCTTTCTGTCCTGGCTGCCTCCCCTGGTTCAGAAGGGCTCGCTCAGCGCTGCAGTTGGAGAAAACTGAGATGAAGTACACGAGGACTGGGGTTAACTACATTCTCCAGAGCGCATCCCTCCAGGATTAGCTTTCTTTTTTATATTAAGGTATAATTTACATGTAACATTGATTACAGCTGGACAGCATAATGATGCGATATTTGTATATATTGTGAAATAATCCCCACTATCAGTCTAGGTAACGTCAGATCTAACTGACACCCATCACTGCACATAGATATAAAATTTTTTTCTCGTGGTGTGGACTTGGATGACCTCGTCTCTTAACAACTTTCAAATATGCAATATAGTATTATGAACTAGAGTCACCATGGAGTGTTAAGCCTATTTGCTTTTAAATTGCCTAGATGATACTAAATATATATACACAAAATGCTAAAAACACAAGTGTATGTGCACACGTATGAACAGAGAAAATGTTGTAACATTTATCGAGACAAATGACTGCATATTAAAATGTCTTAAAATTATGGTAATGAATTTTCCTCTTATGGGAGGAAAGTTAGGTAACATCAAAAGAGGTAAAGAGGCTTCAAAGCATATTAAAGAGTTTAAAATAAATAAAAGAATTTACAAGCCCTGGCTGGCATGGCTTAGTGGATGGGTGCCGGCCTGATAATCCAAAGGTCGCTGGTTCGATTCCCAGCCAGGGCACATAACCAGGGTGCAAGCCAGGTCTCCAGCCAGGTCCGTAGCTGGAGGCAGGTGAAAGGCAACCCATACATTGATGCTTCTCTCCCTCTCTTCTTCCATCCCTGCCCTTCTCTCTGAAAATAATGAATAAAGTCTTAAAAAAAAAAAAAAAAAAAAAGGAATTTACAACTATTACCACTTGGAGTCCAAGGAAACAAAAACAGAAATAAACAAATGGGACTGCATCCATCTACACATAGTATACACAGATGATATGTTATAGAATTGTACACTTGAAACCTATATAATTTTATTAACCAATGTCACCCCAATTGATTCAATAAAAATTAAAATAAGCCAGGGCACATAACCAGGTTGCAAGTCAGGTCTCCAGCCAGGTCCATGGCTGGAGGCAGTTGAAAGGCAACCGTACATTGATGTTTCTCTTCCTCTCTGCCTCTCTCCTCCCTCTCTCTCTGGAAATAATTGGTAAATTTTTTTTTAATTAAAATTAAAATAAAGAATAAATAAAAAGGTTTCTGCACAGCAGAGAAAACCATCAACAGAATAAAAAGGTAGTTAATTGAATGAGACAGATACTGAATTACAGTGTTGTACACCTGACATTTTTATAATGTTGTAAAAATAAACTTAACAAAAAATAATGGTCGAAGAATGAATTTCAGAGCAGCAGAAATGGGTGTATGGAGACCAGTTAGATGTCTCTAGTAAGGTTATTGACTTGGGCTTGGAGAGAGGCAGCAGTGCTGGAGATACATGTTTTGGATTGGAGATCTATCTAGAATGTAAAATCCTGATGTGAACTTTATCTGAAAGAGAAGGTAATTGATAGATATCAATAATGACTCCTGGCATATACAACTAGCCATATCATTGAGAGAGGGGTCACTACAGGAGGAAGATATTTAGGATGTGAAAGGATGAAGGAGAACTTTTAGAAATATTGAGTTCAAGGTCAATCTGTGGAAGTAAGGTCCTATTTGGAGGCTTCCTCTGTAAGAATGGGGAAAAATAAGACCATGGCATTACATTATAGATGTTTATTACAACTTGTCCCTCGACTCTGCTCCAGCTTAATTTCAGCTACCTATCATCAGAAGTGGAATTGGGGATTTGTAATGCACACACACACGCAAATACATATATCACATGTGTGCATATCTGTGTTGTTACCAGCAGTCCCTTATTACTTACATGATTCCCTCAAATGAAGCTCTTCCTAGACACTCAGTTGTAAACACCCAGCTGTATTATTAGCTGTCTTAGAATACACTGCCCTTCATAACTAAGTCACATCCTTTTGCTAATATGAGCTGCCACGTTCTAAATGAATAAGCAGTTCTAACACTCCAAACTTGTTTGTCAAAAAGATTATATTTCATAATAGGAAAAAGCGTAATAAGGCTTAGCTCTGGGACTCAGGGTAGAAAGGGCAGAGGGTTCATAGCTGGTACCCAGGACATCAGGCTGAGTGGCAGGATCAGTGATCTAGGACAGTTCTACATGGAACAAGAAAGGCCACAAAACCAGGAGGCCAAAACTTACCACCATCCTTTCCTCCACATAAATTTAGAGCTGTCCTAAATTCGTTTTTCATCCCTCTCAATCCTGTGTTGGAAGGGCTGGTCCGTTTCACCTCGGCAATGGTGATGGCAGGGCCATGGCATTTATGTGGTGTTGGGGACAAATATTTAAGGGATGAACTACAGTCATGTTACCTTCTCAGAACACTGCTGGGTGGGAGAATTCCCAACTGGATGCCTCTTCTGCAGTGCCTTCTGCTTGAATGTGGCATACAGCTTGGAGTTGGTAGAATCGCCTATTAGTTCATTAAGCATATCCTTCTCCTGGGCCATTTCCACAGGCATATGGTGATTGTTTCTATCATTTGCTGCACTGAGCTTGAAGTCAACATACAAGGAAGGTCTTCCAAATACTAATTTACCTTTCCACTAGACCTGCTCCTGTTAATGACATTCTGTGTACTTGAAACCAGCGATTCTCAACCTTTTTCATCCCGTGGCACACATAAACTAATTACTAAAATTCTGCAGCTCACTAAAAATTATGTTTTTGCCCACCTGACCAAGATACGTGTATGATTTTTATTTATTTAAATAGACAACTATCGTTGTGTTGGCTGTTATTTCTTTAACAATGTAAGGGAAAAGAGGTCAGTGCCCCTGACTAAATAGGTAGTAGTGCATGTTTGAAAAATTCTTGCAGTGCAACAATTGGAAATCTCTGCTTTAAGCCATCTGGACTGTTGAGAGGGACCTCTTGGAGTGAATTGATGTATATGTAGATGAAAAAATGTTTTTGCCATCCTATCTCAGAACTAAAAATTAGCATATGTTTCCACACTGGTAGGAATTGCGGTTGGAGTTTGAGAGGATTTTGGTCAATGTAGAAGCATCTGTAGATGTCACCTCCCTCCCACACTTTCTGTTGATGCTGGTACAGAAAGTAAACAGATGAGATAGGGCCCATTCTAAGACCTAATGTAACCAACACACTGCCAGTCATCGCAAGTTGTCATTACCTTAATGAGCAGTGTTACTCGGAGGGTAGGGGGTCTGTTCTTTGTTTTCTGGCTTTAATGAATGGATATCAGTACAGGTTCCAAAGGACATTTTCCAAAAATGTTGTAGATTAGAATTCTAACCCATAAAAATGCTTGTGTTACAATTAGCTCCATATATTTAATAGGGAGAATGCTGGACTCAAGTTTAAAATACCTGATGGACCAATGAAAATATGATCATCAACAGAATAACTTCCACTGATTTCCTCTCCTTACCTTTGCCTTTCCTCAGGCTCTGGCATGCGCTCAATGGTCGTTACTGTGGATATTTTGGACAGCGAAGGCCCTTTGACTTATCACAGACAAGTGATTTCATTTTGCCTTGTGATGTTAATGAGTATCCCATTGAAATAAAAGAGGAAAGCAAGTTCACAGAGAGTAAACAAAAATATGAATACCCCCTGGTATTTGACCGGAAAAGGTAAGACCATTGGGTTTCCCTTACAGAGTAAACAAGAATTAAACAATGAGACTGTAACACTGTGATGGATATGGAGAATTCAAAGGTGAAAAACTCAACACTTTTCAATAATTTTGCAATTTGGCAGAAGGGTGCACAAAAATCTGTATAACTCAGCATAATAGTGCTGCTAATAACATTAATTATTTATTGAAAAGAAATCAATGCGTGATTGCCTCTCACACACCCCCAACTGGGGACATGGCCCAAATGCAACCCAGACATGTGCCCTGACTGGGAATCGAACCTGCAACCCTTTGGTTCGCAGGCAGGCTCATAATCCACTGAGCAGCATCAGCCAGGGCAACATTAATTCTTAAGATAATCACAGAGGTGCAAACAGGACTTATCCAAACAAAGAACACCAAAGAGGAAACAGTGAAAGGCTAGTATCATATAGTCCTCCAAGGCTTGGAGTCCAAGGTCCAAGGAATGAGGTGGGAGGATGTGGTTGATAAAATGCACAGGAGGAAAAGTGGGTCCGAAGAAAACGCTAGTGTGTATGATTCTCTAACCACTAAGCTGTATACCTGAAAACCAAATACAAAATAAAATTGAAAGAGAAGAACACAGAGAAAAAGGTAATGTGTTTAGTTTGGGACAGGAGGAAATCTGAGATGCTTGTGGGGATATTTGTTGTTTTTAAATGTTTTTAATGCTTGTTCATAGCTTTTAAATATGCACAAGTAAGTTTTTAAGAATATTTTATTTAGTTAGTTATTTTTAAAGATTTTTATTATTTCCAGAGAGAGAGGAAGGGAGAGAGGGAGGGAGACCTGAATATATGGTTGCCTTTCATCTGCCTCCAGCTACGGACCTGGCTGGAGACCTGGCATGCAACCTGGTTATGTGCCCTGGCTGGGAATCGAACCAGTGACCTTTGGGTTCACAGGCCGGCGCCTTATTCACTGTGCTACCAGCCAGGACTTATTTATTTATTTTTTAGAGAGAGGGGAAGGGAGGGAGAAAGAGTGGGAGAGAAACATCAATGTGTGGTTGCCTCTCGCACACCCCCAACTGGGACCTGGCCTGCAACCCAGGCATGTGCCCTGAGTGGAAATCGAACCAATGATCCTTTGAATCACAGGCTGCAGCTCAATCCACTGAGCCGCACCAGCCAGGGTGAATAAGTAAGTTTTAACATCAGCAGAAGCTTCCCTAAGTCACACAATTATGAAGTATTGGTTTTGCACCCAGGTTTCCTTGGTTTTCCCCCAATGGCTATTAATGAATTTAACTATGTTCAGGCCTAGTAGAAGTCTCTCATTTACCTGGAGGGAAATGTGGGAAACCAAATGGAATGAGATGTACATGCAGAGGTGGCATCATTAGGGCTGGCACCGTGGGAGCCAAAGAATTTGGGGACCCAGAGAAAAAAAGAATAGAATGAGTATTTGCTTAGTATTTAGTAGGCAGAGGATAAAAGGTGTGGCTATGCACTGAACACTATTTTATTTGTGTATGCGTATCTTTACGTGCAGATGGCAGAAAATGAGCTCACTGTCTTTGCTTTTCAAACGTACACCGATGAAGGCCTTTGAAGTGCAGCATGATTTTAAGTTTTTCAAGTCTCTTTCTTCCCCCAAGGTAACTTTAAAACAAACAAACAAACAAAAATTCTTTACTTTTATTTCTCTGAATTTAGATATATACAGTGTACTCGTCTTCTATTGCTGCTGTTGCAAGTTACTACACACTAAGTGAACAATGCAAATTATTTTACTGTTCTGTAGGTCAAAGATCTGAGCTGGGGGTCACTGGGCTAAAATGAAGGTATTTCCAGCATGGGTTCTGTTTTGGAGGCTCTGGGAGAGAATCTCACATTTCTAAGTTCCTGGCCCCCCTTCCCTCATCTTCAAAGCCAGAAATTTTGCATCTCTGACCAGTCTTCTGTGGTCACAAGAGTGACCCAACAGGAAGATTTCTCTGCTTTTATGGAATTGTAGGATGAGATTGGGCCCAGCTAGATAATCCATCTTGAAGTTCTTAACCTTGATCCCATCTGCCAAGTCTGTTTTGCCAAGTGAAGCAATATATTCACAAGTTGGGGGTGTGGGGGAAGAGGGCACATCTTTGGTGGCCATTATTCTACTCACCAAACATAATAAGGAATTTTTTTTTAAGTCATTGAACCGAAACAAGTAAATTGGGGGAAATCTCTCAAAAGGTTTTAAAGCTCTTAAAACAATGAACTACCTCAAATATCACAAGGCTTACCCTCTTCTTACCACACTTGTATTTTCTCAATTGGTAAAATAACAAAGGTTTAATGCTGACATTGACTTAAAATACTTTTCAATTAGGAATTTCTGATTTTTTACCAGCAATCTTTGGCCCGTATCTTTTCATGATCAATTATATATTATGTCTTTATTCGCTTTTCTGCTTTCGACATATTATCAGTAATAATACAATGATAGTAGATCTTACATTTAAGTAGCAACCAACTCTATACCTTGTCTTATTTGATCCTCACACATATTATTAAATAGGGCAAATACTTGTTTAATATTTGTTTAACAAATATTACAAGTATTGTTAAATACTTGTTTATTATTAGTTGCATAATAATAAGCAATAATAAACAACTAATAAGCAATAGTCAGAATGTGAACCCAGGAAACTTGCCACTTACAGAATGTGCCCTTTTCATTGAACGTTCAACTCTGTTTTACAGATTCAAAAACATGCCTTGGAAGGTTTCATGACTGAAAACAGAGAGGCGGGCATAGTGTTTGGTTCTCTACCTATATATAGGGTGAGTTGACTGGTTCTAGGACTAGAATGTTTACAGAACAATAGGGAATCTAACAGCTCATTCCTGACCCTGGGCTCCTAAGCCAAGTTGGAGAAAATTGCTTACCAAGCTGACTGATGCTTCCATAAACCTGCCCAGTCTGATCCCAGAGAGGTCTGGTTCTGGGTGTCAATGGCCTTGGTCACTTGTCCCTGGCATTCCATGTGAACAACACTCTAGGAAACTGTTTTAACTGTAGTGTGGCTCTCCATTATCTACAGGCTAAAAATCCAAATGCTTTATTTAATTAATTATTTATTTTGAGAGGGGAAAGAAGGGAGAAAAAGAGAGGGATAGAAACATATATGGTTGCCTCTCACACGCCCCCCAACTGGAGACCTGGCCCACAACCCAGCCATGTGCCCTGACTGGGAATCGAACTGGCAACCCTTTGGTTCACAGGCCAGTGCTCAGTCCACTGAGCCACACCCACCAGGGCTCCAAATGCTTTTAACCTGGCCTACAAACCTTTCATGATCTGGCCACTATCTGAACTGTATGACCTCACATGTACTCTATTCTCTAGCTATACCAAACTATTTGCTATTCCTTAATCAGCACTATTTTTCTCTTTTCTGTGACTTTGGCTAAGGTGTCCCTCCACCCAGAATTTATCCACCCCTTCTTTCCCTCTCAACTTACTCATCCTTCAAGTTTCCATTGCAGCTAACCTCTGTTAAATTAAAGAACTAATTAATTAACCAAGGATAAGAAACTGAAGAGGAAATACTTTAACTGAATCTTAACTTATGAGTTTTTCTTCCACAAAATACCTTCACTTTAATAGGAATCAAAGACTTAAGCCACAGATGATGCTAAGGGTGAACTATTAAGGATTCATAGTGTGTGAAGAGGGGAATGTATTTTAAAACAGTTGAAATTTCTCACTCCCTATCCTCTACCCCTGAATTCACAATACAGAAATAATCACTTTAGTAAGTCTTACTCTTTTACGTATGGCTTCTAGGTACAAAGCCCCACTAGCCTCAGATTCCTTCCACTCATTGGCTCAGAGGGATTTAAGGAGTCTTCAGATGGGTTTCCAGGAAAGAAGAAGGCAGGTCATGTTCAACATGAAAAAGTAAGTTAGTATTTAGAATTCCACGGTACACCCATCTATGCTTGGATTGTTATCGTCTGCACCTAAATGAATAACAGGTAACAAATGCAACTACAACAACAAAGCTGTTTTATTTACTTACTTTACAGAACTTGACCACAATTTTGGTGAGAATATGAATGAATTTTGTTAATCATCAATTCCACCAGTTACTTGAATAAGAATGTTTGGCAATAGAAGAGTTTTTTTATAAAAATAGTATATCATTTACTTTTAATTTGTTAAGTAATGGATAAAACACAGTGGTATGAATAATCCAAAATATACAGGTAATCAAAAGCGTATTTGTTTGGGGTTTTACAATTCATATATTTTTATACCCTGTATTTGCATTTTCTTTACCTCGTCTGATACTAAATATACTTCACATATTTTTTTGTTTTTGAATATTTTATTTATTTATTTTCAGAGAGGGCAGGGAGGAGGGAAGAAAGAGAGGGAAAGGAACATCAATGTGTGGTTGCCTCTCGAATGTCTCCAGCTGGGGACATGGCCCACAACCCAGGCATGTGCCCTGAATGGGAGTAGAACCAGAAACCCTTTGGTTTGCAGGCCTGCACTCACTCAATCCACTGAGCCATGCCAGCCGGGGCAGTGGTTACATTTTGACCTTTGGGCTCCCTCTGTCTTTTTTTTAAAAACCTTATAATTCTTTACATCTTCTCTGAGCTTTATCTCCTGCCTTTCTTTCTTCCCCACAATAGATCATAAACATCAAATTGATGTATACTGTAAATATTGGCTGAACATTATTGGTAATATTAGACACTTTTTGATCTGAGTTTGTTTTTTTTTTTTAAGATTTTATTTACTATTTCCAGAGAGAGGGGGAAGGGAGAGAGGCAGAGAGGGAGAGAGACAGCCTTTCACCTGCCTCCAGCTACAGATCTGGCTGGAGACCTGGCTTGCAACCTGGTTATGTGCCCTGGCTGGGAATCGAACCAGCGACCTTTGGGTTCACAGGCCGGCACCTTATCCACTAAGCCACCAGCCAGGGCTTGATCTAAGTTTTTAAACTAAACTACTTTAACGTTTTATATTTCTATCTCCCAAAAACATCCAATTCAAAACTTTCATTTCTCATTTGTGGGATCATCCCTGGATTTTGTCTTCCTATAAGTCACTGGACTCAGGTGATATTATACAATATCTCTATGCCTTACAACAAGCTAACAAGTTTCTTTGTCTTGTTTTGTCTTACTTAGTCCTTAACAGATTGGGCAGTTGAGTGCCTAGATGGGTAACTACCCAGTCAAGTATTTCTAAAGCTTCTGTTTTTTCAGCCACACCCTTCTGGGGCTCCACCTCCTGTTTTTAACATATGTTACCCTAGAGGCACACAGGACAGTTAAGTAAATAAGTATACTTTCTTTCCAGGAGGATCAAATGTCTGTAAAACTTAGTGGTGCCACTCAACTCTAGATAATTATTTTGTCCCGTAAGGCCGGCTGTTAATTGGCATGTCCTTTATTTCACAGCCACAACGGAGGAGAAGCCTGAAAAGAAATTTAGTCCCACATATAAATCTGGCTCCCGTCTTCTTCCCAGCCATGCCCAAGTAAGAGGAGAAAATCAGAACCGGCTGTCGTGGCCTGAGCTGCACATGGAATGGCAAGACCTGAATGCTACTCCAGTCTTTCTGTCAGAGTGAAAGCAAGGACCCACCTGACACTGTCTGCCTTATTGGTTCCCTCAGGCCAGTAATTGATGGAGAAGATTGCTCAAGGAGCTCAGGTGCCTCAGCTCTGAAAACCAAGGAGGCAGCAAGCAGTCAGGTGGCCAACGTCTTGCATACATTGAAGTCAACTTACGGAATAGGCGATGCTTCTTACTTGCTGTCAGTAGAATGACAAAGGAAACAAAGAAAATCAATAGTCTAAGTGGATCTAAAACAATATGGTCATCAATAATTAGCTTTCCACCTTTTCCTTTGTTCACCCTAACTCATACCAGAATTATCAAAACATATGCAGCAAGAGTATAACTTGTATGTCATGCTTTGTGGTTTACAAAGGAATTATTATTATAAAGAGAAATGTGCCAGTCAAGCATGTCGTTTTTTTGTCTTCTTAAAGAAATGGTATACAGAAGGAAATGTTCAGAGATTCTTAGATAAAGACAGAAATAACTCTAGATAAATAGAACTTAAATGATTGTCTGCACTTCCTAGGGTTTATTGCTTATTAATGTTTTTATTAACTGATTTTTTTTAATTTTGACCAGATGATTAATTTCACCAATGGGAACACATGTAAAAATTGAAAGCATTTAAGTTTGATCAATAATAAATGAAATTTTAAATAAGTCAAAGACATGAGGAAAGTATCAGATGTGAAGCTGACCTAGGCCTCTGGGATATGACTCAGAGCTCTGAGTGATAAAAGCATTCCCGTGTCAAAGGTTAGTCTACTTTCACCAGGCCGCTTGGTTAAGAAAAACAAACAAACAAACAAAAAATAACAACTACAAAAAAACCTGTGTGGTTCCTGCATTGATTTCTGCCTTTCCACTTTGGGAGGGATTCTATAGTTCTTAAAATTTCAACAACTTTAGGAAACTAAAGAAATGTTTTATGTATGTAAACTTTATTTATACACTTTGTTTTATGTTTATTTCTAGGCATATACTAATTTTTAATGTGATTGCCCCACATTATTTTCTTATAACTTTCTTCATGTATTTTAATTACACAAGAAACTAAATAAAGTTCCAAAGGAAAATAGTGAGCATTATGGTGTGTATGTGTGTGTGTGTGTGTGTAAGAGAGAAAGAGAGAGATTTTTATTTATTTATTATTAGAGAGAGGGGAAAGAAGAAAGAGAAATATCGATGCATTGTTAGCCTCTCACATGCTGCCAGCTAGGCAACCCAGGCATGTGCCCGGACTGGGAATCAAACCAGTGATCTTTGTGTTCACTCAATCCACTGAGCCACATCAGCCAGGGCTTTTTAAAATAATCTGTACAAATTACTCAAAAGAAAGAAGAGGCTTCAGACAAAACACAGCATAGTTATGGAAAATTAGTACTATTAATACCTAAGTTAGCCAGAGATTTCTGTTTTTAACGGAGGCGTAATTAACATATAAAATTATATTAGTTGCATGTGTAAAACATAATGATTTGATAGTAACATATACTGAGAATTGATCACCACAATAAGTCTAATTACCACCCATCACCTTATAGTTACAAGTTTTTTTCTTGCAATGAGGACTTTTAAGATCTGCTCCCTAAGCAACTTTCAAACATACAATACAGCATTATTAGCTATAGTCACCACACCATGCATTGCATCTCATGACTTACTTATTCCTGAACTGAAGTTGTACCTTTTGACCTCTTTCCCCGATTTTGCCCCAGAAGATTCTTTTTTTTTTTTTTAACTCTAAAATTAAAAAAGAAAATTTCTAAGGGATTTATCAAAATGATTTCATTTCCTACCTTTTCATCTCAGCTGTAAAATAAGGTAATTTCATCCTTAGGCATAGATTTCCTAAAACGACAATATTGAATCCCCTCCTATGCACTCAATCAATCCCTTTAATATGGCATTTGAGATTCTAAATTATCATTCACCTCCCTCTTTGACTGAGCAATTCTCTCAAACCTCCTTTTAACAGAAATATTTTCTTGATATTGTAGGCTTTAAACATTTTTCAATATCTTTGCATATTATGTAACAAGATTTTATATCAGTCAATATACTGTTAAGAATGGCAATATCGCCAATTATGTAGTTGTAATTTTTTAGGAGTCGCGCAATATGCAGAAAATGTTGCCTCTTAACTCATTTATCAAATGACAGGCTTATTAAATAAATCATTTAAAAGCCCTGGCTGGTGGCACAGTGGATAAGGCACTGGCCTGTGAACCCAGGAGTCACTGGTTCGATTCCCCAGTCAGGACATGTAACCAGGTTGCAAGCCAGGTCTCCAGCCAGGTCTTCAGCTGGAGGCAAATAAAAGGCAACCATATATTGATGTTTCTCTCCCTCTGTGCCTCTCCCTTCCGCTGTCTCTAAAAATAATAAATAAAATCTTTTAAAAAATTGTTTACTAAAATAGAGTGACTTCTGCTTCAGGTAATAGTAGTCCAGGTAGATTGGACCAATCACTCCCACTGAGGACAACTAAGGCACAAGGACAACACACCAAAAGACATTCCCATGAAGGCCTCTGAGCACTCATAAGATGGTGAGCCATGAACACACCGATCCTGGAGGAGGAATGAGGCTCCAGTAGGTGACCCAATTTGTGATGCCAAGTTTCTACTGCAAGAGCGTGTACTGATTCCAGAAGGGAAGACTGAGAAGTTTAGAATCTGGCATGGTAATTAGGACTGAAGGAGACAGGAATGGAATCCAGGCCTTATCAAGGGGAGATCTCTCATTTCAGGCTGAGGCTCCAAAGAACTGACTGCATCCTAGAAATATGGATGACACAGAAACAGACAGACTTTCAGCTGAGGACTATAGGTCAGCTTCCAACTCTTTCAATCCCTGAAATTGCTAGAGCCCTCAGGAGCTTGCAGAAACAAGGGTAAATACTGTGGAGGAAAATGACATCAGCTTAGGTCTTAAATTATATGTCTTTAGTATTCCAAATATGTGGTGGACCCCCTATAAAAATGACCAGGTACATGAGGAGAAAGACAACAAGAATTAGAACTGATATAAGAAACAGGTCATAGAAACTAACACCTAGGGGTTCCAGGTATTGGACTTTAAAACAAATAGAGACTGAAACAAATGTGCTTGCTCTATTGGAAAATATAAAACACAATATTTAGACTTGGAGCAGATAGCCCTGGCTGGTGTGGCTCAGTGAATTGTCGACAGCCTATGAACCCAAAGGTCACTTGTTCGATTCCCCAGTTAGAACACATAGCTAGGTTGCAAGCAAGGTCTCCAGCCAGACCCTTAGCTGGAGGCAGGTGAAAAGCAACCATATATTGATTAAGCTCTCCCTTTCTTCCTCCTTCCCTGCCCTTCTCTCTGAAAATAATAAAATCTTTAAAAAAAAAGGGGGGGGGGGCGGCATAGGATAGTGCTGTTCTTGTCCATGAGAAGTTAATGAGCATCATGAACTCAACTCTCTACAACATCAATAAGAAAAGATAGAGAAAGGAAAACTTTAACAACCTAGTAGGAAAAAATTGGGCCAAGGACATAAAGAGTGAACATACAAAATAAATGCAAATAAGGAAAAAAATACATAAGAAATAATGATGTTCACTTTTTAGGTATTCAAAGAAATAAAAAGTAAAATAAGAGTGTGGTCCATCCTTCACCTTTCATCTAGTGAAAAATGATTAATAAAACATTCTATATTATCAAGGGAATATTTAAAGAGGCCACTCATGATGAGCTAGCAGCTTAAATTGCTAATCCTTTGTTGAAGAGAAATCTAGCAATATCAATAAAGAACATGGAAGATAAAGATAATCAAACCCCTTAATTCTGCCATTCCTCATCAAGGAATTTATCTTAGGTAGATCATTAGATAAGAGAATAAAGATATAAACATGGCCAATATTTACAATAAAAGATAAAAACAAACTACCAACAATCAGAAAAGGGTTAAATCATCATGACATATACATAACAAAAGAATACATAATATGCTGCACAGGAAACGTTCATGAAATAATGACATCTGAGAAAAATACAACATTATATATATTGTATATATGTATATACAATGCAAGAAAATACATAAAATGTGAATAGTAGTTATCTGTGAATAGCACTTTTACAGTATTACTGCTCTTTTTTTTCTTCTCCATACACTTCTGTATTTTCCTAAGACCATCTACAAAAATACATATTTCTATTGTGGTTGGAAAACAGACATTGATTTGGGAGGCAACAGGACATCATGACTTGTAAAGCACAGGTCATCTGAGAAGGAAGGCCATGACATTTGATGTAAGCAGAAATCCTAGCCCAAGGATGACAAAGTAATCCTTTGGAGTGTTTTTGTAGCTGCCATTCTTTAGAGGCCAGAGCTTTACGAAATACACAGTAGGACAAAAGGTGGGCAGGGCCTGTGGTCCGTTAGGACAGCCACTGCTAAGTCTGGATCATTTAAAGGAGCTATGATGTGCAGAATAAGATAGAAGCAGCAAATGATTTATGTTCCACCCACATTTAATACCAGAAGGTCACCCCACCAGGGAATGTTTGATGAATAGATCAGTGCCCTTTTCAAATATGAAGGCACTCTCTATCACTTCAGTTTCCACCTGAGAGGCATTTATAAGCAGTTTTGATCATTTCTAGGAAGCTACAGAGGCATTTCACCAATATCAGTTAGAGATAAACCTGTAATTCCAAAAGTTCAGGAAAAGTAATTTACATTTGAAGAGCTGTTGAAGATAGGCTTATTAAAATAAAATGGTGTGGAGATTAGGGTAATTATACCTAGATTATACAAACCCAGCAATGCTTTTGTAAAAATGCTTCTACATTCTACACTGCCTTACAGGAACTTGGATGCAAAAAATCTAAGTCTGGGCTGAAGGGAGACAGATTGGTCATGGAATGGGGCCAGTTCACTATAACTGAGACATTTTCAGAGCCAAGCTTCAATAGTTGATGCAAGTGAAATACTTCAGCCTGATGACCATCTGTAGGTGGTGTGTACTGAAAAGAATCCAACTCCTAAGTACCTCTGAGAGTCAAGTGCTGCATCTACCAGCCCCTTCCCTTGACCCTGCTTTCTAGGCTTGGGTATAACCAAAGCCAGGTCAGTCAGAGAGCCTGGGCCGTTTGCTTAAGACAGTTTTCCAAAGGCAGCTAGTAAGTTATATAGTTCAGCTGTGAATCCAAGTAACGTATTTATGGGTCTAAAGCTCTTCATCAAGTGAGTCACTATAGGGGATAACAGGAAGCATCTACAGAGATCTAGATAAGTGCATAGATACGCAATGTAACGTTGGAAAATTCAGACACAGATGTCTGATAAAAGTATTGCTTCGATTTTAAATGGTGAGATTAAAACCAGTGTTCGTCCTCTGCTTCTGAAAATGGAACTGCTGGCTGAGTAAGTTCCTGGAGGCTGAAAGACCAGCAAGTGGACCGGAATTCATTACTGTTTGACTCTGAGAGCAACTATTCCTCGTAAAGCCAGGCTGTCACCCACCAAGGACCCCTCTTCCCGTCAATGTGACTCCTTTGTTGGAGCTGAACCTCTTCATCTTGTATTTCTCCTTACTCAGCAGTTGGGTCATTGGTTGCTTTTCTTACTCAGTGGATGTATTGATGTCCGTCTCACTGTTTCAGGTGGTAGTTCCCTGAATTGTTCCATAGGAAAGTGTCCCTTTGAGCTATCTGGCCAATGGCATGTCCTCAATTATATTACCACCTTAGAACTGTTGACGTGATGGCTGATGGCAAGTCACCCATTTCCTCCAAAGTGAAAAAAAAAGCCATATCCATTTTGTGCTGCTGATCTGACAGATCACATCCATGCTCTCCAGGAAAGTGAATGGGGCTCACTGAACTTTTTGGATGTTTAATTCTTTTTCCAACAAAATAAAAAGTTGAAGCACTGAGATGAGGGAATAATAACCTTTGACCAGGAAAACATTGCACTTGTACACCTTTCTGTACATGTTACATATCAGTTTTTTTTTTTTAATTAAAAAATATGCAACACTGAATGGGAGAATTTATGACAACAGGTACAGGCAAGTTTTTCCAAAATTTTTACTGCAAGGGGAACTGAGAAATAGTACAATGGCCAAAGGCCATTTTTTTTCCTTCTTTTTAGTTGTTTTTTCCCTTTCTTTCTTTCTTTCTTTCTTTCTTTCTTTCTTTCTTTCTTTCTTTCTTTCTTTCTTTCTCTTTCTCTCTTTCTCTCTCTCTTTTATTCCCAAAAGGTTATTTTAAAGATGAGAGAAATTACGGTGTTGGAAATTCCGCTTAGTCATATTTGTCGCGAAAGAGAAACACCTGGTCTATTATTTACTTAATCGTTTTTCTCCACTTGACTAATTTTTAATTTATTTAAAAGCAAACTCCATAGTAACCCTATAGGTATCACTTGCCATAAAAGAAGTAATTGTAAAAATATAACGAGAACAAGTTACGCAATTAAAATAATTTAAAAATGCAAAAACAATGCGATGCAAATACAAATCAAGCTCATCGAGCTAGAAAACCGAACACCTAAAAATCATTTCCTCAGTTAGAACCCCTGAGCTGTTAATGATCAGGGGAAAGGGGCATTCTGTTCCAAGCATCCCCACTCACCTTTCCATCATCATGTTTCCCGTTATGCTTGAAGTCTCTCGTTTTTAACTTTATTCACAGTGAATGCAACAGAGGAACACAATAAAAACACAGTCTCTCAATACTATGGCCGAAGGATGCTGACTGGCCCAGCACCTGAGTTCGTACCACTCCCCCACCTCCCCACCCTCACCCCATTTCATGCCTCCCCGGCTTGGCTCGAAATTCCTGCCCATCTCTGGATGCACCACATATTTTGCAGTCTGGCCTAAGGTTCTCCCCCCCCCCCCCTTTTTAAAGTTTTCTTTTCTTTTACCACAACCCCCGAAGAAAAGAGATTTAGCGTGTTAGGAGGACTGCAAGCCTGGTCCCAAATGCCCACCCAAGTCCAAAA
Organism: Noctilio leporinus; assembly: GCA_004026585.1. Classification (NCBI taxonomy): domain Eukaryota; kingdom Metazoa; phylum Chordata; class Mammalia; order Chiroptera; family Noctilionidae; genus Noctilio; species Noctilio leporinus. The sequence continues at coordinate 60,490 of PVIW01000765.1, read as the reverse complement.
TGGCTTTTAAAGTCTGCACACCGTGTTGATGACGGTTTGGTTGTCAGGTTTCCCCTGACTTAGCACCAAGATGAACAAAGCTGGGCCCCAGTAAAGCGGGGAGGGCAGATTTTTATCTCTAATGCTATTGCAACAGGAAAAGGGTTCGAAGTGAACCGAACTCAACTCCACTTCTGCAGAGATGACGGGGCAGAACGGGGCGCTTCAAGATCTGAGAATGAGGGGATGGGGCTCAGTAGAGTCACGGAGGTGAAAAGCTCCAACTCCAGGGGGGAGCGTGAGACCCAGCTGCTGGTACTATGCAGCCCTTCGGGGACTTCGGCTCCTACCCACCTTTGAGGACAGGGGCTCTTGTCTTGGGGTATTGGCTGGAACAAGCAGTGAATTCTTTTGGCGGCCTTGAGTTTTCTCACGGAAGCATGCTAACGGGGGCTTGAGTCATCACAAGGATGAGACTTTGAGCTGTTAGAAACTACGTTATTATTTTTTCAAGTCTTTACGGTCCAAGATTGAGGCCTGGTTGAGAGAGGGCTTAGAGGAGCGGCTAGAATTTGATTTAGGAGAGAAGCTGTCATCTCTCAATGAAATTATTTACCAAGCGCCACCTGTCTCCTTTCCCACATTCTACAGGAAAGGTGCAAAGACTAATATAACCCTAGCTAGATCTTCTGTATCCCTGGAGACGTTTTCTAGGTTTTAAAAACCTCAACTCAGACACGCGCCGCAGCTCTGCACTTAGAAGCCCGTAACCGAGGCTGCAGTCGGAGAGAACTACAATTCCCAGCGGCCCTGGCGAAAGAAAAACGCGCCTCTTCTCGGGCGTCGTTCCCTATTGGCCATCAGCTCAGCTCCTCCCGCCCCTTCAAAAGGGCTTGGTTCCGGTGAGCAGATCGGCTCGAAGACATAGTGCTGCGGCCCATGGTCACCTCCTTAGAGTCGCGTTGGCGTCACTTCCTCTGGGCGGGCCGCTGGTTCTCCCGCGCAAATTGAAAGGGCTGGCTCTTTCGGCGCCCCTGTCTCGGGTGCTACGGCCAGGAGTTGGGGGCGTTGGGGACGGGTTTCGGAGCGCACCCGGCTGCCCTCCAGCGGACCGGAGAGCCCCTCCCGGGAGTGAGCGGAGCGGGCTGTGCGGAGGCTTCAGGTGGGTTCTTGCTGGTCCCTGGGGGTGGGTCTGTTCTGCTCGTGTCCCGGATCCCGCCCCGGGGTTCGGGTTCTGCATGGCCTTCGCGATCCTGCCGCGAAGCCCCGAGGACCATGGCAGGGGCGCCGCCGGAGTGCGGGTCGTGGTGCGGGAGGGTTTGGTCCCGAGGGAACGTGCTTGGCCGGGGTGGCGCAGCGGCTGAACGGAGGGCCCTTCCCTGCAGGACCTGGCACGGGTTGTCGGACACAGAACCTTTCTGCAGAAGGTAGCAGTCCCGATTTTGCATGCGACCCCCAACTTTTAAACATCGACGTCATTCCATGTTTTCCTTAACGCAGGCCAGAGAACACGTCCCTTCTGGAATGGGCTTGGGGGCAACTGTACTTCCCTGGGCGACGGGGAAATAAAGGGGTGACGTAGCCGCTGTTCTGTTCCCTCGCGCCGCCTCCTTGAGATGATTTGTGCTCCGTGGCCCGCGGTCATTCTCACTGTGCTGAAGAGGAAATACTGATTCGAGGATTTCCACCTAGCTTAGAAGAAACTTTCACGAAATGTGTACGGTTTTCCTCCGAGTGCAAGAAGACTCATTTTAGGGACATCATTCGAGAGGTAGGAGATTAATTACTCTCGAACCGTGGCGTGAGGACCTCCTGCATCCAAGTTACCTTCTGACATGAAAACGGAGAAGTCCGCACCTCACTCTAACTAAGTGGCGTGCAGTCGCTAGGAGTGGAGTCGCGAGTCTGCGAGCGGATGACATTTGCCAACTGCAACTAGAGCATCAGCTTCAATACCGGACCAACAGGGTAAGGCTGGCTTCTGCTCCTGGGCTTTTGTTCTTCCCTTCCTCCCAAACTGAATGTTTCGTGGGAGAGATGCATGTGATGCAGTGCCAAGCACCTGCTCACTGTCCGTGCTGTCGCCTCTTCTCATCATGGGGAGTTTTGGGTAGCAGCTGATTGGGGAAAGACTGTGGCACCTCCACAGTTTCTGTATAGAAAGGACGTAGGAGCTGCGACCTAGCTGGAAGGGGGTGGGAAGTTAAAGCTTCTCTCCTGAAGCATTTGTTATATTTTTCTGTTGAAATGCCTACCTGCCTACAAACTGTTTTGACTTGCCCCTCCTATGCTAATTTACATATTGGCTCAGATGATGTCCGTGTAGAAGGACTGAGATGCCTTAGCAAGAAACATTTTGTTGCTTTTAGCAGCCTTGTTAGAGGGAAAAAGAGACTCATTCTTTTTTAGCACCTTCATGTGCCTAGTACTGTGTTAAAAGTAAGGGTTCAAAGCGCACATGATGATTCCAAGTGAGAAGGCACTTCGGAAGGAATAAACGTTAAGGAACTCTTACGTGGTATGAGAGATAGCATTAGAGTTTTGTATAAAAATTATAGACTATAGGAGTTGTTTGACAGGGAGGAGCCCAGGAAAAATATTTGAGGATATCAATTCTCCAATATCTGCACAGTGACAGGTGCCTATCAATTTCCAGGCACCTTTGTTTTTTTCTAAAACTTTTGGGTGAATCTATGTTTGCTTTAACTGTTGCTGTTTTCCCTTTTTCCTTTCATATGGTGTAGTTAACTTGGCACAATGGGAATACAAGGGTTGCTGCAATTTATCAAAGAAGCTTCTGAACCCATCCACGTGAGGAAGTACAAAGGGCAGGTGGTGGCTGTGGACACCTACTGCTGGCTTCACAAAGGAGCTATTGCTTGTGCAGAGCAACTAGCCAAAGGTGAACCTACTGATAAGTAAGTTTGCACCTCACGTTAATTCGCTGCCAATTGAGAGTGAGATTATGATGCTTTGTTTTCAGGAAAGGATTGTCTTCATTCAGCGTCAGGCTTACCAAGAAGTGGGAGTGTGTGTTTTAGAACATCGCCATGTCAGGAATGTCTTCCTTCTGTCATATAGGCCTAGCTTTTATTTGGAATAAGCCAGATTATCAGCATACTGGTAGACAAAGACCAAAGATTGTCTCCTTTATTCTTTGTCTAAGATAAGCTTTTTAACAATATTCTGAAAATCCATAGCAATTTCAGACTTTTATTTTCTGGGGTACCAATTACACTTGCTCAGCCCTGTGACCAAAGCAAGGCATTTATTTCAAAGGGGCCACGTTGACATCCGATCATAGTTCTGTGACTTCACATTTGAGGCAGAAGTATGTCTCTATTTTTTAAGTCGAAACAGAAAAAGCAAACACACTTTCTGGACAAATTTTCCCCAGATACTTGAAATGGCACTAATTATGTGTTTTCTTTTTTGCAATATATAATTTGTCTCCTAGAGGAAAGGTTCACAGATCTTAATGTGACTTACTTAAGTACAGTAGACAGTAGGGAAAATATGTGAATCCTGTTAGTTTCTTAGAAGAAAAGAGAAAAATTATTATTGAACAGTGAATGTTTTGGGCTTTCTGGCCTATCAAATTAATTTGACGAAGGGGCCTGTAATAGTGTGTGTGGGACTAAAGGATTCTGGGCTTGTCTGTCATCCCAATTGCTGTGATCAGTTTTTTAAAGCAATTTCTTTTCTGCTATTTAATTTGAGCAGTTGTGATTGTACTTGAAGACTCCAAGTTTTCTATTGCTTCTTTGAACATTTCTTCATGGAAGAGAACTTTATTTCTAGTTTTTTTGTTTTTGTTTTTTTGTAATTCTTGGGGATTCTGGGATTTTTGGCTAATTGGAAGAGTTGTCCAAAATATACGAATACTCTATAGTTAGAGATGTCAGAGGCGAATTCCACAGGACCTGCTAGTAGTAAATGTTCAATATATGTGTATTAAACTAAGAACTTTTCAGTACTTTCAACAAATATTGTGTATTTTAATTTTTTTCCCCAAAGCAACTAATAAATCGTACCTGATAGATTTTATCCCTTTTTTGTCCACTCTGGGATGGGACTATTAACCAGGCCAGGTCAGAAAATAAGAGCTTATGATAAACTTTTATGACCTTTATAAAGGAAAAAGTAGGTCTATATGTGCTGACCTGGAAATATATAAAATATATAAAATGAGGGTACCAAGTGGCTGAAGTTTGTATTCCAGTTAAAAAAAATTTTTTAATTGGATTTTATATTGCTTTCCCCTTTTTTTTGCATGATTTTAATCAGCTCATAAAGATTGATCAATGCAGGTTTGCTGTCACCGGTTTTACAATAAAAGGAGAAGTAAAGAGCATCATGGATATTTCATAATGATGAATATATTTGATTTAAACTATTACTTTTTAAGATTATACCTTTCTGTTTCTATTTCAACTTAAAATATCCTTTTCTAAGGAAACAATGTGTTGTAAATGTAGCTATTTTTGTTAATTACTTTGCCAAAATAAAGAAGACTAAATGTAATACATGATCCTTGTTTGAATCCTGGCATTGGGGGAGGGGGAGGCAAAAATTGTAGCAGCTTTACATTGGAGCCAGTTCGTATGAGTTTCCCGTACACCATGTGCTCCCAGTTCAATGCCCTCACATTGGTAGTTTGTCCATGGTTGCAGAATATTCATGTCAGGGAAATTGACAGGCACTCCTGACCCCAAAACTGTTGTTGTCACTTACCAGGACACCACTGATCGATTATAAGCGTTACTGGGACAGTGAGACGGATTTTAATAATAGGCCACATAATAGATGACATTTTATTGCCGTTAAACTTCTTGGGTATTGTTGGACTGTCCTTTTAACTTTCCAATAGAGTTGATACTGTTCCAAACCAAAAAATAAAAACTAAAAATGGGGGAAAAGGCAAGATTTGGAACTGTACAATGCTAGAACTGGAAGGGATGTCAAAGCCTCTTCATGTACAGGTGAAGAAGGCAAGGCCTGGAGGATAAAATAACTCACTGACTGGCATACAGCTCGTTAGGGTCCAGGGTAGGATTTGAACCCAAGTCTAAGTCAGTTTCCATTTCATGTCACCTGGTTTTAAAAGTATTACAGGAGGCAAAGTGCTTCAATGCATTTCCTTTATTTTCGCAGGTATGTAGGATTTTGTATGAAATTTGTCAATATGTTACTGTGTCACGGGATCAAGCCAATTCTTGTATTTGATGGATGCACTTTACCTTCCAAAAAGGAAGTGGAGAAGTCTAGAAGAGAGTAAGTTGAGTCTGTTTAATCTCTGACTTAATTGTGTTAGTGTCTGATGCTGTGGCTTTTCATTTGTTGAAGTTTGTTTTATAGCCTGGAACATGAGCAAATTCCCTTTAATTTTCCCTGTGTGCTCGCAAGAAATGGGCCTTCTCCATTACTGAGTGGAAGATTATTCTGTCCAGTAAATCAAGCATCCAGACCTTCCATATCTTTACTGTTTTTCTGTTTTTTCTGTGTATCTCTTCTTAATCCATCAGTTACTGAGGAAAGTATGTTAAAATTTCACTATGAGAGTGGATTTATTACCTGCAGTTAAATCTTTTTTATTGAGTGTATGGCGGTGACATGGGTTAATAAAATGACAGGTTTCAGAGGTACAGTTCTGTAGTATATCATGTGTATGTTGTATTGTGTGTTCACCACTCCAAGTCAAGTCTCCTATCAGTCCATTTTTTGCTTTGTTTTAAAGCTAGTTTACTGCTTGCCTTCAGCTTTAAAATCTGTTATATTTTGGGGATAAACTGAAACAGTATGTAATGACTCCATTTAGGATTATTTTGTTCTGAATTCTATTCTGTCTGCTATTAGTATAGGCATCTGTTAATATTTTGCTGCTAAATTAAAATAGTATATAGTGATTCCATTTAGGCTTTTTTTTTTGTTCTGAATTCTATCTGCCTGCTGTTAGTCTAGTCCTAACAACTTTCTTTTGTATGTTCTGAATGTCTTTTTCTATCTGTTTACCTTTAGCTTTACTATGTCATTGGTTTTTAGGTTCAGAACATAAGACTATATTTGTTTTTATCCATCCTGTCAATCTTTGCCACTTAAAACAATTTTTAAGTGGATAACTTTCCCCCATATTAGTTTTTAGGCTCAGGAGTCCCTGTGTTGGGTAGAAAGCCTCCTGGGTTCAGCTGTCAGAGGCAGTTACACGCGAAAGGAAGCAAGCCTCACTCAAGGAACTTTGGGGACAGGTGGCTTGTCCGGGTTTGCTCTCAGGCCCAGACTCGGTTAGACAGGGTCTTTAAGCCCAAGTTTTTCTATCCAGCTGTACTTAGAGGGCCCTGATGCTCACATTCAGAACCCACGTGGCAATATGAATAATACCCAGTTTACCAAACAGACCTTTAATGGAAAGGGAATTAGTTCTAGTTTAGTTCTAAAGGGATAGGTGATAACCCTAAACTAGTTGGAGTAAGGGACTGACTAGTTCAAACCACACCCCTCCTGAGTATCCCTGCTGTTCTCAGTTCTAACCACTGATGCTCTTTTCTCCTGCCCATCTCAAGAGTGGCTGAAAAGTGTGCCAGCTGTTTGTGTCTGATCTGAGTGTCTTTCTCCCCTCTCTCTGTAGGATCAGCCTTCTTTGTGCCTCTGTAGCCATTGGGACATTTATAATCCATTTCTACAAAGTATCTGTGCAGCCCGGCCTAAAAGTGGCACTAGAGAATTTGTGGGTTTATATGCATATATTTACTTAAAAAAAAAAAAGCCTCATTAGTCCAGATTCAGGGTACAGGGTTTTTCCTTAACATTTTTGTATTGCTTCTGGATCACCTTCCATCCTGAGAATCCCTTGTTTTTGAGCATAGAGGGGATGATAAAGTCAGAACATCTTATAATTACCACCATCCCCCCCCTTATTCAATGGCGATATGTTCCCAGACTGCCCAGTGGATGCCTGAACCCTGAAATAGAACAAAGCCCTATTATATTCAATACTATGTTTTTTTCTATACATGAAGACCTTTGATAAAGTTTTGTTTATAAATGAGGCACAGTCCGTGATTAACAACAATAATTAATGTAATACAACAATCCTAACATCATACTGTAATAAAAGGTAAGTGAATGTGCTCTCAATCTCTCCCTCAAAATATCTGACACTGCACTCACCTTCCTCGTGCAGATGTGAGAGGTGCCTCAGCCCACGAGGTGGGATGACGTGAAGGAGGTACCTGGAATGAGGGATGATGGACGTCCCAGGTGGGACAGAGCTGGGTGGCACCAGGTTTCATCCTGCTACTCAGAATGGCGCACAATTTAAAATCATTTTATTTCCGGAATTTCCCATTTACTGTTTTTGTTCTGCAGATGACTGCTGGTAACTGAAACTATAGAACGCAAAACTGGGGCTCCAGGGGGATAGCTATACTTATTTATTTTCTCCCACATTATACTCAACAGTAGATTCAGGCTAAAATGCTCATACTTCCACTACCAACATGATCAGTGAAAACAGTTCAGTTTCCTTTTCTTTCCTTTGCATACACTCCCTTCCCACTTTAAAAATAGCTCTCCCACTTAGTTCTTTGTTAACCTTGACACTCCAAACCACCGCATATTTTATAGTTACTAACAATCCTCATGCCAACGTCTCATGTTATTTTTGTTTTTTGGAATTTGTTCTGTAGTGGATTTCACAGAGAAGCTCACGGGAACAGGTTTCCTCAAGTTCCTTACACGTTGATCAAGTCCCAGCCTTCATTCTTAAACATTGGTTTTGATGGTGTCAAAGTCTTGGCTCACATTTTCTCCTTAAGTGCCTGAGTTGATTCATTTTCTTGTGACAGAGAACCGTGCAGCAGGCAGGCCCGGGGAGCTGGCGTGTCAGTGTGCGTGTCAGTCACGCGTTCTCTTTGCCTGGGAGCCCAGGGATCTGGGTTATAGTCTCAGGGACCCAGTGTGCACTTTCCAATGTGTCTGACTTCTTTCGGCCTTGTAATTCTTTCTTTCCCTTGCAGAAGACGACAGGCCAACCTTCTTAAGGGAAAACAGCTTCTTCGGGAGGGGAAGGTCTTGGAAGCGAGAGAATGCTTCACCCGCTGCGTCAACATCACCCACGCCATGGCCCACAGAGTGATTAAAGTGAGCAAATAAGGGATGAGGCTAGAGCAGCGACGGGCGGAGCTCACTGAAGCTTCTTAGTTTATTAGTGGGAGAGCCGGACAACGAAACGGGGAAGGCTGCTGTGGGCCGGACCTGCAGAGGGCTGATGTGGGAGGGAGAAGGGAACAGCGTGTGTAGGTAGAGGAACCCAGCAGTTTTCAAGACAGAAAGCTCCCCTTTTCAGCCGGGTCACTTGAACTCCATCAGCATGTCCGGGGGAGGTGGAAGGGGTATATTCCCAGGGGGTCAGTCAGTTCCACCCCACCCTCCTCAGGTCTTCCCCATTTACTGGTGCTTCACTCTGGAAGACCGCTGGAGATCTCTGCAACCAGCCTGCCTGGCCGGGACTCTAGACATCCCAGCCACGTGGTCTTCTCTGCTGAGAAGCCTCTTTTGTCTTTTTCTGTCTGTAAATGTTAGTGTCCACCTGCCCACAGCCCAGCCCTCACTTCCCCAACTCATGCCTGCATTCAAACTGCTTGGTCAACATGGGAAAATAAATACAGTGATTAATTCTGTCATTGATCATCATCAGACTTTTGTAGTCTGGAGAGAGAACCCATTCTCCGGAATATATTAATATATCTTAAGCTATCTAAAGATGTCTTTGTGTATTTTTGGAGCATAACTATTCTTAAGGTGGAAGCTTTCTATAACTTGAAAGAATTTAATGTTGTGGCTTGTAGTTATTTCCCCCTCAGTCCCTCAATGTATAGCAGTATTTTCTCCAAATTTATCATTGATTTTTTTTTTTTAAGATTTTATCATTTTTAGAGGGAGGGGAAAGAAGGGAGGCAGAGAGGGAGAGAAACATCTGTGGATGGTTGCCTTTCACCTGCCTCCAGCTAGGGACCTGGCTGGAGACCTGGCTTGCAACCTCATTATGTGACCTGACTGGGAATCGAACCAGTGGTTTGCAGGCCGTCACCTTTTCACTGAGCCACACACCAGCCAGGGCTCTATAATGGATTTTTAAAAGACTTGGTGGCTACACAATCAGTTAAATATGTATATACTAGGACTAAAAGTAAAAAAAAAAACATACTTCAAAGGGAATGGCTTTTGAAAACTGTTTTGCATGTTGAACCTGGTAATCGGATGGATTTGGGACAGGAAGTGGTTTAGTCGTTTCCCGGCGCTGTGCTGCTCACTGACTGACAGGTCCTCTGTCCCAGGCGGCTCGTGCGCGAGGAGTGGACTGTCTGGTGGCGCCGTACGAGGCGGACGCGCAGTTGGCCTATCTCAACAAGGTGGGCGTCGCGCAGGCCGCCATCACGGAGGACTCGGACCTGCTCGCCTTCGGCTGCAAAAAGGTACTAACGGAATGAAAATCAAGGAGCTCAAGGTTTTCCTCGCCAGTGACGTTGTATTTAATAATGTCTGCTTACAGCGTTAAACATTATTTTAAATGAAAAGAAGGGTTTGGCTGCTCCACATTGCTATCATCAGTGTGCTTTTTCGGAATAAGCCCTTAAGGCCAGAGCATTTTGTTGTCCTTTTGTCCAGATTCTTTAGTAGAATATAGACGTATTAGTCTCGTTTTTTCTTAAAGGTTTTATTTATTTTTAGAGAGGGGAAGGGAGGTAGGAGAGGGAGAGAAACGTCAACATGTGGCTGCTTCTTGAGCGCCCCCAACTGGGGACCTGGCCCGCAACCCGGGCATGTGCCTGACTGGGAATCGAACCAGCAACCCTTTGTGAGTCACGGACTGGTCCTCAGTCCACTGAGCCACACACACCAGCCAGGGCTAGTCTTATTTAGTTATTTATTTTTAATTTTAAGATTTTATTTATTATTTTTAGAGAGGGGTGGAGAGAGAGGGAGAGAGACATCGATGTATGGTTGCCTTTCGCCTGCCTCTAGCCATGGACCTGGCTGGAGACCTGGCTTGCAACCTGGTTGTGAGCCCTGGTTGGGGAATCGAATCAGCGACCTTTGGGTTCACAGGCTGGTACCTTATCCACTGTGCCACCAGGGCTAGTCTTATTTTTTAACAGTGATAACTTAGATGCTTTATATTTGTCAATGAAATTAGCATAAAAATTAATTATTAATGGGATTGCATTTAAATCTGTTTAAAATGTACAAGTATAAGATGATCTCATTTTTGTTAATACCTATGTTATTTATGTTATCTATATATTTCTTAGATGTCCAGAAGGATCTATATCTACAGATTAGTGCAGCTTCTATATTACTCCTCCTGAATTTCTGTTTTCCACATTTTCTGTAATGAACATCTATTACTTAATTTAAAAATAAGGAAAAGGGTTACCTTTTCAAAAAGTAACAGTGAAAGGTAAGTGCTTTTTATACACATTGCTGCTTGACCTGGGAACGGAAGTAGGCGGTCGAGAGGTGCAGAAAGGTATTGTGAAGTCTTCAGCTTCAGTTATTTGCAGTGTGACAGCAGCTAACTGGCCTGCCTGTCTCACTCGCTGTCATGGTTACGATGAGGAACAAGGAAGGCTTCTTAGACATATTGCCATGGGTTACGTAATAAAAAATGAAAATGTCCTTAGAGGTGTTAACAATTTCCCTTCCTTTTGAAGGTGATCTTAAAAATGGACCAGGTGGGAAACGGACTAGAAATCGATCAGGCCCGGCTGGGCATGTGCAGGCAGCTGGGAGATGTGTTCACCGAAGAGAAGTTTCGTTACATGTGTATCCTGTCAGGCTGTGACTACCTCTCCTCGCTGCGTGGCATCGGGCTAGCGAAGGCCTGCAGAGTCCTGCGGCTGGCCAACAACCCAGACATTGTGAAGGTGAGAGCCACACACCGAGTGTCGCATTCAATTTCTGCAGCATTTCTTACATAATAGATACACACCAGAATGTGGATTTTAAATGTTCTATCATGAATGAGTCCCTGAAATAACAAAATGACTTAGCACACTAGAAATTTGCTTTCGGCAACTAATGACCCATGTTTTCAGCAATGGGCAAAAGAGCAGTAGTGTTTTTTAACCTGAAGAGTAATATAAAGAGACTTAAGGGCTATTTAAAATATTCTAACCCTGGCTGGTGGCACGGTAGAATGGTGGCAGCCTGTGAACCCAAAGGTCGCTGGTTCGATTCCCAGCCAAGGCACGTAACCGGGTTGCAAACCAGCCAGGTCCTTAGCTGGAGGCAGGTGAAAGGCAACCATACATGGATGTTTCTTTCCCTCTCTGCCTCTCTTCCTTGCCCTCTCTCTAAAAATAATAAATAAAATCTTTACTAAATAAATAATAAAATATCCTAGGGTAGAAATATTGTTAACACGTGCTGTCTTTTGATTTTTGCCCTGTTATCCAATAGTAGTAGTCCTCCAACTTTTGGTCTCAGGACCCCTTTATACTTTTTAAAGCTCTTTGTGGTGGTAGTTTTTGTTTATATGGGTTATAACTCTTGACATTTACCAAATCAGAAATTAAAACAGAAGTTGAAATGTGTATTAGGTCACTTAAAATTAATAATAATAACTTCACTACTATTCTGTGGTAACAGAAATAGTACATTTTTATGAAAAATAGCCATGTCTTCTAAAACAAATGAAAATTACGAGAATTGCACATTTATGTAAATCTTTCTCATGGGGCTTAATAAGGGTCAGTGAGGTTCTCATATCTACTTCCTCACACAGTTGGGTGCCACGTGCTATGTCATGGAGCCTCTGGAAAATTCTGGGTTACCTCCCGTAGCTGCCCTGTAATTTCTCTGATAGAAGCTCATGCTTTCTGCAGCCCATGGAGTTTGCAGAGCGGAGTTCCCATTTTCTGTTTCCAAGGGGACAGAGAGTGAGTCCTTAGGGCCACGGGTGGCACAGTCTCAGGGAAAGGTCTCCAGACTGGGCGGTGGCACAGCCGGGAACAGAGCAGCCCCATGTCCTACCTATGTGGCCTGTGGCTTCAGAATCACCTAGCTCCTGGGCCTTCCCTTCTCCACCTAGGAGCTGGATAGAAAACATTTAAAACCACTTCCAGCTTTAATCCCCTAGAACTGTTAGCGGGAGTTAGGACAACTTGGCATTCGAAGTACGATCTAAGAATACTTGGGGTTTTTTAATTTTCAAGTTTTGCATGCTGTTTGTATTTTGACTTCTGAACGAAGGGGGCTTTGAGGGTGAAGAATATCTTAAAGTTGTAACTAGGACTATATACTTAATGTGCCACTGATTTTTTTCATTCTTTGGATTAATAATAGAAAAAGCAAAGAAAATACAGTTATAAGAGACTCCGAATCTTAGGGATATGACATGCTTGTGTTGGGTAGTAGAGGTTTTTAATGTAGGTAACAGCAATTGGTTTTTCTTTTCCTCCTCATCCTCCTTTCATGTAAACTCATTGGTCTTGGGGCTAAATTGATACTGTATTCTTTATTTGCAGACAACCTGTAAATATTTTTGCATGCATTATTAGGTTATCAAGAAAATTGGACATTACCTCAAGATGAATATAACAGTACCAGAAGATTACATCAAAGGATTTATTCGGGCCAACAACACCTTCCTTTATCAGCTAGTTTTCGATCCCATCAGAAGGAAGCTGGTGCCTCTGAATGACTATGGAGATGACATTGACCCTGAAACTCTAAGCTATGCTGGACAGTATCCTTTTAATTCCTCTGTGCGCTTTTGGTGACATTTTTAGTGAGACATTCAGTAAAAACTTGCAAATGATCAATGTTTTTTTTTTTTAATAGTGAAATCTATTATTTTGTTCATGTTAATTACCATTTTAGTAAAAATGTGGAGCAATTTACTATTTCTAAATCTGAGGCTCATTCATTATAACTGGCTATTTACTGCATTGACTTGACACAAACGTGTCAAGAGTCTGTCACTTAAGGAACATATTCCACAGAGGGCACTTAAGAGAAACACGCATGGCAAGAAAGCTGGACGCATTAGGAGGAGCATTCTGGGCGGGCGAGGACCCCAGCTGGCGAGGCCCCTGCCACAGGCACACACTCGGGCAGTGCCCAGCCCTGAGCTACTTGGGTGCGGCCGGATTTCCTTCCCACGTCTCTTGAAAGGGAGCAAGCGATGACTTGGGGCTTTGCTTCCGAAAACTGCCAACTCCTGCAGTGACACCTAGAAATGAGTAAATGTGCTCGTGGTTTTAATGCTGAGTCTGGAAGTAATGTCAGGTCCATAGAAGTGACAAAACCGAAGATTCTCTGTGACAACGGAGTGCAGTTTTTATCGTAATACAGTGGTTTTTGTTTGGTTGCTGATAAAGGCATTTTTCCTTAATCTTACCAACCCAGGTATATTGATGATTCTGTAGCTCTTCAAATAGCACTTGGAAATAAAGATATAAATACTTTTGAACAGATTGATGACTACAATCCAGACACTGCTCCGGTAACATTTTAACGACTTCTTTCTGAAAGCGCATTTTAGTTATATTTCCGTTATGTCTCAGCATTTGTGACTGAAGGCAAGCCTTCATTTCATAAGCAGATTTTAAGCATTTTTAATCCAGGCACTCCACAGCGTATAGGTTGAAAACAACTTGATGCTAGAGAAATTCTCTCTCTTAGAACATAGGTATATTGGTTAATGTCCTTACATTCAAAAGTGACCACATTATTATCAAACCTTTACACCTGAATGTTTCACTTGACTACACCAAGGAGTTCATGCCTGTCCTCTCATCCACGTCAGCCTCTGTTACTTGGTGGTGTTGAAGACCAAAAGTGAGGAGCATTATTGGGAGGCCAACCTGGTCTTCGGGCTCACATCCTAGCAGACCAAGCACCCGCTGTGTTCTTGAAGCCCTTTCCTGTTTTCTGCCTTTTCCCAGCCGTGTGTATCCTTACAGTCCACTCCTACCTTTCTCTTTTCTGTCCATATTTTCTTTTTCTTTTTTTTCCCTTTTTTAAAGATTTTATTATTTTCAGAGAGAAGGGAGGAGAGGGAGGAAGAAAGGGAGAGAAGCATCAATGTATGGTTGCCTTTCACCTGTCTCCAGCTATGGATCTGGCTGGAGACCTGGCTTGCAACCTGGTTATGTGCCCTGGCTGGGAATCGAACCAACGATCTTTGGGTTCACAGGCTGGCGCCTTATCCACTGTGCCACCAGTCAGGGCTGGGCAGGATTTTATTATCTTCTCTCATTGCTAAGTCCTTACAAGCAAGGATTATATTTTATTTTTCTTTGTACTCCAGAACACTAACTAACCTAACTATGTTTAGGGTGCTTAATGAAGGTTTAGAAAAGGGCTGAATTAATGAGCAAGGGTAAAATGGCCTGGATTGGACTGGAAACTATGAGAAAGCAGAAAATATCAACAAGACAACCAAAAGGATTTAGCAATGAAAGCAGGCCAGCTTATTTCCAAGTTTTCCTATCTGGGAGAATGAAGGAGATCATGGAACTGACATTCATTCATTCATTCAACAAATAAGGGAGGTAAATACACCAATACTAACTGGCAAGAAGGCCTTTCTCAGAGAAAGTAGCTGTTTCTTCATGTTGTCCACTAAAGACTTCTCCAAGTATGGGTTGAATCAAAACTAGTGTTTTGTAAATTAGGTGGTTGTGATTTGACTCAACTGGTTTCTAAAGGTGGGATAATTGATTACTTTACATAATTTTACGGTGTAACTTTCAGGTGCTTTGCAAAGGTTATGTAAATGATTACTTCGGGATTTATAGTCAGGGCATTATTAAACTAATCAATGTTGTGTATTGAAATAACACTTAATTTTAAAAGTACCTTTTTGGCCCATATTTCATCAATTGCAATCTCATATCTTGCACTATTCATCTTAGGAAGTTTTATTTCTTAGAAATAAGCTAACAAGGTCACATGACTCTCATTAGAAGAGAAACAAACCCAAGAACACAAAACACATTTAACAGAAAAGTGTAGGACCTGAAAAGTAGAAAATGTTATCAGAAGAGATACAGTTCATCAAAAAGCTATTCTTGCCCTGGCTGGTAGCACAGGGGATAAGGTGCCGGCCTGGGAACCCAAAGGTCACTGGTTTGACTCCCAGCCAGGGCACATAACCAGGTTGCATTCCAGGTCTCCAGTCAGGTCTGTGGCTGGAGGCAGGTGACAGGCAACCACACATTGATGTCTCTCTCCCTCTCTGCCTCTCTCTCTCTTCCCCTCTTTCTAAAAATAATTAAATAAACTTTTTAAAAGCTATTCTTTTTAAGGGTAATTTAATTCTTTGCTTATAATCTAAGTTGCTACAGAGGGAAATAAACGGATTCTTTTTCTTCAAATAACTTTTTCTTTTACTATTTTAGCCTGCTGAATCAAGAAGTGGTAGCTGGGATGACAAAACATGTCCAAAGTCAGCTAATGTTAATAGCATTTGGCACAGGAACTATTGCCCTAGGCTTGAGCTGGAGGTTGCTCCAGATGCCACAAGGTCGAAGGAAAACCCAAGTACTGTGGGCAAGGAGCAAGTGATTAGCACCAAAGACTTAAGTCTTCTAAAGAAGTCGCCTGCTGTGAAAAGACCTAGGAGTGGTATGTATTTTGTTTCTGTGAGATATAGTGAGTACCAGTCACAGTGAAGAAGTTTTGGCTAAACCCCAGTCCACTAGGATTTTCTCCTGTTTTAGAAGTTTTATAGTTTTAACTGATATTTAGGCCTATGATTAGTTTTGAATTTTTTTTAATCCAGTATGGGGTAAGGATCAAGGTTTTACATGTGGATCTGTTTCTACTCTGATTCTTTCTGTACCAATGGGCTCTTTTCCCATCTCTATGCAAGACACACAGTCTTGATCACTGCAGCTTTATTCTCCATTTTGAAATCAACTAGTTTAAGTTCCTTAAGTTCTTTTGAAAAGTTGTTTTGGCCAATTCTATGTTTGTCCATTTCCATTTAAATCTTAGATTCAACTGTCAGTTGCTTTTAAAAATATAGAATCCTACTGTGATTTTGATTGGGATTTAGTTAAATCTGTAGATCAATAGGGGGAGAATTGAAATCTGAACAATATTAAATTTTCTGATTCATTTATTTAAGTCTAATTTAAGTCTTCAGCAGTGTTTTGTAGTTTTTACAGCATAGGGCTTGCACATCCATTATAAAATTCCTCCCTGTATTTCAGATTTTTAGTGCTATTGTAAACGATATTTTAATTTTAATTCCTAGTTGGTCATTACTAGCATATGGAAAGATAATTGATTTTATGTCAGTCTTGTATTCTGCAAACTTGCTAAATTGACTTTTGTAGAGTCTAGGATTTTCCATATAAACAATCATATTACGTGCAAGTAAAGACCATCTTGCTTTTCCTTTTCCAGTCTGGGTGCCTTTTATTTCTTTTTCTTGCCTGTTGGAACCTCCAGTACAGTGTTGAACAGAAGTGCTGAGAATGGAGTACTAGGTATTGGGAAAAGTTTTTAGTTTTCTTCCACCATAGAACATGTTCAAAAGTAGAAAGAATAATTGTAATCAAGCTTCTTCTCTCTTCTTTCCCTCAAACATAGAGTAAGTTGAATTCCTCTTTTATGTGACAGCCCTTCATCAAGTTCAAGACAGCCAATGTGACCCTTCTGATTTCTTTTCCAAACTACAAGTTCCTTATTTGTTCCACATTGAGCTTAATTGTATGACTGTTAGAGTAATTATTTACATGTGATCTGCTTACCAGAGAGCACAGTGAATTTTAAAGTTGTGACATTATTTCAGTCCTTTATCCAGAGACTATGATTTGATTGTTGCAGAAGAAAATGTTAGCTTTTATTTGCATTCTTGTCATTCTGCTGATGTTTACTGAGTTTATAATCAAAGTCTACCAGTTGCTATTAAACCAGGTACAGTTAACTTTTCAGCTTAAATGCAGATGACAGTATTCCTATTGAATGAATCTGAACTCATTTTAATGCACTGTTCTGCCCACTAATATTTTTTTCACTTTTGAATCTTTGGATTATCTTCTAATGTAGGGGGATTATCTCCATCAGCTGGAAGTATGACTTCCTAGGTCTTTAAGTTTTGGTTAAAATGTATTTGCTTATGTAATGTTCAGCTGAGTCGGCAAGGACAGAAATCTAAAGTGTGACCTAGAGGCAGACCTCCTTTCAGTCTGATAATCACCGCCAGTCTTTCAGGGCCATTCAAGCACTGCAAATGCATGTAACTAACATATAGATTCCTCCCTATAGTGCCTACTTGGAGAACAGGAGAGACACTGAGTGTCTTAAGTCTATGGCATGCCTCTGCATAGCTAGTCTAAAGCTTGTCCCCAAAAGAAAATGAGGTTAGTCTGGCGTGACTTCTTGGTGAAGCCTTGTTTGTTGTGGCTCCTACAGTATTTGGATTTTCCCCTTTTGTGAGGGCTCATCACCTCTTCCTAAAGAACAGGTTTAGGCTTTTGCCAGGAGTCAAAGTCAAATTTACTTTTAAAAATCTATACATTGTAAACTTTGAGTATCCTCTTCTTGTCCACTATTGGGATGCCCTCAATGATTTTACTGGCGTTTTAGAGTAATGAGCACTTACTCCTATGTGAGTGCAGACAGTGCAGACTGAGGACTGAACTGGTTTAAAACTTCTGGCTTCTGTCTGTATGTCCTTGCCTGTCTCACACTGGAACATTTTTGAAATCAAACATGAATTACATATTTACATGTAAATTCCATTAAAATCTTTTTTTGCCTTTAGTATATTTGGGTATATAGTCTTACAGAACTGAATGTCTCCTGAAATTTTGGTTTGGGTAATTTCACATAAAATGGTACAAATTAAAGCTGGCTTGTGAAATCATGAAGCACAGCTAAAGAATATATACTTTTTTGGTTATCCCTGGGTTTCCTTTTCTGATGCATAGTTTAAATTTAAATTAAAAGCAAAACAAAAACGACTTGATTCTTAGGTCACAGGGACACGGGTTGTGAAGTGAAAGCCAGTCTTTATTTAGGAACAAAATGTATTGATTTGTTTTTATTTAGAAGAGCTGTCAGAAGATGATCTGTTGAATCAGTATTCTCTTTCATTTACGAAGAAGGCCAAGAAAAACGGCTGCGAAGGCATTAAGTCACTGACCTCTTCCAAAATGCGTGTGCCTGACCTGGCAGATGCCACCACTGTTAAACAAAGTGTAAGCACGCCACCTAGGGCAAGAAATAAATTCGCAGCATTTTTACAGAGGAAAAATGAAGAAAGTGGTGCAGTTGTGGTTCCAGGGACCAGAAGCAGGTACGGTTTTATCTCCAGGATGCTGTTTGTCTGTTGTATAATACACTTTTTTGATATGTATTTAATTGTCTTAAATAAACATTGAATCTGTTAGGGTAGGTGTAGGAGCTGACTTAATACAATTATTAAGGCAATCATGGATTGCCTTAATTCAGATCAAAATGCACATCTTCTCCTTGAACTTCTGTAATCACCACAGAACCAAAATGAGAATTGTGGGTCTTACTACATTTGTATTAGAAAAATTCTGTTGGGGGCAAGGTGAGTCCCTACTTCTTGGTTTCGACTTTTTTAGTTTCTCTAAGAGCCAAGTACGCCTTGGCAACGTATTATTAGAAATGTATTTAAATACAGTGCACGTCAGAGCTGTAATACTGAGGACTCGATGCCGTACTAGGTAATGAGGTAGGTCCAGAAGCACAGCCTTTTCCCACAGTATGGGTAAGTGCAGGGAGAAAAGCATGCATGGGGTGTGTTCAGGGCACGAAAGGGACACCTAATGCTGAGTCAGTGTTTGGAAAGGGGGAGGGCAAGAGTTAGGTGCCATTTCCTCCGTTTAAACTCAAGGTGGGGTGAAGCAGACCGAGCCCGGAGTCAAGCACTTTCCCCAGAGGGTGAGACAGCATGGGCACAGGCTTGGAGGGAAGCAACAGCCCGGGCATGGGACCACCTGTGTGTCCTGAATCACTGCCTGGTCACTGCTGCTGAGATGTGGGTGGGTAACGGGGTGAGGAAGGAGCAGGAATAGACAGTTTATGGAAGGCGTGGAAGCCTCGCCAAGGAACTTTCAGTCTGTGGAGGAGATGGGAAGAAACATCTAGAAACATCTGGTTTAGGCAGACCGCTCTGAGCCCACTGGAGAATGGGCCCGAGGGGGCCAGCAGGGGCTAGGAAGGTGGCAGTTGCCATGGTCCCCGGCAGCGAGGATGAGAATTGGAAGAGTCAGCACTACTTGAGGGTCCGGAATACAGCACCGGGGTTAGACCACCTGAATTCGAAGCCTGTTTGTTCACTCACATGTTTGATTTGGGCAAGTTGATGGGACTGACAACTAAAGCGACCTCAGGGTCTTTGAGGTGATTGATTCATTACTGTAAAGCAAGGACCTAAAACAGTGCCTGAGATGCTGAACATCAGTGAAGAGCTCTGAGTATATTGTCTGGATGGTGGTACCACAATGAGAAACAGGGACATTTAAGTGTCAGATTTATTTTATTTTGATCGTATATTAACTCTAAGAGAAAATATTTCAGCCCCTGTATTCCTCCGGAAGACTTAGAGTGGACAGTTTGTGTTTTCCAAGCTCACTGAGCCAGGCTGCTGCCACTTTTATCCAACATCAGTGGTAGGAGTGGCTGTGAAAGAAAGAACCTCTGTCAACTCTGACCCTCACGGTAGGCGACGCTTCGGGTCCTTCTCCCAGCCACTCTTCACAAGGAAACATCCGCAGTACAACTAAAAGATTGTTTTGATTCTTCCTTGGCTGGTCACCTCCATTAAACATGCTTATCAGCCATGGAATGATGGAAAAGTAGGCCGCAGGAGATGAATACGCAGGTTCTAGGGGTATAGACTGATGAATGAGGCCTAGAAAATTTCCTTTTCACTTGGAGAAGCTTTTGGAACTTGTGTTTCATTGTTCCGTTTGGGTGGAACTAGAATTTCCTTTTCTGCGTCATAGCGTTTAATGGGAAGAGCATTGTCTTCACAGGACTAAATAGTTTGGTGGCTGTAGAAGCTTCATGGAGTCTCCGTCTGAAGCTGTTCATGCTGCTTTAGGTTGTTTAGTGAGGTGTTTCACAAATAAATTGTTCAGGGGTGCAGTAAAAAAATGCTTAGAGAAATCTTTTTCTTCGTTAGCTTTCTGGGAAATAATTGGGACTAAGTCTTTGATGTCTAATTTTCTGATCTGGATTGTACAGCAACACCTACCGGATGTTATTTCATTAGTTTTCTTAGCATATTTTCAAAATTCTTTTACCTGTTCTCTTATGCCTCACAAGATTATGAGACCGACCTGGCTGGCAACCCAGGCATGTGCCCTGACTGGGAATTGAACTGGTGACCTTTAGACTCACAGGCCGGGGCTTATTCCTCTGAGTCACACCAGCCAAAGTTCTAGGATTTTCTTTTTAGACTTAAAAACTTTCCTTGAATACATCTTCTCCAACAATAATACTGATCTTTCTTTCCATTGGAGTGTTTTTAAGTGATTTTTTTTCTTTTAAAGATGCTGCACTAGCCTTGGCTGGTGGCACAGTGGATAAGGCACCAGCCTGCGAACCCAGAGGTCGCTGGTTCGATTCCTAGCCAGGGCACATAACCAGGTTGCAAGCCAGGTCTCCAGCCAGGTCCATAGCTGGAGGCAGGTGAAGGGCAACCATACATTGATGCCTCTCTCCCTCTCTGCCTCTCTCCCCTCACCTCTCTCCAAAAGTAATGAATAAAATCTTAAAAAAAAAAAAAAAGTTCGCTTCTTTAAAAATAATAATAATAAGACGCATCACTGAATAAGCAGTACCTCTGTCCAGTTGTAGAATTTAATGATTGATTTGAAGGTTTTAACCTCAGTAGTAACATAGGGATTTATAGAGTGTATAAGAAGCTGGTAGATTAGTCTGTTACCACAAGCTCCCAAATGATTTGCTACTAGAAATGAAGCTAAGATGAAGGTGAATGGCTAGTTTCTTTTCATTTTGCTTTCTACAAAATGTAAGACAGTCATTGTAAACTGTCTTCACTATTGCATATTTCTGTATCTTTTCAGGGTGTCTGGCTGTTAGCTCTGTGATAGCCCCTGTTTTAGTAATAGGAAGGATACAAAGGCTTGGACAAGACCTGCCCTCAAGGAGTTTGTGGTCTGTTTGTTGGCTACAAATGTTAACAGAGTATCTATGTAATAATTAGGAATGTAATAAAATATACAAACTCCAAATACAAATATATACAGTATGTGTATATACTACATAGAAGACTGCTTTTAGAAAACCCTAAAAATTCATTGTAGAAATAAACTTTCTAAATGTGTAAATGTTAGCATAATCAAAAGAGCTCCATTTTGCCTTTATTTAAGAAGTTATGTACTTATGAGACTTTGTTTTAAAAACACACTGGGCCATATTCTGAAGCTTATGGCCTTGTGAGAAAACTAAAATACTTATGCATTCTTTCCGTTATTTTTTTTATTAGGTTTTTTTGTAATTCCCTGGATTCTGTGGATTCTATATCAAATAAAGCAGACAGCCAGCCTCTAGGTGAAACTGCTGTCACAGATAAAAAGCCCAATCTAAATGGATCAGATTGTGTCGAAGGCAGGAAGTTGGTGGATCTTAACGGATCAGATTGTCTGGAGGGAAAGAAGCTGGTAGATCTAAATGAATCAGATTGTCTGGAGGGAAGAAAGTTGGTGGATCTAAATGAATCAGATTGTCTGGAGGGAAGAAAGTTGGTGGATCTTAATGAATCAGATTGTCTTGAAGGCAAGAAGTTGGTGGATTTAAATGAATCAGATTGTCTGGAGGGAAAGAAGCTGGTGGATCTAAATGAATCAGATTGTCTGGAGGGAAGAAAGTTGGTGGATCTTAATGAATCAGATTGTCTGGAGGGCAAGAAGTTGGTGGATCTAAATGAATCAGATTGTCTGGAGGGAAAGAAGCTGGTGGATCTAAATGAATCAGATTGTCTGGAGGGAAGAAAGTTGGTGGATATAAATGAATCAGATTGTCTGGAGGGAAAGAAGCTGGTGGATCTAAATGAATCAGATTGTCTAGAGGGAAAGAAGCTGGTGGATCTAAATGAATCAGATTGTCTTGAAGGCAAGCAGTTGGTGGACCTAAATGAATCAGATTGTCTGGAGGGAAGAAAGTTGGTGGATCTAAATGAATCAGATTGTCTGGAGGGAAGAAAGTTGGTGGATCTAAATGAATCAGATTGTCTGGAGGGCAAACAGTTGGTTGACGCAAAGAATGTCATTGCTGATGAAGAGCCTCAGTCCTTCAAGACCAGCAAATTCACAAGGACCATTTCACCATCCACTCTGGGGACGCTAAGATGTTTCAGTTGGTCTGGAAGTCTTGGAGGTTTCGCAAGGACTTCAAGCCCTTCTCCAAGCACAGCGTTGCATCAGTTCCGGAGAAAGGACAGTCCCCCCAGCTCGCTGCCCAAGCTGAAGGCCCCTGACCTGTCTCGGGTGAAGGGTGCCAAGTTGGGGGATGGAGCGCGTCCCGTGCGTGCCATGGGTTGGTCTCCCTGCTCTGGGAACAGTATCAGATTGTCCCCGCTCAACTCAAGTGCACCAGAACTTTCTCTGCCTTCTAGTAAAGATTTCCATTCAGAGGTAAGTCACTTCATGAAGCCTTTGTTTTTATTCTCTCTCAAGCTTTTTATACTTTCTTCTCTGAGAAATTACATTTTACTTACACTGACTTTTCGTATTTACTTGTTTCGTGGTTGGTTGAATTTTGGTTAGTTGTAAAAATAATTTTTTATTTTATTTTTTGGTCTGGGGGATCTAGGAATCCGATTGCAATTTTAAGTCACTTGATAATCAAGGTAATCAGAAATCCAAGCTACGTTTATCACATTTTTCAAAAAAAGACACAGTTCTAAGGAATAAGGTAAAACATTTAATTTTTCTTTTAATTTCAGAAGCCATGCATGATTATTATCAGAAAAGGAAATATATAACCACAATTAAAAGTTAAAATCCCCCTGGCTGGTGCGGCTAAGTGGATTGAGCACCAACCTGCAAACCCAAGTGTCACTGGTTCAATTCCCAGTCAGGGCACATACCCAGGTTGCAAGCCAGGTCTCCAGCCAGGTCCTTAGCTGGAGGCAGGTGAAAGGCAACCATACATTGATGTTTCTCTTCCTTTCTTCCTCCCTTCCTTCTCTCTAAAAATAATGAATAAAATCTTTTTTAAAAAAAGTTAAAATCCTTATATTTTTATTTATACAAAAATGTCTAATTTCAAACCTAGGACCATGTTTGTGTGTGATTTTTGTCATTCTTTTCTCATGTTTTTCTGTAAAATAAACATACATTTATTTTCTTAAAGCATAAAAACTTTTTAAAAATTCCAGTCATCTGCATTGCATATCCATGTAAAAAGAATCTGATCTCATACTATATAAATGGAACTCCCAAATATTAAAAATATTACTATAAAGTAGTAAATATAAGACTTTCTAACATCTTTGAGTGGTGAGAAAGACTTTTTCAAACATACCCTGTGTTGGAAAGGTGTCTGTATTATTTTTAAATGAAGAAGAAAAATGTTATTTAGCATGGTGTTTTTGATTGCTTTAATACTTAAAAATATTCAGGCACATATGTGTGTATTTGTGTAATTACGGTAAAAAGCCTGGAAATAAATACCAAAATTACTTTGAAGAAGAGATAGGACTAGGAATGTAGAAGGGACTTTCCCAGGGGGAGTAATGTCCAGATGTTAAACCGCCATCTTGTCACCATTATTTTCTCTGTCAGGGGTTTTAACTGACGCTTCTGTTTCAGTGAAAACTCCTGGCACGCTTTCTTCCTCCATCCCCAGTGTCCATCTTTACTGCTAGTCAGTTCTTCTCAGAACTTTTTTATTTTTAGCCCTTGTATAAAATTATATGGTTCTTTGGCCCTGGCTGGTGGCACAGTGGGTAAGGTGCCGCCTGCAAACCCAAAGGTTGCTGGTTCGATTCCCAGCCAGGGCACATAACCAGGTTGCAAGCCAGGTCTCCAGGCAGGTCCGTAGCTGGAGGCAGGTGAAAGGCAACCATACATTGATGTCTCTCTCCCTCTCTGCCTCTCTCCCTTCTCTCTCTAAAAATGATAAATAAAATTTAAAAAGATTATATGGTTCTTTTTCTCAGTAGTTTCAAATCTTCCAGTTGTCCTTTCCCTGTGTAGCTGTCCTCTCAGTCCTTCTGCAGCAGTGAAGGGGACAGCCAAGCGTCTAACCTGCATGGGCACTGCTGGTTCTTCCCTTGTTTTGCTGCTCCCTTTCTCCTGTCACCAACCCCCTAACTTAGGGTTTACCTTCAATATGTGAATATTTTATGTTCTTTAATTTAATTTATTTTTTTATTTTACTAATTTATTGGGGTGACACTGGTTTCAGGGTACAGTTCTATAACACATCATCTGTATATTGTATTGTGTGTTCACCACCCAAAGTCAATTCTTCTGTCACCATTTATCCGCCTTTTACCCTCTCCTACCTCCCCACCCCTTCCCTCTGGTTATCACCACACTGTTGTCTGTGAGGTTTTCCTTTTTCGTTTGTTTTGCCTAATCCTTTCCCTTCTTTATACACTGCCTGCAAGTTGCATTCATTTTAAAACCTTGTTTAATAGACCTCACTGTTATGTCCTAAAAACACCAGCATTTACATGATCCCCTATCTCACTCAATAAAAATCAGCCCTTTGGTGGAAACAACCTGAACGGCACACTTACACAGTGGAAGAACAGGTAACCTATTCAAAACAAAGTTAGTTCTTTGTGTAAACTGGAAAAACTCTCCAAGATACATCAATAAGTAGAACCAAGATACATGAAGTAAGAGAAACAAAGTCCACAACAATGTGTATTACGCTGTGCGTGTATGTGTGTGTGCACAGTAGTCCCCGTTAACCATAGTTGTAGTTTCTGCAGATTCAGTTACCCATGACCAACTGTGGTCTGAAAATATTAAAATGGAAAACTCCAGAAATAATTTATAAGTTTCAAGTTTCATGTCATGTTGTAAGTAGCATGATGAAATTTCATGTTCCCCTCCCTTTGTTCAATAGATTCACACTGTGTTCCCTGCTTGTCCATGTAATGCTACTACTACAATTCGTATAGGCTAATGAGAAGCACATTTTACTCATTGCGTGTTATTTTTCTGCGCAGAATACACAGCATCGTTTGAAATTAAGTAACGATGGTTGCTTTAACAGAACTGTATTAAAATGAGCATTTGATCTTCAGGTCCCTGGGCTGTATAAATCTGGTTCTGTGGACAGGCTTTCTACAACCAAGATCAAACCCCTAGCACCCGCCAGAGTCAGTGGACTGAGCAAGAGGCCCGCAAACATCCAGAAGAGAAAACATCACGATGCCGAGAACAGGCTGGGATTACAGATAAAAATCAACGAGCTCTGGACCAATTTTGGATTTAAAAAGTGAGTTGTCTTGTTACTCTAAAATATGATAAATCTTTTTTTTCCTATAATATCAATCCTCCCAACTCTACTTTAATAGGGATCAACCTCTTTTTCTCTTACCTAAGAGAATTATATTTCCCTATTTTCTTTAGCTAACGATTTATAATTATTCTGACCTTCAATTTCTGTACCTTCATTTAATGGCAAGATGGCAAACTAAAAAAGCACTTCTCTGGTCCCAAGATTATGGACAGAGGGACAGCAAAGTCACCAAAAATAATTTGGAGGTTGCCAAGGACTTGTTTTAAAGTGTTTTCAAGTCTGACCAAGAACTCTGACATTTAGGGGAAAAAAACTACTTCTCAATCTGGCCCTGGAGATCTCTCTGTTGTTAACTAAGTTGCCTTTCCTGGCCTACGTGTGTCTGCTTTCTCTCTCCTCACCTCTCAGCCGTGGAAGGAGAGTGAAGGTGTTTAAGACACGGGGCTGGGAAGGTAATGGCACTTTCTGGACATAAAATGATTTGTTTTTCCCTACATTATCACATCAAAAATGGAGAGAATCACTGAATCTTTTTTTAAAGATTTCATTTATTCATTTTTTGAGAGAAGAGAAGGGAGGAAGAAAGGGGTGGGGGATATCAAGATATGGTTGCCTCTTGCTCACCCCCAACTGGGGACCTGGCCCATGACCCAGACATGTGCCTTGACTGGGCATCAAACCTGCAGCCCTTTGGTTCACAGTCTGGCACTCAATCCACTGAGCCACACCAGCCAGGGCCAGGTTAAAACATTTGTTCTTGCCTCACTTATGTTGGTTCTTAGCAAGACTTGAGAAGAGTGCTAAGTAGAAAAGAACTACTTTCTTCATTGGAACCATTCTGCCTTGGCTAGTACAGAATTATTAGTGAGCTAGCACCTACCCGAAAAGCTTGAAAGCAGGAAGGGATGCTGTGCAGCAGGTGTTCCCAGATATACTCGGAGAACCTGAATGTGCATGTGATGAATTGAGGCACATGACACAGGAAAGGATCTTGTCCTCTTTATACACCGCTATTTTATTCATTAGGTCGTGCTCTAATAAGCACCAAATTCATTTTATTCTTTTCTATTTTGCAGAGATTCTGAAAAGCTTCCTTCTTGTAAGAAGCCAGATCCTCTGTCTCCAGTCAAGGATAATATCCAGCTAACTCCAGAGATGGAAGAAGACATATTTAACAAACCTGAATGTGCACATGTGCAGAGAGCAATATTCCCATAAACTCAGGCAGCTGGGAAGCCGCTGCTTGCAAGAGACTATCAATTTGAAATCCTATTTGGAAACAAGGCATTTATTTACCTGTCTGAAAGATTTGTTCTTAGTTATACCTTTTTTTTTTTTTAAACTAGAATACATCTTATACATTAACTATGTGTTTCTTTTGTTCAGCTTTTTATATTTTCATAAGAAGCTAATGAGAAAATGTTTTGATAATTTTGGGGAAGTTTTCATATTAATTGTGCAAGTCTGCTGGAATTTATAAAAATTTACTCCAAAGATTTCTGCTGTATTGTCAAACATAAGAGTAGTAAATGGAAAACCACAGTTCTGTAATTATTTTGTCCTAGAGGAAATCACTGTATTTCTCTGAGCTATAGATTTTTCCACCTGCCTCATCTGTCTTGTCTTTCAGGGCTGAATTGAAAATAAAGTTGCTGGGGTGGGAAGGATACTTGGGAGGCTTAAAGATCATCACAAAGATGGGACAGGGCTTTATTTTCCCCAAAGAGTTTGGATGGGTTACATATTTGACAATGGAAGAAAATTGCCTTTAGCCTTTGGTAAAAGGATCTACTTATTAATATACTTAAACTTCAAAATAGTCTATTTTTTAAATGTCTTTTTTGCAGTATAGGCTAGAAATTCCTTGATATATTTAAAACTAGTGTCTAGGTGTTGCAAAGTCTATGATATGTATACCACAGAGAAATAGGCAGATACTGTGAAAGAGAACCAGATGCTCAATGATTTGACATGAAATAAAGACATTATTATAGGAGTATCTAAGATATAGACAATAAAGAATACGGGCCCAGAGTGTTTTAATTTTTAAATGAGGCTTAATAGAGGACTGTTGGCTAAAGAGGTCAGAATGGAACAATAAAACTAACGTAAGAAACAACAAAATTTTAAAATAGAAAAATAAAAACCAACCTGGAAAAACCAAAATCCAAAGAACAGATGCAAAACTCAGTTTTCTATGTTCCTGCTATAGAACATATTAAGAATGTGAATCAAACATTGTCTACAAATGTTTATTTTCTCACCCATTTAAAATGCCACTTAGCCCTGGCTGGTGTGGCTCAAGTGGACTGAGCCCGGCCTGTGAACCAAGAGGCTGTGAGTTCAATACCCGGTCAGGGTGCATGCCTGGGTTGTGGGCTGGGTCCCCGGTTGGGGGCGTATAGGAGGTAGCCACACAGTGATGTTAGTTTCCCTCCCTTACCTTTTCTCTAAAAATATATATTTTTTAGTGCCACTTAAATGGCAAAAGAAATACAGCATACTATAGATACACAAAGGTTAATAGACCAGGTTAATAGACCAAGTGATGTATTAAATCATTTCTCCAGTGGCAGGAGTGACTTACTAAGTCATTTCTGCAGTGGCAGAAGCCAACAGGTCAAGTTTAGACAGGCTCAGTAAGTGGAGGTGTCACACAGTTTCCTTTCAAGTGGGGTGTCAAAGTATGACTGAAAAATAGGTTAGCCAAGAACATTAAAAAGTGTGGGAGAAGGGGAAACAGTGCCAGTGCCATAGATTTTCAGTCTTCAGTCCCCACAATTGGGTGGCAAATCAAATACCTGTGAATATTGCAACAAATGTAGGTGGCATGCTATCTTTAAATCCCAAAGCACAACAGCCACAAGACCACGTGAAGGTACTGGCATGCTCCACTGACGTCTGCTTCTTTCAGTGTGACCCTGTGGTTGGCTGGGGGCAGTGGTACCACGGTCGTGGTGTGGGTGCTGTTGCGGTGGTTTTCTTCAGTGTCCCAGCTCTCATCCTCCGTCTTCAGTTGCTGCTTTCAATTTGGGGCTTCATGGCTCCATGCAGCCTTGGGGTGATGCTGTTGGATGAGATTTTACAGCCCACTGCACTATAGAAGCGTTCTCTGCCTTGGTTTCTCAACTCCATGCAAGATCCTGGCAACGTGGTGGGCGTTCCACATTCTTCCTATTGGATGACGCCCGGCCACTAGGCTGTCGTACGTACGTCATTGCACAGCGCACCTGATGTCTTGCTAAACACGTGGTGGTGTTTAGCTCTTTGACTCCTGGTTTAGGGGAGGCAAAAAAATAGTTGAAAGAACTCCAGGTAGGAATCTGAAGACTTAGCCTCTAATTCTGACCTGACTTCAGGTAAACCACAGCAATTTTTTAAGAAAAAGATTTTATTTCTTAGCGAGAGGGGAAGGGAGGGAGGAAGAATGAGAGAAACATTGATATGAGAGATCCAGCGACTGGTTGCCTTTCGCTCTCCCCTTCCTGGGGACCTGGCCTGCCACCCGGGCATGTGCCCTGCCTGGGGATAGATCTGGAGACCCGCTGGTTCGCTGGGTGCTCAACACACTAAGCCCCACCAGCTAGGGCTAAATCACCACAACTTTGTTATCTTCTTTTTTTCTCACAAGGCAGACATGAGGAGTTGGCCTGCGATTGCAACCTCAGAAATTGCAACTTCAAAATTCTGCGATCCAAACACGGTAAATTCTTTGGTTTATAAATAACCATTTAAAAATTGCTTCAAAAGCTCCGCTAGGGGGCAGCTCTTCCACGTTACTTCATGTCTGAAGAGCAATTCCAAGTACCTCTTTTTTTTCCTGTTCATTTTGTTTTTTCTTTCTCCTGCAAGGTCTGTCCTGAAAGTATTGAGCCAACGTCAATATACTTAAAAGTTTGCACAGTTGATACTTTCAGGATAGACCTCGTACATGTATGGTTTTTAAAAAAATTTTTATTGAATATGTTGGGATGACATTGGTTAATAAGATTGTATAGGTTTCAAGTGTACAATTCTGTAATACATCATCTGTACATTATATTGTGTGTTCACCATCCAAAGTCAAGTCTCGGTCACCGAACTCATAGAAACGTAGATTAGACTTGTGGCCACCAAAGTGGGGGAAATGGGTGAAGGTGGGTGAAGGTACAAGCTTCTAGTGACAAGATGAATCAGTTCGAGGGTGTCATGGACACCATGCTGGCTGTAGTTAACCATACTGTATTGTATACTTGGCAGCTGGCAAGAGAATGGCTTTTGAAAGTCCTCACCACACACACCAGGAAATGGTGCCTGTGGTGATGGATGGTAACTAATCTTATTATGGGGGTAGTCACTTTGCAATATATATGTGCATCAAATCATCACGTGGCCCACCTTTACCTTACACAATGTCAATTATATCAGTAACGCTGGGGCAGGGTAGAGAATCTGGCTTCTACCTTGTTCTCTTTTGAAATCAATTCATCATGAGGAAACCAGCTGCCATGTAGTGCGGACATTCAAACAACATTTATAAAGAGGCCTGTGTGGGATTGTATTTATTTTTAAACAGAGGAGAAGGGAGGAGGAAAACGAGAGAAATATTGATGCATGTGCCCTGACTGAGACTGTGACCCCTTGCTTTGAGGGACAACACCCAAACAACTGAGCCACACTGGTCAGGGCACAAATGACCAATTTTTAAAAGGTGGCAGGTACTTGGCTAGCAACAACTTGGAACAAAGGAAGGCAAAGCAAAGCAAATGTTGGTGACTTTGAAAAAATAAAGCTTACTGGATTAAAGTTGTCACCTGCCAGCTAGACTCGATAAAAAATGACATGAGACTAAAGATAAGGGGAGCACAGTAAATGGGGCTGGTATGTGCATCTCCTGGTGCCGGAAACAACCCTGAAAACTTGTAGCTGATGCAGTTTCTCCAGAGCATGTAAGATGATTTTTTTTTTTAATATTTTATTTTATTATTTTTAGAAAGAGGGGAAAAGAGAGAGGCAGAGAAGGAGAGAGACATCAATGTATGGTTGCTTTTCACCTGCCTCCAGCCACAGACCTGACTGGAGACCTGGCTTACAACCTATTTATGTTGCCCTGGCTGGGAATCGAACCTGTGACCTTTGGGTTCACAGGCCGGCGCCTTATCCACTATGCTACCAGCCAAGGCAGATGATTTTTTTAATGAGCTCTAGGAGAAGAGGCTGCTGAAAGTTCGGGAATCCAGTGGAAACTGAAGATATCAAAGTCCGGCTTAGATCCTCTGAGGTGACAGGATGCTGGCGGGCATCAGCGGCCTCACCAAAATGTGACTTTCAACACCCTTTCCCTCGCTGCACCTCTAATTTTTACACACCTCCCATTCTCCATCCCTCTCATCATTCTGCATCTCTACATTAATGCATTTAAACAAACATGGATATTGGGCACTCGTTATATATCAGGCGCTGTTCTGGGCCCTGCACAGAGGACAATGAACAAAGCAGATGAAACCTACTCAACCATCTTCCAAGTTGCAGAGCTCTCACTCCTGGGAGGCCTTGATAAAATGAGAGCCAGGTAGCAGAAGGAAAGAGATGAGGGATAATTTCTGGCCGCAAGAACCCAGAGTAAAAGCCACCTCTCAGCTCCACCTCCTCCCATGGGAGAGCTGGCCGAGGGGCAGGGCTGATGGCACCATTGGCCACCCCAGCTGCTCTACAGGCCCTCGGGGGAGTGGCAGGGTGAGGAAAGGAAGGCTGCCTGGCAGACCCCTGCCAACCCACCCGCCCCAGGGCTCATTTCTCGGAGGCCCCTGGCCCTCTCTGCAGTGCTGTGCAATCCTTATTGCTAAATTCGTAGCAAACATATGACTGCTGTAGCAGTTACTCCATCAGCTAGTCCATCGGGGAGGTGATGTTGGCCCCCTAGACATTCGGGGGGATACTGTGTTGCCTGTGAGGGGCCAGGTGCTCTGCTGTCAACTCCTAGAGGATGATCCTATTATTGATTAATTCAGGGAACTATCAGAGAGGTCACGAGGCCTAGAGGGACGCGTGCCTAGTTGTTGTTTAACCTCTTTTCACCCTAACATACTTCCTGTCTCCCCAGTCCCAGTGATTTTGCAGTTCAGATAGTAAAAGCCAGCATGAAAGGCTGAGGGATCATTAACAAGTGTAAGTTACCAATTCAGCTGTGACCGTGACTAGGTTAGGTGGGGTTTGAAAACTGCCGCCAAGGGTGGCCCATAGAGAAAGGGTGTTTCCTGCTAGAACATGCGGTCCAGCGATGCCCAGTTGCCTGATGTGCCCAAATTTGTAGCCCCCACCACATTCCAGTGAGTCTGTGGGAGGCTTACTGGGCCCACCCACACCCACTGCCAGGATGGGCGTGGCTGGCATGTGGTCCCCTGCTGGACAAGGACCAACAGGCCCTGTGGCTTCCCACCCCTTGCTGTGGTTGAAGAACTAGGGCCTTCTGTGTTTATTTTATGCTCTGCTGGTTAAGACCTGGCTGGTGTGGCTCCGTGGACTGACCACCGGGCTGCAAACCAAAGGGGTTGTGCAATTGATTCCCAGTCAGGGCACATGCCTGGGTTGCAGGCCAGGGGCCCAGTTGGGGGGGCGCAAGAGGCAACCACACACTGATGTTTCCCTCTCTCCCTTTCCCTCTAAAATAAGTAAATAAGTAAAATCTTTAAAATATATAACTTCAGGTTAAGAGCTCATAGGTTTCTCACTGGTTCAATTCCCAGCCAGGGCACATAACCAGGTTGCAAGCCAGGTCTCCAGCCAGGTCCGTAGCTGGAGGCAGGTGAAAAAGCAACCACACATTGATGTCTCTCTCCCTCTCTGCCTCCTTCCCTTCCCCTCTCTCTAAAAATAATAATAAATAAAATCTTTAAAAAAAAAAAAAAAAAAAAGCTCATAGGTTTCTGATTTAGAGCAAGTATCCGGCTTGTTAGTGAGCTTAACTCAATGGTTGATAGATAGAAGTCAATGTCTTTGTAAAGTTTTCGGTTCGTTTGTGTTTTGTTATGTCACTGGTGCTTGTAGTAGAACTTTGGGGGGGTGGTGAGCAAAGATTTTCTTAATTGAATTCGTTGGGGTGACATGTTCATAAAATTACAGGTTTCACCGGTACAACTCTGTAGTGCATCCCCTATTATATTGTGTGTTCGCCACCTTAAGTCAAGTCTCTTTTCATCGCATTTATGTCCCCTAATTCACTTTCCCTCTAATAATCACCATGCTGTTGTCTGTGTCTGACTTTGATTTTTTTTTTTTTTTTTGGCTTGGTCCCTTCACCATTTTACCTAGTGCCCCCTAGCCCCGCCCTCTAACAGCTGCCAGTCTGTTCTGTATCCATGAGAGGCTTTTAATGTTTTTTGCTGTGATGTCTCGTAAGCACCCTCCCCCTTCCCTTTATCCCTGAGAAACGTTCGATAAAGTTCTACACATCCTTCAATGATTTAAAGTGAGGAGAAGTGGGTCATTGGCTTGTGCCATTCTGCTGAGTCACCTGGAGGTAAGGGGTTGGGGTGGCTACACTAGAGTGTTTTTGGCTGATCAATCCAATGGTCTGTTAAGGGTCATGAGGTGAGTCCCCGACAGAGAGCCAAAGATTGTGTAAAGAGTTAGCAAGTGGTGTGAAGGGCTGGTCTGCAGTGGAGGGGAGTAGCCCCTGAGTAGGATTCTCCTCTGGTTACGTTGAGAGACACACTCATAAGAGCTGCATACTCAAAGTCTTTGCCTGGAGCCTGTTAAAAATGTGGCAAACTGGAAAGCTCTTTACCTGTCAAGGGCTTTGCACCCCAGCCAAGTCCAGCCTGTAGTCCCAGCTCCCCAGGTCCACCTTTTCAGGAGAACCTGTATGTCTGGGTATTTGGGGGCAATTCCTTGGTTTCCAAATCACAGTGACTAATGACAATATTTTAAAATATTTCGAGACAAACCCATGTGGGGGCCACATTTGGCTGTAGAGCCAATTACTTACCCTGGTTTGTTTCACACACCCTGAACACTGAATGAGATCATGTGTGCGAAAGAGTTTTTTATCAGGGTGACAAATCCTATTTCAATAGTAAGTTACTTTTCTCCGGTAGGTGAGTTTGATTGAGGAGGAAAGGGATCTCTTCTCTCTCAAAGGGAGGGAAAGAGGAACTCTCACCTTTCTTTCTTTTTTCTTTTTTTTTTGAAATTGTATTCATTATTTTTAGAGAGTGGGGAAGGGAGAGAGGCAGAGAGGGAGAGAGACATCCATGTATGGTTGCCTTTCACCTGCCTCCAGCTACAGAGCTGGCTGGACACCTGGCTTGCAACCTAGATCTGTGCCCTGGCTGGGAAACGACCCAGAGACCTCTGGGTTCACACGCCAGTGCCCAATCCATTGAGCCACACCAGCCAGGGCTAAGAGCTCTCATCTTTAGCAAAGTCTGGCCTTCGATCAGCAAACTGCAATAAGCAAGATACAGCACAACTTCATGATCTCACTGAATTTCTTTCTTGTGATGACAACTTTTACGATA
Organism: Noctilio leporinus; assembly: GCA_004026585.1. Lineage (NCBI taxonomy): Eukaryota > Metazoa > Chordata > Mammalia > Chiroptera > Noctilionidae > Noctilio > Noctilio leporinus. Next base: position 26,513 of record PVIW01000765.1, on the reverse strand, counting down.
GGCTTTCTTAGCAATTTTCAAATAACAATACAGCGTTAGCTGTGGTCATCATGCTGCACATGGTATCCCCAGGGTTTAATTACCTTGTGACTAGAACTTTATACCTTCAACGCATTTCCCTGACTCCCCATTCCCAACACCTAGCAACCATCAACCTGTTCTCTGTATCATTGATTTCGAGTTGGGTTTTTTGTTTTGTTTTGTTAGATTTCACATGTAGGTGGGAAAAGCAATAGGATAGTAGACACATATACAGATCTTAAGTTTGGAAAATATAATTAAAAGTTGAAAAAAAAAATCCCAGCTCTCCAGCTGTCACTTATAAACCAAATTAATGGGAACTAGGTATTTTTTTTCTTTCTTTTTTAAAAAAGATTTTATTTATTATTTTTAGAGAGAGGGGAAAGATGGGAGGCAGAGAAGGAGAGAAACATCCATGTATGGTTGCCTTTCACCTGCCTCCAGCTACAGAGCTGGCTGGAGACCTGACTTGCAACCTCGTTGTGTGCCCTGGCTGGGGAATCGAACCTGCGACCTTTGGGTTCGCAGGCCGGCGCCTTAACCACTGTGCTACCAGCCAGGAGCCCCCCATTTTTTAAATTAAAAAAATTTACCATACATTGTTCCACACTAATTGCACCAAAACCCACCCTAAAATATATGAAACCAGGAGTGCAAGTGGACACCTGCCTATCATGGGTATAAATACCTAAAATAAATCAAGCAACAAACTATTCAATCAAATACATTCTATCTGCCTACCATGACAAATACACTTTCATCTTTACCAGGAAGACAAGTCTCAAACTCATTGGTCTAGAGTGCCTGGAAGTTTCGGGCATTCTGTGCAGGTCACAGCCCAGGGACCATGTCCCCCGTTCCCTGCCCACCTTCCACTCCACACAGCCTCTGGTGATTGCATGTGAGTACCTCTGCTTCAAGTTGCACCCCTAGTCCTGTGCTCAACCTGTAGTTGGCTGCCCCTCTGGGCCACAAGTGCACACACCAGGGCCTGATTTGCCCTTTCTGTGGACTGAGGAAAGTGGCCTCTTTCTGCAGTTCGCGACCTGGGCAGTGAGCCACTAGCACAAAGAAGTCAGGGTCCGAGTTACCTCCCTGATCTAGAAGGGGTGGGTGCCGGTTGTATGTGAGCCTGCTGTCCTAACCATCAAGCTTTAAAAACATTTGCTAACCTACCTCTGGCTGCTGTGGCTCAATGGATTGAGCGCCAGCCTGTGAGCCAGAGGGTCATTTGTTCGAATCCCAGTCAGGGCACATACTTGGGTTGCAGGCCAGGTCCCCAGTTGGGGGCGCACAAGAAGCAACCACACATTGATATCTCTCTCTTTCTCCCTCCCTTCCCCCCTCTCTAAAAGATAAAATTTTAAATTGTTGAAAAATTAAATAAATAATCAAAACATTTACTGATCTGTTACATGAAAAATATGCAGTGCTCCTACTTGAATTTCTATAACCATTGTTATTTGGTGCTTGCGGACCATTTGGATTTTTTGCCAGTGAACTAAGACAATCAATGTTTGCCTTCTCTCAGGGTTCAGAAATATGCAAGCAGTAGTTGTCCAATGCGCATCGCAAACCCTAAGACATTTTTTAAAGTCCTGAGCAGGTAAATTTGAATAGCACGGGCACACCTCCAGTAGGCTCCACTTTCACTGACTATGGGGAGAATGGAAACCTCTGGAATTTTGCAGCATAGCAGTTCTGGATTAGACCAACTGTTAGGTGAAAAGTTGCTAGGAACAGTAAGAGTTTTACTTGACACCAATATTAACCGAAGGACATCTGAATTGTCAATCAGCTTAGGATGCGGAACTGCTGAGGTGAGGAATGTAAAATAATCTTCACAAAGGGAAACACAGCCTTCAAAGCCTGCGTGCTGCCATGGCAACCGGAGCTCACAAATGATGCAATTGTAAAGGCAGCTGAGTCTGGGAACATGGGACAGTTCCTATGGAGCTGGGGTGGGGGAGGTGAGGCGGTGGGGTGGGGGGGTGAGGGTAAGATTTCACAAGGAGGGAAATGGAAACTGGGCAAGGGAAAATGTACGCTCATCCTGGTAACAAAAATAAAAGCAGTCACAGCTGTTAGCTGTGAGAGAAGCGAAAAGGGGATAACGTGCATTTCACTTTTGTGTGATGTCTTTCCTCAGCAGTTATTAAATCACACTCCTCTGTCGTTCATGCCTTGAGTATCGCGCTGAGGGTGCAGTCACCTATTTTCTGGCCACTGTGGTCAGCTCAGAGTGACTCATGGGCGGGCGCGGACGGAACAAACTCTTTTCCAGCAACTGCACGTGGCATTAAATATTGCAAACTTGTTCGAGCCCTCAAGGGCTTCACCGAAGCTTCTCTCACTTGATGCAATGAAATTTAACACCTAAGATATTTTCTCTCAAAATGGGTCCGTCTTAATAAAAGGCATGGGGGGATTCCATATGCTAGTTTTGCAATTTATCAATACGTTTGAATTCTATCGATCGAAATACACAGTTACAAAAAAATAACCAGAGCACCTGTGCCTGGTGATGCCTATTGCTCTGACTCAGTGTCAAGGCCAGCATCTCACCCATAGTAGGTGCTCAATTAATGCTTGTCGAGTGAATAGTAGGCACTCAGTGCATGGTGGCAACTGTAAGTGTGGCCGGCCAATGCCTTCTTGGGAAAAGTAGCAACTAAGCAGCTCCAACATGCCCTGTATCCTGGGATATTCTCCAGTAATGTCCCTGGTCACTAACCGTCTTTGGTTCACACCATACCTACCGTCCAAGTGCCCCCAGGGTGCCGGCAGCTGTGCCAGGTGCCGGGTTTTCTGGGTGGATTACTATCAGGCACATGCACTAGTTGAATGTATGTATGTATGTATGTATTTTGCTAGTTGAGTTGATATTCAGATGGAGGACACAGGCGTGAGACTACTCACAAGTGGGAACTGACCTACAATGATGACAAAGGCTATAAAAGGAGGGCACAGGGTACTCAGAGGGCCTGGGGTGGGGAAAAAGACCAGAACAGGAAGAATGAGCCACATGAAATGAGTAAAGAAGAGGGCAGGCCACCAGCCTGGAGAAGTGGATGGGGACAGGTGTATGGGAGAAAAACTGAATTTCCTTTTGTTCTACTGAGTTCTGGGCACAGACCCCGCCCCCCATAATACAGAGCAGCTTAACAAGAGGAAAAAATTAGCTGTTTTGCTCATGTGTACATGGGAGAGAATCAGCAAAAATGAGTAACTCAGAGGTGGCTTAGAATTCAGGCTTGAAGACCATCTTAACAGGGAAAGGGGAGAGAGGTATAGTCCTCTTGGGGGGAAGTGTAACCCCTTCTCTGAGTTTCCCTACTTTTCTGTGAACTCCCCCATGCATGTGAATAAGAATAAAAATGATGTGCCTTTCCTCTTGTGCATCAGTATTTTTATTTTATTTTTAAATGTTTTTATGTTTGCATTTCTCATTTATTGATTTTTAGAGAGGAACATTAGTTTGTTGTTTCACTTACTTATGCAGTCATTGGTTGATTCTTGTATGTGCCCTGACTAGGGATCGAACCCACAACATCGGTGTATTGGGATGATGCTCTAACCAAATGAGCCACCTGACCAGGGCCTATTTGTCTTTGGTTAGTTCATTTTAAAGGCTCCAAGGAACTGAACCTAAGAGAGCGGAGGAAAAGCTTTCCTTTTTTATGGTAGTAATGGGGGTGTACGTAGATCTCAAAGGGGTTGGGCAGTTCACATGACCATGTGCTGTGCCGGGATTCAGACACCCAGGTCCCTGGGTGCCAAACCACCATGAAATCACTTTGGTGACTGAAACAACCACAAATGAAAACATACAGCGAACATCATTTAAAAACACCCATCCACTTGGATTCTGTTTTCATAACCTTGGTTTTTGACACTGTGAAGAATGTTCCTGCAGAAATCAAGGGGTGTGGGGGGTGTGGGGGTGTTTAGCCACTGGCCCAACATACCCCTCAGACTGGGTGCCTTGCGGTGGGGGGTAGGGGGGAGCCTGCCCCCTGCTCCTCCCACCTGCTGGGGTTGGGGTGCCCAGGACACAAGCTAAGCCCCCAGCAGGTGTAGGGGTACCCTTCTCAGGCATCTCACCCTGTCCTCCACCAGCTGCCTGGCTGGATGGACATTTTCCCTGCCTTGCTCCCCTCTGGCCCGGTGCCCCTGAAGGAGGCCTGCCCTGGGACTTTCTGGATCACAGTTACAACTAATTCGGAATGTAGGTGACACCCTTAAGTGCTTGTACTGCAGTAACTGCCAGCAGGGCTGAGCCTAGGAAACTCTTGGATAAGACAAGGCCGGGCCATTCTTGCCTTCCAGGCCAGTGGTCCTTAAAGTGTGTGGTCGCCAGACCTGCAGCAACAGATCCCCTGGAAACCTGCTAGAAACAGTCATGCCACTCCCTCACTATTTTGAATCAGAGACCCTTCCAAGGAGGCCCGGTAATCTTGTCTAAAATAAACCCAGCAAAGGAGGTGAATGATGTTCAAGGAGAGCCACTAATCCAGCTCAGGGCCAGGGTGCTGTGGCCCCCAGGCCTGCCTCCTGGTTTGGTACAGCTCACAGGCTAAGACTGGTTTTTACATTTTCCAGTGGCTGGAGGGAACGTATAAAAAAGTAAAAATAAAAAATACATATATGTTAAATTCAAATGTTGGTGTCCCCAGCGAAGTCTTATTAAAACACAGCCACACCATTAATGTACACGTCATCTCTGGCTGCTTTGAGCTACAAGGGGCAGAACCATGACAGTGACTATGGAACCTAAAATATTTGCCCTCAGTCCCTTTGGAGGAAAAGCGTGTGACCCCTGCACTGGGGGAAGCTGTTGTGAAGACCACCGTGTAGTTGGGCTGCGACAGTTGTCAGCTGCTCCCTGAATGCAGGCTTGTTTCTCGAGGGCAGACGGACATCCCAGACTCCCCTGTGTGGAATCCATGTCTGTGCCAGGCAGCTGAATTAGTTATGCCCCTAAAAGATGCTAAAAATGGCACTGGGATTTTAAAAAGTTTCCTAAGGCCAGCTCAGTCCCATATCTAAATAAATAAATCTGGTTTTTGCAGCCCCAAACTTCTGCTGTTCTTGCTGGAAATGTTGCCAGACGTACCCAGCTGGTATTTACCTATGTCTCTGTAGGGCAACTGTGGAGCAGGGAGGTTGATTTTGGGGACTGGTTGGGGGGTGCTAATTAGAAGCATTCGTGGAAGAAGACTAGTGAGGATAGAAATTCTGAGGACCTGGGGAAGTGAGGCCTGGCTTGAGCTGGGTCCCAACTACACTCAGCTGACAATGAATGGCACACCACGTGGAGAAGCACCAGTGGCTGAACACGCTGTGTACACTGGGCTCCAGGTACAGGTGAGGAAACTCCATAAAATAGAGATAGAATATCTGCCTGTAGCTTTTTTATTCTTCTGTAGAAGGAGTAGAGACCCAAGAAATGAGGCCAGCCAGGGAATTAGCTGAGGGAGGACTTTATATAATATACTGTGGAAGTGAGGATGTATCTGGTGTGTAACTGGGAATTGTGGCCTGGTTGGTCTCTAAGAATAAGAGGACTCGTTTCTTCTCTTTTGTAAAACTAATTCGTTTATTTATTTTCATTCTCATTTTAAAAATTAAGAATCAGACAGGAACAATCAGGGTGTTGCAAGTCCAACAGGGCACGTTTCTTCAGTGGTAGGTTGTATGAGGCTCTCAGGACACAAATAATGTTCTTTTTTTAAGTAGATGTTATTTATTTTTAAATGATTTTTATTTTTCAATTTTTTAAAAAGATTTATTTTATTTTTTGGAGTGAAGGCGATAGGAGAAAGAGAGGGAGAAAAACATTGATGTGCAAAAGATACATCGATTGATTGCCTCCTGCACTCCCCCAGGTGGAGATCTGGCCCGAAACCCAGGCAGGTGCCCTGACTGGGAACCGAACCTGGGGACCCTTCGGTTCGCAGGCTTGTGTTCAATCCATTAAGCCACACCAGCCAGGGTGACAAAAATACTGGTTTTGACTGGAAACAAATTGTGGTTTACTAGGAGAAACACCATCATAAAGAAAAACATTTTAGAATTTTAAATTTAATATTAAGATTTTTAAAGTTTGTAAACCCAAGAGCAAGAGGCCTCAAATGTGAACATTTAGGTTCTCAAGCAACTCCCACCCCAGCCTCCCAGACATGTGGGGTCAGCCTGGGGCACAAAGAGTCCAGACCACCCTGGGGGAGGGAAGTTCAGACAGAAGTGTCAGCTGTCCCAAGGCCTGTGGGCATGAGAGCTGTGTTTGTTCAGGGTCATGACTGATGTAAGACTCCTTACATGCAGGTGACGTTTGCAAAGAAGCAGCCTGGGTTCTGGTGTCTGACCGAGCAGTGTTCAATCCCAAACATTCCCCTTCCTTGTTTCATGACCTGTTTTAATTTCCGCCTCTCAATTTTCTCATCTCTAAAATGGTGCCTACTTCGTAGAATTTTTGTGAGGTTTAAATACACCTTTCACAATGCTGTCAACAAGTGTTCCATATTAGCATCTATGGGAGAGGAAGATGCTTCCCTCTACCCTCCAAGGTTCTTTCAGCTGATCAGATAATCAAATCTACTTGAGACAGAGTAATAAGAGAAAATAATCAAAATCGCACAAAGTCTCGGTTCCTGAGAAAGTCGGATCCCTCACATGCAGAAAAGGTTCAGAGACAGAAAGAAAACATATTTGTAAGACATTCACAGCCCTGGCTGGTGTGGCTCAGTGGACTGAGCACCAGCCTGGGAACCCAAAGGTCGCTGGTTTGATTCCCAGTCAGGGCACATGCCTGAGTTGTGGGACATGTCCCTAGTTGGGGGCATGTGAGAGGCAACTTATCCACAAATTTCACACATTGATGTTTCCCTCTCTTCTTCCCTTTCCCTCTCTCTAAAAATAAATAAATAAAATCTTAAAAAAAAATTGACATTCTCAGCTAATGCACTTTGAGGGCTTCAAAGGGTTGATAAGAAGGCCAGCTGTTTAGTAAATAAAGGTTTGCCCAGCTATACAAGTAGGTCAAAATAGGTTATCTCTGAGAATCTCTTAATCTGGGTATGGCTCCTAATTCAAGTTCTTATAGGGAGTTTAAGGGAGGGGTAGAAATTTCTTCTGAGCCCAGGACTGAAGTTGTCCTTGGCTCCAAACAATCTGCATCTCTTGGGGTTTTCCAAATCTACTCAGGAACCCAATTTTATGGTGATTTGTCCTGAAGAATAAGGGGAGATGCAAGTCTGCGGCCTTTTCCACACCCACCCAAGCCCACCCTCCTACCCACAGACCCACACGCTTGCCCCACGTCTCATCAGGTAATTTTTTTCAGGTTGAAACTTAATCACTTTTTCTGAAGCCTTCAGAACTGTCTTCAAAAGTCTAAGTGTATACAATCACCCAAATCATTGTAGTTATTCGTTACTTTTCCCCCTCAGTTTTCCTTCTGTGCGAAGGTGTTTCAGACATCAAAGCTTGATCTCTTAATCATGACTAATCTAATAATCTTCGTTGTTTTCCAGGGTCTTCGATCATGTTTTTGCATTCCAGCAACTTCCCTGTTATCCCCAGGCTAACATGAATCTACTTGGAAGAGTAGAGACAAAGAAGAATATATTCACTCTCTTGTTAAAAATAAACTGAGACATTTGAAGTATTTTAAGCGTTTACTTGAGCAAGAATCAATTGCTTAGGTAGGAACATTCTACCAACAGGAGCCCTTTTGTAGAGAAAAGGAGGAAACAAAAAAAAAGGGATAAGAAAATTATTGATGGGCTATAGTTTAAAGCCTTAGCATTTTGATTTTGTAACCTGAGACATGTACAGGCTTGAATTTTAGATTGCTTGCATGGGTCTATCTAAGATAGTAGAGCCATCTCAGGCTAATGGTCTCCTTTTTAAATTAATTTAACAGTCTTCATAATGCTTTATTCATTCACTCTTTTGTCTGTTAACTCATCCATGCAATTTTATTTATTTATTTTTAGAGAGAGGGGAAAAGATGGAGAAAGAAAGGGAGAGAAGCATCAATATATGGTTACCCCTCACATGCCCCAAACCGGAGACCTGGCCTGAAACCCAGGCATGTGCCCTGACTGGAAACCAAACCAAATGACCCTTTGATTCATAGGCCAGCACTCAATCCACTGAGCCATGCCAGCTAGGGCCACACATGCAACTCTAATTCATATTGATTCTGTGTATACGCAGGAAGAATGGTGGTGACAACCTTCCATGCCTGGTGGTAGAAGCCAGTTCACCTTGGTTGTAAAGATATGGCTGGCATTTCCCAGAGAGTCAAAGTGGGGAACAGACTGTGGAAAGTTTGGGACCCAAAAGCTGGTATAGTTCTATTTGTTAAAACATTAAAACATACTGTATAAGGATTAGTGTCTGCAGCCCATGTTTGAGCCACATGTGGGGTTACCAGATTTAGAAAATAGTTTTTAAAAAGAGGAAATGAAGGACCCAAGTTGGATGACCCAAGGCAGTGTTTTGCTGATCTCCGGTCTAGGCATTTAAGTAAATCTGGGGTCAGCTGTAACCTTTTATGTTAGCTGTGACATAACTAGCCACATTTATCTGTCTTCTTTGGTTTTCTGGGGGTGAGGACAGGGTGACTAATGCATTGCAACAGGCACAGGAAAAACAAAAGGTTTTCCTGCCTGACCCAATCACTGTGCAAGCAACTCTGAGCACAGTCCAATCATCCTGTCATCTCCCTCTGAAGTTGACATCAGGCCTCTCTCATTTATCACCTCACATTAATTAATCACCCAAGACGTGCTTGGCATTACTGGAAGCCATGGAAAATCAAAAAAAGTCACAGTCCATGCTCTCAGGAAGGTGGGCCTATGATGATGATACTATGTAGACAATCATAGCAGATTCAAGGCAGATGGATGGATCATGTATTAAAGGCACTTGCGACAATTGGTTAAACATTTGATAAAAGTGGAACCTGGGTACTTCTGTTTTCAAAATAAATGCCAATTGGATAAAATCCTTAAGTGGAAACCAGTGAACTCATAGAGCTACAAGTAAACACAGGAAGGGTTTACATTTGTTTATAATTTTGAAGTTGGGAGAGGATAGACCACCAACCTCATAATCCACAGAGGAAAAGATCATGGAATAAAAAGCCTTCACATGAGAAGGAAAGTCAGCCCTAAACAAGATGAAAAGGAACCGTGCAATTATTTTTAATACACATGGCATACAAAGTTAATCACTAAATTGTACGGATTTGTAAAAATCAATAGAAAATGAGGAATAGCCTGAAAGAAAAGTGCTCCTAATATACAGAAGTACAAATTGCCAATGATTTCTAACTACCCGACGAGGAGCAACTAAGAAAATAAAGCAGAAAATCTGGACCAAAACTGAAGGAAATTCATCACTGTCACCCAGGTCAGCTCCAGTCTTGGCTTCTTGGATCACATGCTCCCCAGCTGCTCCTGCGGCGGTGCTCCCCCCTGGAACCCATGCTGAGAGAGGCCACATGGAACCCCTCCAGGCCACAGTTTCAGAGGTGGCAGCTGTGACTCATCCCAGGCAAGGAGTCAGACCGGAGCATTAAGAAAGAAGCCTTCGGATGATTTCAGCTCCCAGCTGTCCAAGTCACTCTCAGCCTTTCAGTTCTTCCAGGCTGCATCCCCGCACCGGGGAGCAAAGACCAACTGCACAGACCATGTTTTGCTTTTTGTTTGTTTGTTCTTTTTGGGGGTGTGTGTGTGTGTATACTCGAAAAATCCTTCCCCAAAGCCTCCTTGAGCATAACAAGGTCGTGAGGATGAGTCGCAGTGATGTTTGGCTGGTGGGTCATGGGTGGGTAAAAGGTGAACGCGGGCCATTGCGACCAAGGCCGCTGGAGCCACGCATCGCCAGCCAGAGGCTGACGCAGGAGGGAAGCTACTCCAGGAAGGATCTTGGACTCTACACAGAGCCCAGGGGTCACCCAGCTCCCACCCAGGGCAGGACCTCTGCACTGGCAACGCGATCCCAGCCTTGGGACCGGGGGTTCAAGAAAGAGCGCGGAAGTAGGGAAGGCTGAGATGAGAGCCAGCAATGGGCATTGTCTGTGTCGCTCCTGCCGACCCGGATACCCCACCGTGACGCATTCTCCCAGCCCAATAATGCCCAACACGCAGCGAACACTCAAACGGGCTACGTTTCTTTATATGGAAAAGCGACAACCTGGGCGTACAGCTGCGTGACGACACAGACAAAAGGCTATACAGGGAAACATCCAAGTCGAGGTGGTGCTGGGGAATACAACCGTCATTTCTGCAATGACTTAGACAGGGACCTCACCCCCGACCTCCAGGCTGGCTCCCGGGTTCCAGACCCCACACAGTTCGCTAGGACCGAGCTCCTAGGACCCCGGTCACATGGGCGACACGAAACTCCAGGACCTGCGGCCACCGCTACAAAAGCCACCGCTGTCGTACAGAACGACCGCGCCTGTAACCACTTGTCGCGCAGCAGACTCAGTAGCTACAGAACTCCCAGGAGCCTCCGCGGTGGGCTAGAGGACATGGCGCATGCGCACGAATAGGCGCAGCGCGGCCAGAACTTCCGGTTAGGTTGATGGTGCCCGCGTGGGGCGGCCCCGCTGTCTGTCTGTCCATCGTGTAAGTGAGGAGGCTGGTCGGTCCTGCCGGCGTCGGCCCCTGGGTTAGAGGGCCAGTCCTGGGCCCGAGCAGCAGGGGACAGCAGGGTCCGCGCCCCCGAACACCTCCTGGGACGTGTAGGTCATGTACAGGAAGCCGTCCTCGTCCCGGAAGTCCCGGTAGATCTCCGCCATGGTCACGCTCATGCTGACGGCGCTCTTGTTGTTCACCAACAAGTAAAAGGCTTCCGTGGCCCCGAGGACCATGCGGCTCCTGGTGCGGGGAAGGGGGGACAGGAAGGGAGAAGGTGCACCTGCTGGGCGTGGAGAGGGGGGAGCCCGCGGACCCGAGGCCTTACCCGCGTTAGCTGGTGTAGACGAGCCCGCCCTGGTGCCCCACCTTCCCCCTCCAGCTTAGCCTCCCACTTGAGAATCAGCCCACGAGAGGCCGATTTTGGTTTTGTCGATCTGGGAGCGGCCCAGGAACTGCAGCATTGTGACGCCCAGGAAGACCGAAATGCTTCGGGCTCCTTCCCAGGAGGTTAAGTGACCACAAGGCTTACTACTTGGGCCAAAAGGGGGAAAGCCTTCCCACCATTAGCTGACACAAAAATGCTATAGATGCTATAGATAAGCCCCTCCTCGCCCCGAGGTTGAAGGTGTTTCTTCCAGCATCTCGTTAAAAAGCCTTGAATGGCCTTTGGAAGAGATCCGCTGCCTCCTAGTGCCGTTTTCTCCCTCCGCACCGAGGAATTGGAGAAGCAGCCAAGGTCAACTGGACTTGCTTTACATGTCAAGGTCAAGCTGAGTTTTGATTTGCCCTGGAGCAGCGGCGAGCATGATATCGGAAAACAAAGATAAAGGCTGGGTCTCACCGGAAGCACACGCCCAGATGTTCTACCTGGCGAGCAGGCACAGCCCACCCACTCCAGCCTCAGCTTTGAACTTGCAGGTGAACTGGGTCCAGGCATCAGTCGGAGACTGGTGGCTGGAGCTGGATTAATTTTATAACCAGATCAGCCTTCCTGGCATAACCCCAAAGGTTGTGACGCTGACATTTGCATGGCTGTATTTGGGTGCAAAAGAAATGCTTTGCAATGGAAACTGGAGGGGTGGGGGAGGCTGGCCAGTCACCCTGAAGGAAGCTGTGGTCCTAGTGTCTGCACCTCCAGCTCCTGCTGGGTTTGCTGTGCCCTGAGGTGTCAGGATGCTCCCAACTAATTCATTAAAACAAATAAATCAGGCCCTGGGTGGTGGCTCAGTGGATGGGAGACAGGCTGCAAACCCAAGGATTGCTGGTTTGATTCCCAGCCAGGGCACATAACCAGGTTGCAAGCCAGGTCTCCAGCCTGGTCCCTAGCTGGAGGCAGGTGAAAGGCAACCATACATTGTTGTTTCTCTCCCTCTCTGCCTCTCTGGAAATAACAAATAAAATCTTAAAAAAGTAATAAATCAGAAACAAATGTATATTCATAATGAATCCTTGAAAAAAATAAAACAAGCTTCAGCAGCTACCCAGGCTTCCAAGGGCCAGCCTTCCAGACCTTAACCCAGTGAAGAATTGCTCATGAGGTCATATGCATGTTACTCCCCAGTCATTTGTCATTTGTATTGAAGGCATGGATTTGAAGGCATTCCTTAACCCTCTTAAGCTTTAAAAGTAGCTGTGTTCGCTGTGCCCTATCTCAGAGGAGGAGTGTGTTTTAGCGACACCATCCTTGTCCTTCTTCTCTGGTCAGTGAAGGGTGCATTTACCTTTTGAAGATGTCCCCAGTCCCTAGGCACACAGGCCCTGAAAATATGCCGTGTCTACTGGGAACATGCTAACTGGAAGATCCACACTCTTAGAAGGAAAAGATACTTGGGACTGGTTTAGAGCCAAGACAATTTTAGAAAACTCTTAGAAATATTGGCAGCTCTTACTCTTTAGATTTGTTATCTGAAGGGTTCTCCCACCTATTTAAAGTAGATGAACTTACCCAGGCTAGTGTGGCTCAGTGGGCTGAGTGCTGGCCTGTGAACTGAAAGGTTGCTGTTCGATTCCCAGTCAGGGCACATGCCTGGGTTGTGGGCCAGGTCCCCAGTTAGGGGTGTGCAAGAGGCAACCACACACTGATGTTGCTCTCTTTCCCTCGCCCTTTTCCCTCTCTCTAAAGAATAAATAAAACCTTTTAAAAAAGTAAATAGTAGATAAACTCCCAGAGCATCTTTTCTGGTTGCTACAGAATCGAAGAGGTGAGTCACAAAGGAAACTCTTCCCCCCCTATTTTCCTGGAATGACCCATCCTCAAAACCAAACTAACAAAGCAAACAGAAAAACCCCCAAAAGCCCAGGGATGCACCCCCCCACTCTGCTTCACGTGCACCTCATCACCTACCGGATGATGCTGAGGAACTGGGTCATGGTCAGCTCTTGAGGGACCAGGAACTTGGTCTTGTCCAGCAGAGGCAGGAGCTTCTCCTTAGAGTAGCGTTCCACCACCACCTGTTGAGATTTTCAGCCCCTGAGAACGTGACTCAGCACTCTCAGTATCTTAGCATCTTAGCGCAGGGGGAGAGAGTGGGATTTCATTCTTGTTTCTGTTTCCAGGGAACCGAGTGGGATACCCTTTTCCAAAAAGTACAATGCCGTCTTACCGGGATCTTGTTTGGGAACTTGGCCCGGATTCCAGCCACTTCCTCCTGCCTGGTTGCTGTGAACATTTCAAGCGTGAAAGAGTAAGTAACTACAAGAGAAGCCTGGATCCTTGCCCCTCGCTGTCTGGTGACCCAGACGCTGCCCTAGAGAAAACCTTACCTAAACTCTTCCTCTGCTTGAAGGGCCTGAGGGTTGGGCTCTTTTGTGGAGTTTGCATTTTGCTCAGCAGCTGTGTCTGTGTCTGATTAAAAAAAAAAGCCCGCAGGCAGGATCTAAGTCATTCCTCCAGCTGCTTCCAATCCGCCTGCTGGGGACTTAGGAGGCCCTTATGTAGGGCTGTGTGACATCAAGCCTCCCCTCCCCTCCCCTCCCCTCCCCTCCCCACGCCCCCTCCCTGGGCAGGAGGAGGTCAAGTCTGAGGATGGAAATGCGATAGCCATCTGCTTATTGGCCAGAAAAAGTCATTTTGCTCCTGACCAGTTCAAGGTATATTTTTTTGCTGGAGAAATTAGGATTCATGATCAAATCAGTCACTGGGCTGAGGGCTCTGGAGAGGCGAAACTGCCATTTGTGAAGGACATTTTTGTATTTCAGTAATGATCCATCTTTAAAAAAAAAATTATTTTTAGAGGGAGGGCATGGAGGGAGAAAGAGAAGGAGAGAAACATCCATGTGTGGTTGTCGGTCACGAGCCCTGTAATGCAGGCATGTGCCCTGACTAGGAATCAAACCAGCAACCTTTCAGTTCATAGGCCAGTCTCAATCCACTGAGCCACACCAGCCAGGGCATAACGCAACACCTTGAAGGAAGTCCAAGATGATTCTTCCCCCCCCCGGGTTTCTGCTTGAGGGACAAGGAACAGAGGCCCATTGCCTGGGACAAAATGGGTGGAACGAAGAGGCAGGACATAGTTCTGTGAGAGCTTGCCATCAAAGCCTGTGACATCCAGGCAGAGCCTCAGACTCTGAACGAGCAACTTTATGTGTCCTTCATTGATTTCCCTGCAAGGTCCTTCAACAGCAAAGGGGCTTTGGATGAACAGAGTGGCGTAAAGGAGGGTGGTGGTATGTCCTCCACGTTTGCCAGTTGAATCAAAGGGAGCGGATCTCAGGGTCAGTGATCAGGATGGGCATCAAGTGGTTAAGTGATGGCACCACTGAAGAGACGGGAGGCTTGATCTCCGACATCCCCTTCTGCACCCCCCCCCCCCCCCCCAAGGAACAGGTGTGTAGTACACCTCTGGAATCAAGTGGTTTTCAAATCCATGGTGTCCTTGAAACCGCCATTGCCCTGCAGGGAGAGTGGTAGGAAGGGTGGGTGGGACCAACTCTGCACACCCACATCTACCCAGAATGCACTGAGGCAGGAGCCAGCCCAAGTTGTCCAATTCCCAGAGTGGGTCCAGCATCCCAGACCAGAGAGCTAATTCCAAGCCTGGCCCTCCCTTACTATCACCTAAATTTCTGATCTTGGATAAATTACTTCATTACTATGTATGGTTTTCTTTTTTTGCAAAATGATTGTTTTTATCTCATTCGAGTGGTCAGGTTGACTTAATCCAGAGTAGGTATGTGTGACTTAAATGAACTTATTTGTATAAAGCAACTAGCTCAGTAGCTTGGTACCAAATCTGATGCTCAGTGGACACCCCCTTCCAAAGCCGCCATGGGCCCAGGAAAGTTTCCGTGCCTTTAGATCTGAAGACTGAAGGGAATAGCACAGGGCTGCAGTCAGTTGCAGTGTTGTCACTCATTACTGGGGATTGGAGAGATTTCCTAACTGCACTGCATTTTGGCTTCTTGGCTGGCATGTGGGATCATCTCAGCCAAGTCTACCTCTTAGTGTCTAAGGGGGAGCGGTGAGAAGGGGGGTAATAGAATAAAAGATTTGGGAAAATAGTAAAATGTAGTGATACTCGTAGAATGTGTCATCATTCAGCAGAGAAACAGGCTGGATCATTTTTCTTTTGTTGAAAAGTTTCTTCAGGAGAGCAGGGTGTCTGTGGGTGCCATGGGGCCCCATTATGCTCCTCAGAACCTGGTTGGCCAACAGGTGACCGAAGTCACATAATGTCAATGCCATCTGCATTGGGTGGAAGGAGGTGAGGATAGCACTGTGGAAAATGCTGGAGCAGGAGTGCTCAGGCTTCATCTGGAGTCCTTTCCTAATATCTTAATAAACAAAATGACATTGCTCATGATGTGATGCGGGAAATAGTGTGCTTCTTAGAACTTGACCTGTCCTGCAGACAAAGCATGTGAAACATAAACTGGCCCAGGTCATGTTGATTCTCACCACCCCACACTCCCACCCCACTCTCATCCCTCTGTCTCCTTGGACCCACATACTGGGCATGGGGCTGGGGAAAGGATCCTTGAGTCTTGGTACTAAAAAGAATGAGCTGGGCCCTGGCTGGGTAGCTCAGCTGGTTAGAGTATCAGCCCTATAAACCCCAGTTGCAGGGTTGATTTCTGGTCAGGGCACATACAAGAATCAACCATACAATGAACGCATCAATAAGTGGAACAACAGATAGATGTTTCTCTCTCTTTCTCAAAATCAATCGAGAGAGAGAGAGAGAGAGGGAGAGAGAGCATGCTGGGAATATTAGGGGTAGCATAGAGTGGAATGCTTGCTATTGCAGTTGAGAATGTTTTATTCCTTTTAACATTTTTTTCTTTTTTCCCCTGACTGGGAATTGAACCGGTGACCCTTTGATTTGCAGGCTGGTGCTCAATCCACTAGGCCACACTAGCCAGAGCTTATTTCTTTCCCAATATGAACATTGCAGATACTGAATGCCACCTCCCTACCCACCCCCTTTTAAAAATAATAACCAGTTAACCTTCCCTTGACTCTACCAGATGTGCGACTGTCATGGAAAGAAAGACTCTGAAAGTAGTCTTGGGTTCTTAGTCTTGCTTCCTAGTTAGTCACCCAACTTCTCTGAGTCACATGTTACTCATGAGCAAGATGAGCATGTTGTCACTCATGTCAGTGTGGTGTGAGGTTTCTATGTGGGAACGGAGGTGACATGTGCATATATACGGGACGATGGGGGCACTCAGTGAATAGCTCTCTCAGACTGCTGAGAGCCTGTGACCCTGGGCGCCCAGCCCTCCCTGCTCTCACTGTCTGGGCCTCGTGCAAGTCCTGGCCGAACTCACTCTTTCCACTTAGCTCACTGCCTCTCGTCTCCTCAGCCTCCTGCCACCTGGAGCCTGTCCCAGCGCTAATGCACACTCTTGGGAGGTCCACACGGACACACCAGCACCTTTTTAGAAAGCTGTTACCTTATCTGATCTGTGATCCCTCAGCGTGTGGAATTGTGCACTTTCTGCTTCCAAAAACTCATCTTTTAGATCCCAAGCTATTGCTTTCTTGGGACATTTCTGTCCCTTCTCCTCCCTCCCTGAGCTGCCTTTCCCTGGTTTACAGAGCCAGGTCTCCGTAGGGCCTCTAAGAAGATAAATGGAACATCTTATTTATCCATAATAAATTCACACCTATGACATGAATAAAAACTCACAAAACTTTTTTTTTTTTAAAGATTTTATTTTTTAGAAAGAGGGGAAGGGAGGAGAAAGAGAAGAAGAGAAACAGCAATGTGTGGTTGCCTCTCGTATGCCTTCAACTGGGGACCTGGCCTGTCACCCACGCATGTGCCCTGACTGGGAATCAAACCAGTGACCATCCGGTTCACAATCTGGTGCTCAATTCATGGAGCCACACCAGCCAGGGCCCCAAAGCTTTTCTGTATTTCTTAGCCTGCAGTCTTTGCAGCTCGCGTGAATTGTCTTATCTAACAGCCGCATGCTCATGCGCTTTCAGGTGACCCCTCTCCAGGATCGCCTTCCTTCCACCCCCATTGCTGCCCAAGCCCTTGCTCTGTGGGAGCTTAGAGCCCCCAGTGCCGCTTCTCCTGACCTTGATCTTGGCATTTCCCCGAGTCCTCCCACCCAGTCCTCACGCTCTCTGTATTTTTCGGGATGATTTTATTTATTAATCAACAATTTTATTTATTATTTTTAGAGAGACAGGTAGGGAGAGAGGCAGAGAGGGAGAGAGACATCAACGTAAGGTTGCCTTTCACCTGCCTCCAGCTACGATCCTGGCTGGAGACCTGGCTTGCAACCTGGTTATGTGCCCTAGCTGGGGAATTGAACCAGCAAGCTTTAGGTTTGCAGGCCAGCACCTTGTCCACTGTGCCATTTCTGGAATGATTTTAACCATTCCCAGGAGTGTCCTAAGGTGCCTCAGTTTCCCCCATGTGATTAAAATAGGCCTGTCCCTTGCCAGATGTGGACATCTGGGGCTAAAGGAGTGACGAGCACGGATCCGTTTTGTTTCTGTTCTGTCCTGTTGTGGCTGCTGTCATTTGTCCCACCTGGTGCCAGCGGGAAGGAGGCTGAAAAGTTATCGCAACGGGGGAGGGAAATGTGTGCATCTCACACAGGAGGCCCCTGCAGGCTGGAGGGCCGAGCGGAAGGAAGTCTTCACCTCTGTATCCATTTCAGAGAAGAGAGGGCCACAGAATGTCGCCCAATTCCCCCAGCAAACTTGCTGGACTTTCCGGCTTCGCAGTGGCCAGTGGGTAGATGGGAAACGTGCGACCCTTGAGCCATGCCTCGCTCAGGAGGCGTAGCTGACTCTCACAATCTCAAGGTAGATAGCTGAATTCAAACTGTGTTCCGTTCCACTTTATTTTTTGCATTTTAATATCATCAAGCACCTTTTGAGATGCTACCTACCAGTAGGACTTAGGTGCTCAACATGGGATGGAAACATTTTCTTTTGAATCAGACCATCAAAGGAAATGAACAATTTTGGTTCTCAGGCCCAAACCAGCCATGGGATCATAAATCTACTTGAATTCCCCGTTTGCTTGTTGACCTGTGACATGGTTTTAATGCCACCTGCTGTCCTGTCCCAAGAGAAAAAGAAACCCGTAATAGCTATTAAATGGCTGAAGGCAAGATCTCATGTGCCTGTGCATCCTTAGGAGCTACACAGAACCTGGCATCGAGCTCATGTTCTATAAAAGTTCAATAGTCCCTGGCTGGGTAGCTCGGTTAGTTAGAACACATGACAGTTGCGGGTTCGATCCCCAGTCAGGGCACATATGAAAGTAAACAAAGGGTTGCATACATAAGTGGAACAACAAATCTTTCTCTCTCTCTCATCAATAAAAGTATTTTTAAAAGTTTATTTAATAGAGTTATCTGTATGCAAATTGCTAACCCAGGACAGTGCCCAGCCCCATGGGGGTGTTGTCCGAAGACCTGCACACAGACAAGGCAAGTTCATCTCCAGACCATGTGTTGATTACAGTCAGGCTGAATCGCAGCTCCTTCTAGCAGTGAAATGAGGCCATTGTGCCCATTGCCGCTAGTGATTGAGAACTCTGTTTTATTGGGGCTTCAGCATGGGCCTCTTTTCGCTGGGCAATTTGGCAACCGTGCTGTGGTAGCAGGACCCAGTGAATTGGAGTTCGTGCTCCCAAGCTGACGCATAGCCTCCGTCCCTGCCACCATGGTCACTACAGCATGCACTCATTGTCCCGGCCGTGGGGCAAGTGGGTGGTGAGGGCCGAAGTCAGCTGGGTAAGCAGCCAAATCATTCTGTCCCGTTGGCTGTTCTCTGGGACATGAGCATGAGATGTCAAGATTGTCACATGTCATGCCTATGCCTACAGGTCTCTTTGCCCACATTGCCTCTTTTTTAGAGAGAAGGGAAGGGAGGGAGTAGGGAAAGAGAAACATGGATGTGAGAGAGAAATATCAATCGGTTGCCTCTTGCATGTGCCCTGACTGGGGATCGAACTGGCAACCTTTGGCTTTGTGGGATGATGCCCAACCCACTGAGCCACACCAGTCAGGGCCCCATTACCTCTGAAAGCCCCAGGGTCAGCTAATTTTAAAAGATGAATCCTTCCCCGCTGTAGGTGGCACAGCTGTGCTTTGGAGGCTCAGGGCTCCGGACTGCGCCTCTTTTCTCAGAGATTGTCATACGCTCAGCACTACATCATTTTCCATCGAGGATGCCTCCATACTGCAAGGTCTGTCTGGTCATACAGGCAATCAGGCATTGCATGTCCTTTTTTGCAGTGAAAGGTGCATTATGCAATAATTTGTTCTTGACTTTTGAGAAGATTTCCCAGCATGCTCAGCCCACGGAATCTCCTAAAGCTTCACCTATTTGATGTGGCCCAGGAGACCACGAAAGCTGCATGCCCTGCTCTGGAATGCATGTACCCTACCAAGGCTTCCAAGGTGCATGTGACTTGTTGCTCATCCAATTGGATCAACGTCTTATCATGGACCTAGGGGACTATTTCCATATTATTTGAGATGTCTAGATATCTTAGTTCCTTGCCAGGCCATCAAATGTGTATAATGGGAAAATGTTCCTGTGTAAGTTACCACTCTTGTCTAGACTCTTATCTGTTCCCGGCCTTCCCACCACACATGCCTCCCATGCAGCACATTTAGAATCAAGGCCCAGATGTTCTGTCCTGGTGCAGGGAACATGTGTTGGCTAGATCCCACAGCTCCTTTGAGGGAAAGCTATGGTCCACATCTGCTACTGGCCTCTGTGCTACCAACCAGGTATAGGTCACAATTCGCCAGCTGGGTTGTGTCATCATCTAACCCTAGTTAGTAGCGCATGGCCATGGGGAAAGGTGTGGTACATTCTGAGCAGTGACATAAGGTCTCTTGTAAGATAGATGCTTCTGGCAACTTTCACGCAACTGTGCTAGCCTTGACCTGGAAAAAGCAGACCAGATTTGTCAAGAGAACCTGGGGGCTCAAGATTTTCAAATAAATTAATCCAGAGGGATCTCCACCAGATCTCGGGGTCCAATGCTTCCCCGCCAGGGCACTGACCTGGGCACCAACCTGAGCACAGCCAGCATGCCTAGGTTGAGAGGTCAATGTTCTCTGGAGTCCTTGTTACTCTTGTACTTCAGCTTGGCCCTGATCCTCAGCTCTCTCTGCTGTCTGACTGCAGGAGGTGACAGTCCTGCTAAGGAGACCCTCTGGATGTCATACGTAGCTTTTCATGGGTGATTGATCAGTGTCAGCTGTTCACTTACTTTCTGGAAAGCACCACTGCCTCCAGCAATAGCTATGCAATTCCAGAGCCCTTATAATAACCTTCCTTCCAGGACACACCCTTCCACCATTTGCCTTCCCAGGTCATTAGGGTGCCCGCAGCTGGGGGCGTAGTGCTTCAGTGTTGGACGGCGGAGCTGGGCTTTGTCACCCAGCAGGCGACATTGCCGTCACTGTGTCACCGTCTTCCCTCGCTGAATGTAGCATGCACAAGTCATGGGGCTGGGGGTGGCAACTAACATGACATATATATGTTAGTCACTGGCTGGTTAATCCATTTTCTGATTTAATTCTTATAAAAGACATCTGATGTTCACAAAGTTAAAAAAACTTGGTCGGGATCACTCAGCTGGTGAGGTTTGAGCTTATGACCATGTTCCACCAAAATATACACTATGATATAATGTTCTTTACTCTAGGATTTTAAAGTTAGCTTAAAATAGCCACTGCTGTCATAGGGAAGACACTTCCGGAGACGTCCCCCTAACAGCTCCAAGGTTAGGGCTTCTCTGTTCCTTCTGCTTAAGAGATCCTCAGGTTTTTGTTTTATTTGTTTTTTTAATTCAGGTACAATTGACATATAACATTATATTACTTTCAGGAGTGTGCATAACAATTCAGTATTTATCGATATTGCAGAATGATCACCTCAATAATTCTAGTGAACATCCATGACCTCATATAGTTTTGCCAAATGAGTTTTCTTGCCTTGAGGGCTTTCAAGACCAACATCTCTTAGCAACTTTTAAAAAGTAATCCTCAGAGAGAGAGAGAGAGAGAGAGAGAGAGAGAGAGAGAGAGAGATTGAGAGATTGAGATTGAGAGAGATTATACTGAAACTATATGTGGCCAGCATTCAATGGTACGGTTTTGAGAAGAGGGCCAAACTGCCCTAGCACCTTCGCGCACCCAATAAAATGCCGCCTCGCTGAGGATGTGGATTCTTTGTCGCCCTCTGCTGTTCATCATGTTGGCTGCATCCAGTTACCTTGAACCAGGTTGGTGTCAGTTCTTCAAATTTAGCAAATGGCCAATCTCAAAAACATTGACCAAATTTCCTGACCGGTTTTAACGGTTTTATTAACAGTTTTAAGAGGGTGGTTTTAACAAAATTGGCACAAATCTTCTATTTTTAGTTACTAGAAATGAAATTCTGAATACCAGGGAAGCTAGCTAATATACCCAGAAACTCTGTGTGTGTGTGTGTGTGTGTGTGTGTGTACATATATGCATATATATATATATGATAAAAATTCTAAGCAAAAACCAGTATGAAAGTAAACAGTCCCAGGACACTTTCTAACCTAAAATTTGGTGCCCCATGTGATCATTTTAATTCCAGACATTTCTTAACTTCATTTGCAATTTTTTAAATGTTATTTCTCTCTTTTCAGAACACATTTTTTGTATTATTTTGCCAGTTTCTCAAAAGGAATGTTAGACTTGTTCTCTTTAAATTTCCAGAAGGACTACATTTAAAATAAAATACATTTTAATAATACATTCAAGCGAAAATTTAAAATATATTATCCAAATAAAATGAATACGTTTTAATTATTTTAATTAGATTTAATTTAAGTGGCTCAAACTTGATATTTTCATTCAAAAGCATTCTAAAGAAAGCAGAATTTAAAATGGAAATTAAAGGAGGTGAAGGGATTAGACAAAGATCATATATGTCTAACCCACAGACACAGGCAACAGTGTAGTGATGGACAGAAGGAAGGGGGAGTGGAGGCAAAGGGGTTGGGGGAAATGGGGACATCTGTAATTGTGTTAATGATAAAAATTAAAAAGTCAACTTTTCACTCAAAAAAAAACCTTGAATTTCAATTTCAATTAAAGTTAAATTTAAAATCATTAAAAAA
The DNA here is from genome assembly GCA_004026585.1 of Noctilio leporinus. Lineage (NCBI taxonomy): Eukaryota > Metazoa > Chordata > Mammalia > Chiroptera > Noctilionidae > Noctilio > Noctilio leporinus. Next base: position 4,246 of record PVIW01000765.1, on the reverse strand, counting down.
AATCTGAAATTGCAAAACTCTATCACTATTTATAAAATGCTGAAATCTGATCTTAAGAAGTATGTGAAATATTCCATCCTGGTCAGTTTAAATGAAGATTTTAATAAATTGGTAAAACTATTCAAAGAATTACCTTGAGCAGTGAGCACACAATACAGGGTGAGGAAAAGTAGTTTTACTGTCATCTGTGTGGAAAATAATACAATAATAAATAATAATACAAAAATAAACCATGTTCGTATACTCACATGTGTAAACCTACTTTTGCCCCATCCTGTTTAATGTATGCATGATATATTATAGGATTGTACATTTGAAACCTATATAATTATGGTAACCAATATTACCCAAATAAATATAATTTAAAATATATATATTTAAAAAAGCATTCAGCCCTGACTGGGTAGCTCAGTTGGTTAGAGCATTGTCCTGATAAACCAAGGTTGTGAGCTCAATCCCAGGTCAGGGCACATACAGGAAGTAACCAGTGAACGCATAAATAAGTGGAACAACAAAGCAATCTCTCTCTCTCTCTCTTTCACTCTCTCTCCCTTTTTCTTACCCTCTAAAGTTAATAAATTAAGAAAATGTAAAAGTATTCAAAGACGCCAAATGGGAAAAATTATAATAAACTAAGTGAGTGGTAACCCAAACTTGGAAAACAGTAAGTGTAAACAAAAAATTTGAGGGAGAACCCAAAAGTTAAATAACTAAAACCTGAAATCCGCCCAAATATTGGCAAATCAGAAGTGAACTTTAAAAAGAATTCATGACAAACTAAAAAAGTTTCCATCTGAAATACTAAATGTACAAAATATAATAAAAATTCAGTAAGAAATTCCTATTACAAGCTGTAACCAAAACTGACAACCGTTAAGACATTTTTGGCACATTGATCCAATTTGGTAAATTAACCTTGATCATCTTTCTGCAGAGCCTCATTGCCTACAGGTATGATTTCAGGTGTTGTAACATTTCCTTTGTACAGTCTGCCTTCTGGCTTCTCACTTAATGCAGACCCATTTTGTGAGTGTAGTATTTTATGGGTTAAAATTTCTTTCCACACTTTCTCTCAGTTGATTTGTGTAGCAGATGAGTAATTTCCCCAAAGGCACCTGATTTATAGTCATGTTAGAAACACGCAACACATTGCAGCCATAGCAAGATGTGGATTTGTATCTGCAATTTAATTATGATTTAATCAAACCCAGGATGTTTCATTCAATAGTAGCTAGGACTGTCCTTGTCCTCCTCTTATTATAACAGCATTTGGCCTTTTTTTTTTTTCCATTTGGCATTTTTGATCGACTATACTTTTCTAGTAGTAAATATTTATTGAACAACTACTTTGTACTAGTTGTAGAGAGCGCTGAGTTTCTGCTAATCACCCACACGCCATTCTGTTCACTGATGGCTCTGAATGACACGTCTGCAGCCCAGGTCTCGCCAATTTCTATCTGATTGCCAAACACCTGCTTAGCAGTGGCATCGTGATACAGCTCTAGCAATCCAGTATTTAGATCGCCTAATACTTGCCCCCCTTCCACATTTTGACTGAATCTGCACACTCCAAGGAGAGCAGAGGTAGCACATTTTTACCTTTGACTCCTCCTTCAATCTTTGGTTTCACGTTTTACACGCAGTGATTGCTCAATGTTTATTGGCTTCCAAGTGTTTGTTACGAGTGTGTCTAAATTGTTCCAGAAAGGAAGGAACGGAAATTGGCAAGTTTGGCCACTAGATGTCACACCGCACTTAACAGTCAACAAAAAATTCCTAGTCTAAAATATACCCCTAGGGTGGCTTGGGATGCCATCGCAGGCTTAAGCGGGGGAGTAAGGGAGTTTTGTTTTAGAAAGATAACTTTGGCTGCAGTACGAAGAACTAATCCCTAATCTGATGGGACCAGATTAGGGGCAGGGGAACAGGTAAACTGCTGGAATGACCTTGGTGAGGGGTGGCAGAGCCATGAAGCATGGTTGTGGACAGACATAGGGAAGAAGGGAAGTGAGCAGAGAGAGACGGGAGGATGAAGGCAGGTGAAAGGCAACATACATTGATGTTTCTCTCCCTCTCTGCCTCTCTCCCTTCCCTTCTCTCTCTGGAAATAAGAAATAATATATTTTTAAAATCCTGATGCATAATTTTGGAAAAGACTAAATCTCCCTTGTTGACTTGGCATCCGTATGTGCTCAGACCACACCCACCTAAAGGCCTGATCAAAAGTGAAAATCCGACCTGGCCAGGTGGTTCAGTGGGTTAAGTGCCATCCCAGACACCAAAAGGCTGCAGGTTCAGTTCCCCTGCTTGGGTGCATCTGGGAGGCAACCGATTGATTTTTTCCTCTCTCTGGCCTTTCCTTTCCCTCTGAAAAATCAATAAACGTATTCTCAGGAGAAGGTTAAAAAAAAAAAAGTGAAAATCACATGCACCATCTGTATGGTGAATGTGGCTTGTCAGCCCTCCTGCGCCCTGTAAGAACCTGGCTGCCTTCCCCACTCCCCCAATTTAATAATACATAACATTTGTGTAGGGTTTGCAGAGGCCTTTTCCCGTTTGGTTGTGAGAAGAAGTCAATGCCAAGGCCATGCAGATATTATTCCCTCTCTACAAATGAAGAAGCAAGCGGGACTCAAAGGACGGCCTTGTGTGTTGGCACCCAGAGGACCGCAGCAAGGCCAAGGCCAGCGGGGGTGGGGTGGGGGGGGGTGGGTTCTGGGCTCCAGAGGCCCCTCCTCCTTCCACCACAATGTGATGCCTGTCTGCTTTCAGTGCTTCCATTTCACAAGCACAACTCCTTCCCCAAACTTGCTTACGTCTAATGATCTAATGGGATCGATCTCTCTCTCTCTCTTTTTTGGTAACTGCAGCGTGATGCCCCACTTCCTACCTCCAGTGGACTAATGATGCTTAACTTCATGAGCTGTTTGAGTTGACATGTTGACTTTTCTAACTATTCCATGGAAAATTCACCCAATAGTCTCCGCCCCGCCCCCGCCCGCCAACGCTGCAGCCTCTGCTTTCAGTTTCCGGGAGTAATTATGAGGGAGTGGGTAGCAGGGTCTTTTTCTCGCTGCCCATTTCCTAAATGATAGGCTTTCAAAGGCAGCTTTGATCAATACTGGGGAGCTCGGGGTCTGCGATTCACTAAGCACAGGGTTCCTATGACGCACTCAGGAGGCCTCACGGGCCTGGAGCCTCTTTTTCCGTCCACAGAGCAGAGGCTCTGAGTACAGGAACCAAGTGCGTTGAGAGGAGCGTGTCCGCCAGCCTAATGAGCTGGCCTCCGTGTCCCTCCCTCTCATCCGTCTTTGTTAGCCATCAGGCAAGACATCATAAATTGTTTGTTCTCCAATATTGCGCTCTCTAAGTAACGTAATGAATATTGATGCAGCCAAGGATTTAGTAAGTGGGTAGGATGGATGGTTATTAGGAGGTTGAAAAAAAAAAGGCTCCATCCGAATTCCACTTTGGGACCCTGTTGTGTGGTTTGGAAAAAATGAATTTTATACCGGCTATGGGTGACTTGGCAGGAAAAAAGGATCTGACAGCTTGTTCTGAGGCTGACGTCTTAGACAATGGCGGGTGGAAATGACGCCTGGATGGAGATGTGACAGCACTGGGGACAGATGTTTCCTCCTGCAAGGCCAGGCTTCCCCACAGTGAGGGGACTCGTGGTGAGAAACGGTGTCGTCAGAAACAAAACATGGGCTTGGCAGTTAAACCTGGATTTGAATCCAGCCTTGGAAAGTGGAACCTGGGCACAGTGTGTGATTACTCTGACCCTTCCTTGTCTCTGAGGTGGGGGTGAGAGTGCCTACTTCGCAGGCAATGATGGACAATTATGCATGTTCGTAGTCTGGCCTTAGTAGAGAACAACAGTTATGCTTAAAGTTCACACTAGAGGATTGTTTTGCAGAGAAATAAATTAAAAGATTATTTTTTTGTTGTTTCACAAATGAATATATTTTTAAAGATTTTATTTATTTTTACAGAGAGGAGAAGGGAGGGAGAGAAACATTAATGTGTGGTTGTCTTCACATGCCCCCAACTGGGGACCTGGCCCACAACCCAGGCATGTGCCCTGGCTAGGAACAGAATAGAACCAGCCACCCTTGGGTTTGTAGGCCAGCACTTAATCCATGGAGCCACGCCGGCCAGGGCTCTCATGCACCCTTTGTATATCAGTGTAAATAACTACAATCTGATGGGCTGAATGACACAATTCAAAATTTAAAAAAAAAAA